>JADLZN010011825.1:39776-188128 GCA_018155175.1 Sinocyclocheilus anophthalmus
ATGGAAACAAACTTCCATGGAGAAGCCATACCTATCATCCTTATCCCATCTAAAACATTTAATTTCCTGTACGTTCAATGGTTTTTCATTCAAACGATTTTATTCTCTATGGAATAGGCATGTGTATATCTACTCTGAGTCAGTTTCAAATACACTATTGTGCTTGTCCATTTCTATGGAAGTCAAAGGCAAAATCTGTTGCTCTTCTGTCTGTCATTGAACTGTTTATGGAACAGTCCCGTGTGCTCTAAAGTGCTCTAACAGTCCTCTAAAGTTTAAGAAAACAAACACACACACACACACCCACTGCGTGTCCTCATATATGATAAGGGAGATTAACATATAAAAAAAGGAAACAATTTATATTTTAGTGTAAACAGCAGAGAACATTTCATGTATTGCATTTGAATCAGTTTCACATTTAAGTTTCAATGTTAAAAAGTACGTAAATAACGAACCCGCGACACTATCATACTTGCTAATTCTTAAACTTTATTTATCACACGCAACGTTTCGGTCCACCGACCTTCATCAGGCAAACTCAACTGAACTCATCAACTGTTTGTTTGATTTTGTTCCCATGCACCTATCGTTATTTCTGGTGTGCTGTGTTTACGTTGATTTAATGTTAAAAAGTACAAAATTATAGTAAATAAAAGGAATCTTTATGCAGCTCTTTTTCCATACAATTCATAGTGACCACAAACAAAACAAACAGAAAAACTATAAAAGAAGTCCATATGATTTGCGCACTATATTTTCTAAATTTTCCAAATTAGTTGAGCTATTTTGCATTTTTGAGCGAAGTACTGTTTTAATGCGGATTTGCAGGCTCTAGCAGATGTCTAAATCTAAAAAATCTAGTCTAAATCATGAAATCAATGAACTAGAATTTTAAATAGGATCTCTATTGATGGAGGACTTTATTCCAGGAACAGGCTTAATCTGTGCCTGGAAAGGGTCCTTGGAGGAGTTCTGCTCTTGTTCTGTGAAGCACATGAGTCAGTAGAAGAGTGTGCAGGAGGCAGGACGGGTGTCTGCAGGTTGTGTTTGCTTTCTTAAGCCTCAGCTCCGGAGTTGTGCTGTCAGACCAGTGCATTTGTGATCCACGCAGACTTTAGCTCTACTGAGCATCTCTCATTGACTCAATGGTTTTCATGTAAGATAACAATATTTATTATACACTCCCAACCTTATAAAAGTAAATGCCAACCTGTTGACGCTGCTAGATTAAACACAATTAGGTCCATTTGAAACTAGTCAGGACTGCTTCTAATAAAACTTAACATTAGAAAAAGAAAAATAGTCAATTGTGAGATACAAAGGCATAGTCACAATACATAAAGCCAACTCTAAGAAATAAAGTCACTAATACTATACCTTTTTTTACTCTGAGATGAGCCAGCTCTGGAATGACAGCTGTATAAAGACATCCATCAGTGTGTGTTACATCCTCTTGATGAATAACACTCCAGCTGGGGCTGCTGTCAATCAAACCTCTTGTCCTGGAGCCGCCAGCGGTCACTGCGTGCAGGTGCAGCCTCCGGCTAGGGAAGAACTCAGGCGCTTCAGCAAGACAACTGAACAAACACACAGGACATCTGGTGAGGCCGGAGCAGACCAGAGAACAACTTCAACAATTAACGAGCCGTGATATTCCTAAAAACACTCCATGACATGAAATTGTGGCGCTTGTGATCAATCACCATCATAATCGAACAAAAAATCTCCCGTAATTTTATTCACCCTCATGTTGTTTTAAAGCTGCATGACTTTCATTTCTTTCTTCCATAAATCAAAAAGGGAGATTGTTTATCCAAGCTGCAATTTTCATTAAATGAATGTGACCTGTGGTTGTCAAAAGACAAAAAAAAAGCATATGTAAGTATCAAAATGACTACACCTGAGGTGAGGACAACACACACACACCACACACACAACACACACACACCCACAATATACCCTGGCACGTGTTTGTGGCAAATGCATATGCATTAAACAACACTTTTATTACTTGATATTTTGTCTTGGTTTCAGTACACATATAGAACCATTCTAAATCAAGTACTTACTTACTCCAAAATTTTACTTATTCGGGCGCGATCCCAATCGTCAGCGCAATACGAAGTCAGAACGTGACCAGACTGAATGGGAACAGGTGTTTTCTAAAAAAAACTTGCTCATACTTCAAAAAGAAATGCTTCCAACCCCCTCCAGCAAGCCCCAGCAACTTGTTTGAATTTCAAGCATTTCTTTAATTATCATGAGCTGGTGTGCGAGGCTATAACCTTTCTTCCAATTATACACTGTGTCAAACCCATCTGGACAACAGCGGAGACAAAAGACTCCACACTATCCCACTCCATCCACTCATTGAGTCTGTTTTTAGGAGGGCTTGTGGTATCACAGATTGTCACAGTCTCGGCTCATGAGAATGGTTGAATTGTAATGTCTAACAGCTGGACAACTCTTCACAAACTTTCTGCTCCAGTCTCCAGGGGTTGTGATTGCGCAGACTGAACAATTACCCGAACTGAACCTTCTTGAATTTGTCAAATATTTGTTTGGTGTTTTAATGCATCACATGGCAAGTGGCAACATGACTTATGGTCCTCATGCCTGAACCACTGGGATATAATTTAAAATAACTATTTGAAATTTGGTGTTTCTTCAACTATGGACACTTCTGGCCCTGTGGACTTAGAAAATGAACTCTCTTAAATCATTATACGACAATGTTGTCTCTTTGATAAACAAGTACATCAACTTTATTAAAAAAAATGCCTAAATGGCTATCAATTCATTTTTATGATGGATTTTCATACACACAGTATACATGGAGTTAAAAGATTTCAGATTGTGAACAAAATCAAAGTGTGTCTGGATATTATTTTTCCCTACTGTGAGGCTTCATCCCTTAATACAACTGCTAAAATGAAATATGCGCTTCCAATCAGATTTATGACTGTCAATAAACAGTAGCATGAGCATGTAGGTTTCGACATGAGTAGGTGTGCAGAGAGAGTCACGGTGTCACTCAGAGAGCTGTGATAGAAGTTTCTGAAAAAGCTTCTCTGGCTTGTGAAGAAGCCCTTATTAATGTGATGACATTTCTGGGTTAGCTTTCAAAGCTTTTTGAGTATGGCACACATAGCAGCTCATTATGAGAAAACACATCCACTTGCATGGCACACACACTAGACACATACAAAATGCAAGGGGACGCTAATAAACAACACACACACACACAATAAAAGCTAAAAATATGGCACACACAAAACAATTGTACACCCCGTTGAGACACATGAGTCTTCCTGAACCTTACAACTACATCTAAGGGTGTTCACACATCACATTTATTAAACAGAACAAGCCGACTGAGCATCAGAACTTGTCTTGAACCGAGCATGAGATAATGTCTCTGAGAACAGAACCAAGTGAAGAGAGACAAATCCTCAGATATCGACTGTGGTTAATGTACTTAATGTGCCTAACAATGGCATGCTGTGAACACCGGGTGTCTGGGAGCAGAGAATACAGTGAAAGTCATAGTGCCTTGTGCCAACGACTGGAGATGTAAGCTTCAAGATTAGACAGACAAGGAGTGCTGTTAAACTAAACGGCTGTGCATGTGGAATAGAATCAGCTGAAGGTTTGCATTTGAGTATCAAATTAAACCTCCATCTTTTGATAATCAATAAACAAGTCATGGCATCAACCTTGTCCTGAGAGTAATTGGGGAGCCTTCATTCAATGCAGTTCGCTCAGATCCAGACAAATTACACTGATACCTGCATCAGATTCTTATTACACCTCATGTCAGTAAAGAGTCTGAATAATGTAATTCATGGCTCTGCAGAGGCGAGAGAGATGGTGAATACCCAAAAGTACATGTGGAATACACTGTACTATAGAGATCATGACTGTCAAGCACAGCATATCTGTACAGGAGAGTGTGTAGATGCATTGAGTGCAGAATTTAGACAGATCTTAGACAGAACAGGAGTTTGAATGATGGAGCTAATCTAATTAGAAAAATATGAAAGAACCTTAAAGAATTGCAGCCGGAGTTCAGCCAATAATTCCCAAACAATCCACCCACTCCCAGTATTGCACAAAGACTAGCCAAGCGTGTGAGTTTACTTCCAAATGACTTGCTAATGAGGCACCTGGCTACACATGAAATAATTGTATCTTCTCTGATGCTTAGGACCTTCTTAATTCCTTCCCCAGTTATACATCCAGGACATTCCGTAGATGGTGTTTACGTTAAAGAATTTGACATTTGCATCTCTACAGTAGCAACCTGTGATTAAGCTATTATGTTTTCTACTTTATCCACTTCAACACACCATTTTACTGATTGGAAACTGCACTGTGAGCTCTTTCTTTCTTAATACATAATCCTTTGTGTGGCACCAACTTGTGTGGTTTATGTTTGGTTTTTGTATTGAATTGGACTGGTTGCACACCACAGGAAGCTGAATTGGAAAGAAAGGAAAACAAATTTATTTAAACTGCAATTCAAAGAAAAATAAAACAAGTAATGGATGTTAACCCTTACATAACAAAAATATATGGGGATATACTGCAAAATGCATATTACATAATACATTTCCATTTATGGGAAACTAGTGCTTATATTTTTCAATATATAGCAATATGCATTGACAATGTATGGCTATATATTGAAACATACAAATATATTTTAAAATGAAGACAAAAATACATCTAATATTCATAAAGTTTTATCCTTTATTGTGCACACATATATTGCACATACATGTTCCCATATAAATGTGAATGTATGTACACACATATACACATTCATGTAATGAGTTACAGCAGATTTCTAGTTCCCAGAATGATTTGCTTCTGACTGTTAAAATTAAGCATTATTTCATGTGTTTTTGCTCAATTGTATTATAAGTTGAGATCTGTTAGTGTTTAATGTTGTATTATTTTGAAATTGAAATGGGTTTCTGGTATGAAGAGTAGATCATGTGGTTAGGTTGATGACTGGCCAAACACCATTAAGACTATATGTTACTTTATTTAAAAAGTAACGGCTGTGCACTTTTCAGCAGTGATAGTCTGTTCACTAAGTGCTTTAGTATGAGCATGTGTGCTTTGTGATACATTGTGATATATAAGTAAATATACTGTCACATATTTTTCAATATATGAAAGCAGCTATTCCTTATGAATTATTCAATATATTGTGATATATTTACACAATATGTTATTCTGTATGTTTTCCAATATACTGTAATATCATTTAACATATTGATAAAAAATATATTAAGAAATATATGTTCTTTGTGTAAGAGAATTTATAAAATATAATGAAATATATAAATCCTAAAAACCTTCAAAGTGTTTTCTACTTTTCTCAAAACTTTCAAACAAAGCTTTATCAAGTCAACCAATACACTCTCATGGCAATTTGTAGCTATTTAACATTTTGAAAATCGGTAGCAAATTCATATGAATTTGTATGATCCCATTTTTACATTTGCATACAATCTGCTTAGGTTTAGGTCTTAGGTTTTCAACGAATCATACATTTTCATACAAAATATACTGTACAAATTCAGAAGATTTTACTAGCAACTGTCAAACCATAAAATTGCTACGTTTTCTAACGAGATCAACATTACAAAATCAACAGTAAAAGTCTCATAAATTAAGTCATATGAATTTCAATATGCATTCTTAATTCAGTTCTGAACGGCGCACAACCATGATGTCTAATGTACTTACACTGTACTGGCGTAGATGCACTGCACCTTTATAATCTACATGTATTTCAAATAAATAAATCAAATATAACTGTTTCGACTTAACAATTGCTTATATCAGATCTGAGAGTAAAAATATCTTTGCAAGGCCAACTTTAATCAACTTTAGTCTTTAGACCAATGTCTTTAAAGAGCTATGGACCTAGGGGAACATGAGGAGAACTTGCTACACAGATAAGTGTAGCATAGCTTTAAATAAACTCTTTAAGTATGCAGCAATCCAGATCCAGTCCACCCTCTATCCCATCACCCTTAGCCACATCGGTATAAGTACTGCAGTGGTCCTTGTTAACAGATGCCATGCGAGGTAGATATGTTCTAAAAGAGGATGATTCCCATAGAGAAGAAGAGGGTCATTTGCTTGGAGTGACACCATCTTTATTCATTCTGACTTCCTGCCATCTGCTATACTAATTCATCACTCATTATGAATGTCCTTTCGTTCACAGGCGGTAATAACACACTACTCCCACTATAGGTCATAAAGACCAACAAACTATGACAAAAGGAAATGCAAATAAATGTGCCTGATGCCTAATACATGATGTCCTGCTGAAAAGCACTACAAATGAATGAATTTAATTTAGTTAGAGTCTATAGTAGATTTTTTTTTTACCCACCACAAACTAACCAGACAAGGCTTTGAAATATATAGAGATATTATTAGCGAAGATGTTCAGGATAATAAAATAAGTTATAGTGTTAAGGTGTTAAGTTATAGGGTGTTGAAAATTAAGGACCATAATAAAACCCACAGTTCTCTTAAAAGACTGTCAATTGCAAAGTTCTCTTTCAACCACTTTAAGGGATAGTTCACGCAAAAATGAAAAAATTTGATGTTTATCTGCTTACCACCAGGGCATCCAAGATGCAGGTGACTTTGTTTCTCCAGTAGAACAAACGGAGATTTTTAAGTCACCGTGGCAAGTTATCAGTCTGGCAATGCGTACAAAATCTATGAGAGTAAAACATGTAAAAGACAAAATCCAAATTAAACCTGCGGCGGGACGAACATGATGTCCTAAGACCCGAACGATCGGTTTGTGCAGAAAATCAAGAAACCAGATCTCTATCCTCATATTTACCTTAACTAATACGACACTCTGGCCAACTGTCTTTGGTTGCGCGGCACGGCAATCTGGGGCGTGAGGTCTGGAAAATTTTGCTCGGCAGGTAGTTTACGTTAATGGGTGTTGTTGATATCCAGTCAAAGAAGACCACTAAACTATAACTTCAGGCGAGCCGGCTCAGAGTTGGGAATACGTGGAAAGTCACAATCCGAATGAGTTTGCGCTGACAGAGGAACGTAATCGTTTAGTTTACGTCGGTTTGAACAATCCGGCATAAGCGCAAGGTAGTACCCATTTTGATAGTGCGTACCTACAATGACTGTGCATAGGTAAACAAATGAGTGATGTATACGCGCTGAGGAGATCAACTTATGGCGCTTGCGTAAATTACGCCAGAGTGCGTACACACCTCACGCTCCGGATGCCGTGCGCGCGCCCAAAGAAAGTTGGACATAGTGTTGTATTAGAGTTAAAAAATTATATAAATACTGTTCGTTTCTCGCACAAACCAATCATTTCGTGTCTTAGGACATCAATATGTCGTCACGAGCCACAGGGTTTAATTTGGATTTGTCGGTGCATGTTTTTTTACTCTCATAGATTTTGTTACCATTGCCATGCATTATACGACTGATAGGCTGCAACGGTTAAAGTTAAAAATCATCATATGTGTTCTACTGAAGAAACAAAGTCACGTACATCTTGGATGCCCTGGGGGTACGCAGATAAACATAAAATTTTAATTTTTGAGTGAACTATCCCTTAAATGTTTTGTTTATGGTCCTTTTGAGCTCAATCTTAGACATAGAGCACCAGGGTGGCAGGTGAGGTTTGCCACGGGGGTTGTTATTAACAAATTAACTATTGTAGCTACGGAATAGAATCAGTGGGATGTTTGGCACTCTTTTTTTGTGTCTTTTTTCTCTATCAAATCTTTTATCAATCATCATAAATCATATATAATTTGAAAGCTTAGAAGCCCAAGATTTATCCTGTGAAAACCACTTTGAAATCGGACATTGCGTTACCATGGAAATGGTACTTTAAATCTTTTGGCGGTCTCCTCCCCCTTAGTGGGCAGTGTCAAGTGTCATATTACAAAATGTACTACAATATTTCATAATCAAAACTTTTTCTAATCTTGACAAAACACATATCATTGGAAAGGTCTGAGTCTCAAGATTCCACATTTGGTGGTTATTACAGATTAATATTGACAGAGAAATCTAGATATTTGTGACAGAAAAATGCATTAAAAAATTCAGTGGAGTTTGGATGGCACCCGGTGTCTGTTTGTGGTATAACGCCCTAAATACAATCTCACAGGAACCTCAATTGTTTTCATATCAACTACAAATTTGGAACATAACTTATTTAGATATAAGACTTTAATTCTATTCCAATTTTAGAGTGAAAACTGTTATGTAAAATATTTATTATATACAAAATATAATAAAATCAGTACATTGTATTTTCTTTACAATAAATTTAAACTTCTATAACTTTTTGATACTTAAATTTTTTGGAAAAAAAATATTATTTTTTCACTATAAAAAAAATTATTTAAAAAGAGACCAAACTTATGTCTGTATTCCAAAGTGTTTCATAAATTACAACAATTTGAGTTTGGATAGTGCACCTGCATGCCTATTTTAAAATATGGGGGGTGACAGTTAAGGGGTTAACTCATTCTACAATGGTAGATGTAAAAGCATTATACAAAGAGCAACAAAAGAGTCAGACAACAAAAAAGTAATTGCTTCTCTCAGACTGTGCCACGATTTATTTAATACCATGCTTGGATTGTTACTTGTTATATCTTTGCAATTCAGTAAGAGGGAGAAAGGTTTATCTGCGGCAATCAATCTTTTTTTTTTTCTTTACTTTATTGTCTCATCGTTCAAGGCAGACACCAGCAACAAAGAGTAACTACTGAAATATTTCCTTCAGATGCACACAGTCAAGCCCAAAATGCCCCACAGGCAGTTAGATCCACAGGTCTGGCCGTCTTGCATACTCACCATTATTGACAAAACTAAATCTCTCAGAAATGGCATTGATGATAGCCCCAACAGGAACACATAACATGGTATCACAATCCTAAAATTCTAAATGGGGTCTATGGGACACTAAGATAAATCAATCTATTAACATTACCTTTCATCTGAATAACCAGCTGTTTGGGGACAAGGTCCCAGAAGATTGTCAGTTATATATATATATATATTATACTATATATATATATATATATAAAAAAAAAAAAATATATATATATTATATATATATATATATATATTATATATATATATGATATATAATATAGGCTTTTCACTTTGTTGCTTGTAAAATAAAGTATAACAATAATAATAATAATAATATAAAATTATAAAATACAACAAATAATGCATAAATTACATGAATGGAGCGAAGGTCATGGACTTTTCAGCGGTGGTCATCATTTTCCATCAATTACTTCCCGCAGGTGGAAACAAAATCACTACTATTTGATTAGAATTATAAATGTTATATGGCTACAAGGGTCTCACTTGTACCAACCTAAACTAATAAGTATATAAACAACAACAACAAAATATTTAGAATATATATAGGATATTCAGAATAAGGCTATCATCCCTAGAGAAATAGGCCATGCTAAAGAGCCAAATCTTGACCCCTAATATTCTTCACACAGTTTAGCATGATCTTATTCCTGTGATGGAGGTGCCCTATCATGAGATAATGCAGGTCAAGTCTTGCTCATCAACAAACGTCAATGGTGCCATTAGTCTGTCAAAACAAGTGAAAAATGAATCCATCTTTTATTATTTGCAGGACTGCATGGGTACAGTCCAGACAGTGATGACCACAATTACACCCAAGCATACATGAAAAGAAGGGCAATGAGTAAGTTCAATGACACCTCATCAGAACGAAAGGTCATTATGGAAAGACTGAGTTATGTTTCACCAGAGCAGCCATGTTGCCCCATTGATGATTAATTGTGATCTGTGGGCCTATCAGAACCAATGATCTAGAAAGGAATGGCCTCTGTACACTCATTAAGGAGAGAGTGAAAGTGATGGACAAAACCATCTACTTCTCCTAGCGACCTACAAGATGAGCCTTGTGAGCCTATCAGATTGTGTAATACGGCTGCATGTTGTTCTCAAGGGGGAGGGAGTCATTTTCTTAACTAAGAAAGCAATCCAACTGGCACTCTGTCATAAAAAAAACACATCACCACTCAAAATCACAATTAACTCTGCATTTCTCTCTAAGAGTTCACTCTAGGAAAATGCTGTGGTCACATTTACATTTTTAACAAGGGATCTGATTGCGCTTTGCATCTGAACTAGGCCTATTTCATAAGCAAATCTATTTATTCACACAGCTTATGGTCCCCTCATCAGACAGAGAGCCCATCGTGGATTGTTTCTCAAAGGTGCTTCTTTGAATTTTTTTTTCACAGTGTAATCGCAAATGTCACACAGTAAATAAAGCATGCAGGACTCATGCAGGGAAGCCGTTCTAATGAAGTGGCCAGCTGACGCTGACAGCACAGTTCATGTGTGCGGGATAAAGACCTGAACTACTGGAGCTTAAGGGCCCACAGGCTCAACCAACCTGAACAAATTTGTCTCACACTCTCAACATGGGTCCCCTGTCAAACACACTCCTGTCCTCAAGCTGGGATAACATAGTTACACTGTCACGGTTAGAGTGCCCAATACAAAGTGGAAAATATAATGCAATAAATATTGATATATAAAGCTTTTGAAGTCTAAACTGTAGTGCAGATATACACTACTTACAGTACAAAATACATGCAAGAACAAAGATACACATAACTAAAGTATGTCTTGACAGTTTTCTGTCTCTAAAAACATTGTGATGAGTCACCAGTAAACATCACCTATACTCTATAATGAGGTATGGAAGACCATTTCCACCTTAAAGTAAAAATGTGACATTATATCTCAAAATTGAGACTTTATTTCTCACAATTGCAACTTTATTTCTTACAATTGCTTTTTCTTGTAATGTGACTCAAATTTGTCATAATTGTAATACAGCTCACAGCAGCAACTTTATTCACATCATTGAAATGATGATCATGATTGTGTTTTTTTTGATTGTGTCTCAAAAAGACTTTATATATCCAAAATGCAATTCCTGGGAACTTAAACATTAGCTGGCGGCAACTGTTAAATTGAGGTTTTTACGATCTATTTTATATCTCACAATTGCAACTTTATTTCGCATAATTGTGTTTGTTTCCCATAACTGTGATAAGCCTATTTCCTGTAACTGTGAATTTAACTCTCACAACTTTCACTTAATTTCTCACAAAGTGATTTTCTTAATTTCTCATGATTGTTACTCTATATCTAACAATTGCAGCTTTATTTCACATAATTGTTTTTTTTTCTTCCTGTAATTGTATTTTGTTTCCTGTAACTTCAGTTCTCATTTGCAAATTGATTGCAAATGTATTTCTTTCAATTGCAAACTTCTCATAGTTCTTATTATATCTCACAAGTGCAACTTTATTTCACATTACATTTGCTTCCCATAACTGTGATTATTTACTGTAATTGTGACTTTATATCTTAAAAAAAGTGACTTTATATTTCACAAATGCTACTTTATTTCTTGGGACTGCAAATTTAGTTCTCATAATTGCCAATTTATTTCTCATAATTATAACTTTACATCTTACAACTGTAACTTTATCTCTCAAAATGTGTATTTATCTATCACAATGTGACTTCCTTTTTTTTCTCACTATTATACGTTTTAGCCAAAACAGGATTCTATACAGTAGTTGAGCAACATCTGTCAAAAAAAAAAAAAAAGGATTTCAATCCAAGGACCCCAAGTGTTAAGGTGTCTACACACAAAAAACAACACCACCATAGAATATACATACAGACAGAACAGACAGTCGGTAGCCTAACAAACAAAATGCCTTTCTATCATATACACATCATTCTGATATGTTACAAAATGGCATGAGAAGATGCACAGCGAGCCTTTACATGCGAGGGATGTTTAAGGAGCATCGATTTGCTCAAGCCAGCAGCTGTGGCCAGTGACATTGAGAATAGGAGGTTTGTTTGTAATTGCCCCCCAACAGTTGCATGCATCAATGAAAGCAGCCCTTAAAATCTTCCACAGTCTCATACACAATGGGAGAAATATGACATATCACTTCATGATATTTCATAGGCTTCCATAAATGTTGGTCCACAAATTACATACACTTCCATAAACGTTGTACTGCAAATGTTCCACCACTGGATGTTAACCTACATTAAACTGTGATAGTAAATATTTTAACTTAAAAAAAACAAAACACTCCACCTTTATATTAAAGGGTTAGTTCGCAAAATAAAAAATAAAATAATGTAAATTCTGTCATAATTTACTCACTCTCGTGTCGTTCCAAACCTGTTCGCATTTTTCCCTCTTTTTTCTGCAAACACAAAAGAAGATATTTTGAAGAATGTTGGTAACCAAATATTTTTGTTTCCCATTGACTTCCATTGTATTTTTGTATATTTGTTTGGTTACCCCCACCACACAAACATTCTTCAAAATATCTTATTTTTGTTCCACTGAAGAAAAAAGTCATTAAAGGTTGGAACGATATGAAGTAGGTACATGTTGACAAAATTGGTCATTTACTGGAGTGTACTATCTTTTACTTTCCCATATACAGGTGCATCTCAATAAATTTGAATGTCATGGAAAAGGTCATTTATTTCAGTTATTCAACTCAAATTGTGAAACTCGTGTATTAAATAAATTCAGTGCACACAGACTGAAGTAGTTTAAGTCTTTGGTTCTTTTAATTGTGATGATTTTGGCTCACATTTAACAAAAACCCACCAATTCACTATCTCAACAAATTAGAATACTTCATAAGACCAATAAAAAAACATTGTTAGTGAATTGTTGGCCTTCTGGAAAGGTATGTTCATTTACTGTACATGTACTCAATATTGGTAGGGGCCTTTGCTTAATTACTGCCTCAATTCGGCGTGGCATGGAGTGATCAGTTTGTGGCACTGCTGAGGTGGTATGGAAGACCAGGTTTCTTTGACAGTGGCCTTCAGCTCATCTGCATTTTTTGGTCTCTTGTTTCTCATTTTCCTCTTGACAATACCCCATAGATTCTCCATTTTGAAGGCTCAGGAAACCTTTTTAGGTGTTTTGAGTTGATTAGCTGATTGGCATGTCACCATATTTCTAATTTGTTGAGATAGTGAATGGTGGGTTTTTGTTAAATGTGAGACAAAACATCACAATTAAAAGAACCAAAAACTTAAAACTTACGTCAGGTCTGTGTTGCTTTAATTTATTTAATAAATGAGTTTTCAAGTGCGTTGAATTACTGAAAAATAAATGAACTTTTCCAGACATTTATTATTGAGATGACACCGGTATTACCAAATTTCTTTTAAAAATAACGGTGCTGCTTCAAAAGGTTCTTCAACAAGTTTGGTTCCACAAAGAACCATTTTGTCAAAGGTTCTTTAAAGAACCATCTTTCCTACCTTTTTGTAATCTGAAGAACCTTCTCTCGCCACAAAGAACATTTTGTGAAATAGAAAGTTTCTTCAGATGTTAAAGGTTCTATATGGAACCATTTAGACAAAAAGGTTCTTCTATTGCATCGTGAAGCACTTTATTTTTAAGAGTGTAGTAATTGAAACTTACAGAAAAACAAACTCTATGAAGTTCCTAATTTATGTGTAAGAAACAAAGGAAACATGACTAAAAGCATGGCATGCCACCAAATCACACCTTGAAGCATGTCAATGTGTGACGTCTGAATGTGCTGTGATTAATAGAAGAACTGCCACCGATGATTTCACTTTCTTACCAAGCCAAGGAACAAGTGCACCCTGAGGTATTGTAGCTAAGAATCCATTATTCAAGGAGGAGGCTGCAGCTCCAAGCTGCAGAAGCACAGTTGACACCAGGAGGCTCAGAGACCATGCTCAGTTACAATTATAGCTCCTAGTACAGCTAGACTGGAAGCACACTTTAAATCACAGACCGGTGAAGCTGAGAAGACTGGGAAGCTACAAACAAGGGTACAAGGCCACAACCTTTGCTCAAATATTATTTCACCATATTATTTTGGCTTGCTCTCATATCCAGGAACATAACTGTCAGCTGAAGAAAATTTGGACTGATGCATCTATACTTCATTCTTCTGAGCAGCATCCGAACTTAGAAAGCGATGATGTCTGCCTTTGAGGAACACTTAAATGATGCTCCATCATTGCTATATACTTCAGTGCTCTTACAGCCTCAAGGAGACACTTTCAGAAAACAGGGTTATCTCCTCGGGGAGCAAAAAACACACATAAGAACTGTTTCTCCTCAACAGCAATGAGAATATTTATAAATATTAAATAAATATTTTTGCACTTTTTTTCTTCTCAGGTTTTGCGCAACCTGCCCACAGGAATATTTCAACCCCAGTATATCTCTCCAATTCCTTGAGGGTTTTTAGAAGGATCTCATTGTCTCAACGTGCCACTCAGATTTTGCATGAAACCAATGCCTCTGCCCACACTCAATCTGTCCGAGTTGCGATATTGAATATCACTCACTTTTTCTCTCTCATCCAAATTCTTCCAATAATTGCTAATTTTTTCTACTCCATCATCGTTTTATAGTGGCCTATCTTTTACTGTTATGTCAACATAGCGTATTCCGAACTTTTATGCCTAATACAATATATATGTACTTGTGTGTTCTTTTTTTTTTTACTGCAAGAGAGTCAAAATGTTGATCTGGATGTTCAAAATCACCTCTGAAGAGTCTAAAAATTGTGTGCCAATTAAGTTATGTTATGATACATATCCAAATAAGTTATGTTATGATAAATAGTGCATGTTAAACACATATGTCACAGTACGCCAAATTTTATGTCAAAACACAAATTTTTTCACATGTGCCATGGACCATGATAGCATTGAACTTTATCTTTAAGACATTATCCAGCTCTAGTGGCTGATCTACAAACAATGCTGAAGATAAAAATCCAATTGATGTGAATCTCCTTATGAAAGAATTAGACAGGAAACCTGTCCACTCTCACAATGACAGCACATTTGAATCCGAACGGATGTGCATCACTCGCACGTCTACTATAGAATAAATCATCGGCAGTGATTGGGGATCGATAAGAACAAGGAGAAACATCTACTGAGCTCCGGTAAATGGATCCCAAGTCCATCCAGCATGACAACTGATCAGTCTCCTCCTATTTCTCAAAATACTAATGTAATGTGGCAAGCTATTTTAAAATTGATTACTTAAAACTAGTATGATTCCTATTTTTGTATTAGTAACCAGCTTTTTCGTTTTATACTTCTACATGCAAGACATATTGATGTACCTCCTTTTTAAGTTTTAGTTGTAACTATAATAACTACAGTAATTATTTCTGTCTAGTAACAAGCAGGATTATTATGATTGATTGATTGATTGAATAAATGAAGTACTGTCGTACCCCCCTCCTCCCTTACCCTCCTACACCCTAATAACCGTATGCATTACATTTCGGAACATAAAGAATATTGATGCCTCAGTTTTTTGCGGAAGGTCTTCGCACCCTTTCTAGTAATGGCCATTTTTCAACTCCAGATGAACTGGTTTTTCATTACAACCCTGGAATCAAATTGATTCTGAATGTTCACGTGCCATTGAAAACAAGGGCCGTTTCCTTTGTTAATTCTGCTCCGTGGTTCACTCCAGAGCTACAGCAGTTAAAAGTCAAGGGCCGTCGTCTTGAGCGTTTGTATGTCAGGACTGGACCTGTGATAAATAAAGAACTGTACTCTGAGCATATGCAGATATAAGGTAGCTATTTTTACAGCTTAAACAGATTAGTATGCCAGTTTAATTAGTTCTGTTGAAGATAACACAATAACTTTTTTTTTTGTGGTAGAAAAAATATGTAAAAGCCACCGCATTCTTTTCTTTATCATTTGTATTCTGTTGATCTTTGTGAAGCTTTTATGCTAATTTTTTCATAGGAAAATTTTAAATATTCAACAGCAAATTGCTGCATCAAATATAGGTTATTGTGCTTTTATTTTATATATTTGTTCTGACCAACCTCTAATTTCTACTCTTTCCACTTCCAAAGCACAGAAGAAGTAGTCTTTT
This sequence comes from Sinocyclocheilus anophthalmus, assembly GCA_018155175.1. Classification (NCBI taxonomy): domain Eukaryota; kingdom Metazoa; phylum Chordata; class Actinopteri; order Cypriniformes; family Cyprinidae; genus Sinocyclocheilus; species Sinocyclocheilus anophthalmus. The sequence goes on from JADLZN010011825.1 coordinate 55,840, forward strand.
ACAGAAGATCATCTTCTGTACTCACTCTTGTTCTCCCTCGAAATTTGCACAACTTCTATGGGGTCTCGAGCCTTAAGTCATGTAGCTCTTTATCTATGGAACTCGTTACCACAGTATGTGCGAAATAGTGAAACTCTTATTGTTTTTAAATCTTGCCTTAAGACCCATCTTTTTAGGCAGGCTTTTATGTGATTGCTTGTATGCTTGTTTTAGGTTTGTTTAGGCTGTAATAATTATTGTTGTTTAACCTTTTCAGTGGTGAGTTTAAAATATTCTAGCGGTCCCCCCAGAGTGAGTTTTTTTAAGGCGACCGTTATTTTAGAACGTTTCCCCTTACTGTTTCCATGGCGATGCATCAGGCTTGTCACGTGACACACCGCGGCCACAATAACACTGTATGACAGATGGATCGCTTTTATTTAGTTTTTCCTTTTTAATTTAAAATATTCACAAACTTGCATACCATGTCATGAACAATATCTGGTATTCCGATTCACAAATATGTGTAAATTAGTTTGTTTTGTCGTTTAAAAACCTTTCTAAATGATCTTGATCGTGATCTGTAATGTGAGATTGGCACCGCCATGTTTGTTCGCGCTGCAGTTCAGAGTCCTGTCAGTCGGATTTACAGCACGTGAATTCATGAATTTCTCCCGAAATACAAGTAATAAGTGGCCGGTGAACTGGGTGAAGAATAGAGTGAACTTTATAGTTACTTACACTATGTGTTTCTGATATGAATTCTAATAATTATATTTGAATGGATTGTTATTGCTGCTTCCATAAACATCTGTGTGTATTTTACGAACTCTAAATGTATTGTTTTACTAGTACTTATGTGTATTTAAATGTCTGAAACCTAAAATGTCCATTATGTGGTAAAGAACACTGCATCGTTGTGATAATATGACAAGAGCAGTGCACGTCTCTCTCTGGCTCACCGCCAGCTAAAGCGCGAAAGCACAGTTTGATTTTGGCAGTTATGTGACATCACCGAACGTTCTAAATACCATATGTGGGACCGTACTCCCAGGGACACGGAAATAACAATCCCATATGTGGGACCGTACTCCCAGGGGCACGGAAATAAAAAACCATATGTGGGACCGTACTCCAGGGGAACGGAGGAAATAAAAAATCCCAATGTCGGGACCGTACTACACGGGGCACGGAAATAAAACCCCATAGGTGGGGACCGCTAATACCCGGGCGCACCGGACAATATAAAATCCCATATGTGGGACCGTACGCTCAAGGGTTAGGGTTGATAGATCCAATGTAAGGTTGTCACCGGAGTTCATGAAAGGCGCCTAAATAAAATGACAATAATAATAATAACAAAATACTACTACTAATAATAAAATATGTAGACTAATAAAACGCATATGAATCACGTATACTAGCAACTGTGACAACAGGCTATCTGTACTAGTAATAGTTGGAACATGAAATAGGGAGTATACTAGCACTACTGGATAAACTAGAAACTTAATAATAAGAACTAGTACAATTTAATACAGACGTCACTTTCCATTTACAATGGTTAAAATAGTTGCCATAGATGGTAAAAATCGTGGGATAGTTTAGAAGGAACAATGCCAGCTTAGCACGCCTGCCAGTGGGATAGCGTTGTAAATAACGTGTCTCTTACTACCTTCATGACCATAAATAAAACAGAATGAAGCTATTAATAAATGCATTTCAAATATCCGCAACCCCCCCCCCCCCCCTACTTGCTGCCCCTTCTTGACACATATAGTTGCTGAAAAGTAATCATGCGTTCTGAGGTTAATTTCAGGACATGTTGAGACGCACAACAAACATTTTGTTGTAAACGAGTCTTTTAGGGTAATTCTGTGGCGTGCCGAATTATAACCGTTTTTATTTTGCCTCCCTGTCCTGCTGGAATAGAAAGTTAAACAGCATCATTCACAAAAACAGAGATTCTGCGCTCTGCCACTCACCTTTGACGAGATGCGGGACAGCGAGGTGTACGCAGAGGGCGATGGAGACGAGCCACGGTCCCATCATCACCGAACAGCAGCCACGAGTTCCAAGATTACAAACGTTCAACGGTACAGACGGCTAAAACTTCTGTCTTCCACTGAGCTACACGCAAAGGTCTTCGACTAAGTATCTCCCAGGACAGGTGTCAGTTAAGTCCGTGTTTTTCTCCCAGGAAGGGTCAGCGAAGATGAGTGATCCTCTCAGGAGTTCCTCTTGCCCTTCTGCTGCAGTGGAGCACGGCGAGATAACGGAGAGACTCCGCGCGGGTTCCGATCAAGCGGTGATTGCGCGCGGCAGACGGTCAGTGTAGAGCTCGAGCAGCGGCGCTGTCTTACTGATAAAGACGAGCCTCGCTCCTCCCCAGCAGCCCTGGAGCCTCCAATACACAGAACGAACGGCGAAACCCAAAAGGGTGGGAGTGTACTTCGCCCCAGGAAAGACGCTCTTTTTGCTCTGATGTAGAACAGGTACAGCGGCTTAACTGTTCTGACCTCCCTTCCGATCACAAATTTATCACACACTCTCTCTTCACTCTCTGTAGGTGAGATAGTGGGATGCCCCTGTAGGGGAGACCGGGGATGGCTGTAACAATTTGTGCTTAACGTGGGCTATTTATTCAATTCAATTCAATTTAAGTTTATTTGTACAGCGCTTTTCACGATACAACTCATTGCAAAGCAACTTTACAGCAAATTAAGTTTCTACAATATTTAGTGGTAGCTTATCAGTGATGTCTGTCAACGTACATATGGCAGAAATGTACGGAAAACAGCAATTATTATGCAATCAAACGTATAGCAAAATGTGGTAGTTCTGTATGTTGTTTCAGTCAATTTATCTAAAACTTTGGCATGTTCATCTGCTACGAATTAAGTACGAGTACTTGTGTTAACCCACCTTCACTACCTGGGTGAGTTGTGTTGCAACAGTTGAAACATTTTAATTGTATGCATTCATTCAATGCCATTGTGCCATCCCTTTTCACCACTATAACCCAAACCCACAATCACTTAATTTTAAACATATCAAAGTAAAACTGGTAAACAAATAGGCCTATGTCTTTAAAATGCAAAATATAATTGCAAATGTATATAGAGGCTAACAACTCAAAACATTAAGAGCTCAAGAATAATGATGTTTTTGTCCAGTTTATGGAACAAAGTAATAACAGGTTTAAATAGGGTTTTTTGTTTTGTTGGTGTTTGTTTTTGTAAAAAACACCAAAAAAAACAAAGGTCATCATTTGCTCACACTCATGCCGTCCCAAACCAGTATGAAAGTATGACTTGAAACATAACTGATGTGTTTTGAGAATTTTTTTTATTTATTTATGTCTGTTTGTTTTGTGGTCACTGGTCAATAAAAACGTCAATGGTAACTAAAACTGTTTGGTTCCCAATATATGATTCCCTGCGTGTGTGCTTCCGTGTGTGTGTGTGTGTGTGTATTCCACATAACAGAATAAAGTAAGTCATACAGGTTTGTAAAGACATGAGGGTAATAGTAAATGACAACAGATTTCATTTTAATTTTTTTGGATAAACTACCCCTTTAATGAAAAATATTGTACATATACAGTAAAAATACATTGCTAATTTTTTTTTTATGTTAGCGGTGGGGGGAAAAAAACTGCTGGCCCAATTGTGTGTGTGTTTGTGTGAGTTTGTTAGCCACTGTCATAAAGTCAATACAAAATCCCAATTTGTGCAGTCTTTGTGGGTCCAGTAAAAATACACTGGAAAGTGTTACAACCCTCGTGTCCTCTCAACCAACAGAAAAACAGAAAAGATTATGGTGCTACAGCACACTCCATTCTCTCTATACAAATATTTATGCTATTCTGGTAGTAATCTCTATTTTAAGGGATAAGTACTTATTGCACTTAGTAATTCCATTAATTTAACAGACATGCAAATTTGTGGAGTATCTCTTTGAATACCTGAGTCGTTGACAGACTGTGGAGTACTTTAATCCCACATTAAAATATAAAACAATTTAAAGCAAACCCAAGCTGTCAATTCACCACACCACATTATACCCTTCATTAGTCTAAAAGGAGCTAAATCTTGTGTAACAAATCATCCACTGAAGGCGAGCGTAAGTGAGAACCCAAGTGCAGCCTATTTAAGCCCTGTGATTTCTACCCAACCCATAAGATAAACGCACAGACTTTGCTTGCAATGGATGACATAAACAGACTAGACTCACCAACATCGTCTTTGCGCCCGTTAAACGATCATTTCAATACCGCCAACTTTGGCACACAATGGGACATGATGGCTACTTATAGCAGACAAGGATGGTCACATGACATGAACAAACCAATGGGTAACAAGACACATGACCTGGACAATCAATCAGAACATGACACAATGAACAGAGGATGGCATGAATACATGAGGGCAAGGGAAGTATGACACAAACAGGGACCATGAAACATTTACAAAATGAAAGACATGGAAAACATTAACATGAAACAAAACACCACATTACATCTTGATGCTGACTGGTTCAGTTGTGGATGGAGTTTGGTGTGACTACTTATCCAACATGGCCTGCACAATTAACTGCCAGTCCCTGGTGATTTGATTCTACATTTAATTAATTACACACAATAAAGTGGAGCATCTTCATACACATCACATCACATCAGACACAGCTGTTTAACAGCATCCAAAAATTGCTAAACCCTTTTCTAATCCTCCAAGGGGTACTTTAGAGGCTTATTGCTCTTCCTGAATGTAATGTATAAAGAATAATAGCTCATACCTTCAGGGACACCTCTATACATACTTTGTATCACCTATGAATAAGACATGTAAATGCTAAATACATTTATAGTGCTCTACTGCGATAACCCTATACAAAACAGAATAACTGTGCCATACGGTCAAGCAAGAATGCAGAAATATGGATTATTGACTTGCAGCAAGGTGTACTAATTACTTAACATCAGGATTCAGATTTGCACTTGTCCCTCTTTGAAAAAAAACAATAATGCTAAAATACTCAGTAATACCTGTAAAAGTTAAAATAGTGTTTCAATAGCATAGAAACAAGATGTAAAAATTAAATAAAATGATATGTAAAGTGATATACATTTTACTTATTCATTGCCATGACAATGTAACTTCTAAAACCCTAAAAGTACTGTAAAATAATAATAATTTATGCAATTCATGTAGTATCTAATTTAATATGTATTTTAATCACCCTTTTAACAAAATAATTAAATGTAAGTGATTTTTTTACAAATGATAAACTACCTTTTCAAAAACTGGCTCCCCATTTATTTCTATTGCATGTGCTTCACCTCGATTTTTGCTCCTTTTTAAATAAAAAAATAAATACACGCATACAAATGTTGTTGGAGCTTTACTTGTATCAATTAAACATGGAATATTCCTTTAACGCGACAATTCCTTTGTTTCTATGAATAATAGCAAATTGCTGGATTCTTCTGTGTCTATTGCCTATACAGCATACTGTCAAATATGAAAAAATGACATACAGTAGGATTATGACTGATATTTTTATATCTAATGTATATACCACCTTGACCTGTGGAACGCTCATTGTTGTCCATTTAAAATATATCTGAATGCATTAAAGAACCCTCTTAAGCATTACTTGAGAGATTTGTTTTAATCCTCGGAGTCCTCTTCTAGAACTAAAGGATTTGAATAGTCTTTTCAATGTTTTTTTTTTTTCTTGCCTTCAATCCATCCTTCAGCTGCCTGTTTTTTTGTTTTGTTTTTGTTTTTTTGGCAGTAGTCGCTCTTTTTCCATGTTCATTACTCTATTCACTCTTTCAAACCCTACAGCACTAAGAGAGGAGAGGCAGGGAAGACAGAATTAGAGACACTGCATTAATTCACCAGAGAATATTACTTTTGTCTTCCTGAGCAGCAGTAGGACACAGCAGTGCAATACACTCCCAAAAGCCCCCAAGCTCCTGCTTCAAAGGGGAAACGCTCAAAACTGTCTGCGAATCATGATCTTTAAAATACACATTTGCATCAGTGTTTCCACAGGCTTGGGAAAGCGGATCCGGCAAAGACTCCATTATGTTGGAGTGAGGGTGTTTTTTTTATTTTTCCGTAAATGTGCGAGACCATAATAACTGTGCTCTGCCACTGTGCTGTGTTCTTCATCTGTTCCTCTGATGCATCAAGCCAAAGAACTCTGTAGAAGTTTTTGAGGCACTTGGCCTAAATTAAGAGGAATCTGCACTTTCAATTTTAACTGTGCTTGAAAGTCATATTTGTTTGATTTTGCTGACCTCTGGTCCCATGATGCATTTATACCAGTTTGCTGGCTGTCAGACACTGAACCATTGAATGAAAATGTTGTTCTACTTTGTGTCCCCAATAGACGGAGCAGAGGTTATATTATCCCCCATTTAAACAAGCCAAGAAACATAGACGACTGGAATCCATGTGGTTTTCCTGCTTACTGTAGAGCTACTGGAAACTGGGATTTTCTACTTTGTCCTCATTCTTCAAGCACATAGTGGCAAATGATGCCCTGCAGATCTACAAATGCAATTAAAAAATATTACATTATATTATATACTGTATATATATCAAGGGCGTTTCCTCTGAGGAGGCAGTTCCTCCTCAAAATATTTGATGAGAAAAAATTCGTAGTAAAAATAAATACATTTTTATTTTTCTAAAGAAACATTGTCCAACAGCAAGACCAGCAGGTAAAGTTACAACGGGATTCCATATCTCTCTCGCCTCCACTGAGCCCATTGAGTTTTAACAGACCAATTAAAGCATGCCATGGGTTTGCTGGGGGGTAATTGAGAATGAATGGGCGAAAGTCACGTGAGAGGGGGCAATGCCTCCATCGCGATATAGTTGGATATGACTGTTATGTTCGGCTGTGATTGGTTCATGCGATAAATCCCTCCTCTTGTGTTCGTGTGCGTTCGCAAATCAGTTTGAGGCCCTGTCCCAAATCACACCCTAAACCCTTGCTGTCTTCCTCAGAGTCCACACTTTCGTGACGTTATGCTGTCGGGCAGAAGTCTGCTGCGGAGCTCGCCTCAGTGCGGGCTCGGCAAAAGTGCGCAACGAGGGCGCATCATGGCCACAAAGGGGGCGCTCGCGAGCACCCTTCTGAATGCTAAAATGATGAATGGGACACCCTATGGTCTTATGGACTTAATGGACACTCGCACAAGGTGGCCATTGTAAGTCCACATGAAGTGTGCCATTTTGGGACAGGGACTGAATTAACAATATAATGACATTAATGGGAAAACTAATTTTTATATTTATAACTTATGAAGTGCAGCAAATCACTACAATGGACAAAGGCTGTCGCTGTAGCTAAGCTGAATAAAAATCTGAAACATTTTGACTGATGAAATGTGAAGACAATAAACACACGATAGCGACAATATAGGGTTTATGTGTGTTTTTCCAAGTCTTCTCCAGATTATAAATTATAATTTACATATTAAAGTAGCCTTTAGAACATATATTTTCTGCTTTATTCAGTGATATAAATGACAAAAACGAGTTTGTAGTATATAAATAAATCATAAAATTGTCATTTGGATAATATAGGGAATAATATTATAGAATACAAATTAAAAGTAAGAGGTAATAATACTACTAATAGTACTGCTACTAATAGTGTAATACTAATAATATTATATACTACTTACTAAGACTACTTACTAATACGAATAATAATATCCTAATAACATAATATAACCTGTCAATTAGCCATAAAAAAGAAAGAAAGAAAATTACATTTGTGTCCCTATAAATTTCGTTGGTGAAATATAAAGTAAATGTCTGTGTCTGCGACCAATATTTACCGAGCTTTGATGACTGATGATCCAAGAAATTCAAGAATAGTTAAGAGTTAACTATTAAAAAGAATAGCTGGACATATTCAGATTCATACTTTGCTTTAATAAAACTGTTAATGTAAAAATATTGTTAACGTAAAAAAAAAACTTTGAGGAGTTTCCTGATTTTTTTCCATTCCTTTTTTTTCCACATTGCTATGTAGCAAACAATCACTGCCCATTATTTTGAGTAACATTTGTTAGCTAACAAGCAGGACAATTGCATAGCTCTTTTCCATAACAAAACAATGCATTGTTTGATGTTGTGATTCTTAACTGGTGGGTTGCACCCCGAAAATGGGTTTCATGTCTGTTCTGATGGAGCAGGGGGAAAAAAATAATGCTAAATTCAAATAATAAAATGGCATTATTTACATATTGTGTAGGATAGCAAATTAAACTGATCACGTTTTACAAATAAGGAGAAAACAATACCATTTTGCATCAGTGATGTCACCAATGCCATACTCTAATCAAACTCCACTGTTTTGATGAAAAATAGGTTCACTTTATTTTTTGGGGGGTGGGGGGGGGGGGTTGGTCCCTTTAACACATTCTGTTACTATAAGTAACATTGTACCTACTTGTCTACTAACTCTCATTAGAGTATTAATAGACTTAGGCTAAGGTTAGGGTTGATAGAATAAGTTGAAGTACTTGCAAAGTTACTTATAGTCAGTATAAGTCTTTGGGTGACCATCACAATAAAGGGTTAGCAGACATTAAGCAGACAGTCTACTAATACTTTGATGAGAGTTAGTAGACATGTAGGTGCAACATTATTTATTATCAACAGAATATTCAAAAGGGACCATCAATATAAAGTGTTACCGAAAATTCATCTGTAATATAAACTCTTTAGAAAAAAACATGCCTCTGCCTAAATTTTTGCCTACACTTTAGTCAAAACTTCAAAAATGTATTTACATACAATTCACTGCAGTTTCTGTCTAAAATGAAACACCAACAACTTTTATACCTTCTCACACAAATTATGATTACAGGGCAGATTATCTATTACTAGAGACTTATTTTCACAATGTTCCTTGCATACTATGCCATGATCACAAAACCATAGTGCAGCGGTGGCGAACTCCGGTCCTGGAGAGCCGCATCCCTGCAGAGTTCAGCTCTAACCCTAATTAAAACTCACCTGCCTGTAGCTTCCTAATAACCGTTCAGACCTTGATTAGCTTGTTCAGGTGTGTTTGATTAGGGTTGAAGCAAAACTCTGCAGGGCTGCGGCTCGCCAGGACCGACGTTCGCCACCCCTGCCATAGTGCATGATTCATAAAATAATACATTTTGATATCACATCACTAGCTCTATATGTATGGCTTTTCTGATGTAGTAAACTTGCTCGGTAGCTCACCTAGTACAACATTGCACTTGTGGTGTTGAGAAGCTCAAAGACTTGTAGAATGGCTTGACTGCTTCAACCTAAGTGTTTTTTTTATCTCATGTTTTGTTTTTGTTAACACTTTCGGTTAGGTTTGGGGTTTAAAGTTGGTGGTTATGTTCAAATGCTATGAGCATAATCCTTTTAGTACCACTCACCTGATAGTTTGTTTCCAAACTGAGAATAAACTATACAAAAATAATAAAACTACACAAGGTAAAAGAAAATAAGATCTACACTACTTCATCGCTAGATGTGCACTGTAAAATTTCGGTCCTGAGGAAAAAAATTGTGAATCATTGCTTTAGAAAACATTAGCATGAAGATCGGGGTTTGATTTATGGAAAGGTTCAATAAAAATACATAAAAAAATACAATATTCATGGCTCATGCCTGCACATTGCTTTTCAAGAAATAACAATTTTGTCAATCCTAATGAATTGTTTTGCATTGTCTGAAATATAAGAGAAATATTTCTATTTTCACCATGTTGAAAAGATGGGCCACCACTGCATGCTTCAGTTTAACTAAAGATACAATTATAAACCCAACACATTAGCATCTTTGCATGCAATGCCTTCGTTAGTAAGCACAATATATACAACTAAAAATATTTACATGCTTTTCCTACATATCAACACATGCATAATGCCAATCTTACCCTGATAAAAGACAAAACAAACACATAAGCATAATGTCACCATGATATTGTAATCTCACACATAAGGAGCTGTGGTGTACACAGGAGGCTTGTGCAATATTCCCCTCAGTTACACAGAGATATAGGAGCTCCCCTGGAGAAACACCAGTCGATGTGTTTCTTTATTGGACTCGCTGGATTCATCCACCCACACACCTTCGCCTAAGTTCTCCCCAATCTACTCTGTGTTGAAGAAAAAAAGAAAAAAAAACATTGCATCATTGCTTCTCTGCACACCATCTTCTTGGCCTGTTTACACTGATCTCCTTCTGCAGCTGCTTCCTGTAACATTCTTTATTTCTTCCTTCCTTTTTCTCTTCTCTTCCCTTTTTCTTTCCTTTCTCTGCTAATGTGAATGATCAACAATGTAGTGAAGGTTGCTCAGGGATAAAACGATTTTCAGCATGTTTTGATAACTCTTCTTTCTTACACCAAGCAGCCTCAAATGGTGCCCTTTGTCCAAACCTCCATGGATGGCCCTGAGACTCATTTACAATGTCAGTGTGGCCGTATATCAGCGGAAGAGAAAGAGAATGGAGGGACTATATTTCTCTTGGGAGATCAATAAGCCACACCTGCACCAGATTTGCTGCACAGTGTCATGACTCATGAGGATATCATCTGACTCCTCCTTGGCATTTTCTCACCCCGGCTGGGGCCACAAACATGACAAAACAAAACAAAGCAGTAACACTTTTATCTGGTATTACATGAATTTCATTAGAGACACATGCTGTGGTGTTGAAGTTCTCACTTTCTGAGAATGCTGCTGCTAATATTTTCTTTCAATATTAGAATACTTTTTCCTACTACAGCTTAATATATATAAACAACTATACAGTCATGCAAAGGTACAACACAATAACTGGAGTGTGAATTGACATGGCGATTTTCTCACTTTCAGAGTTGGCATAGTAACTGTGTTTTGCCTTTTCAGGGCAGTATAAGACAGTTGTAGGCTGATTATGTCAAAAACTGTAGCTTTGTGTTGCTATCAAAGCAACGCTTGACCAGCCTCAAACAGCAACTGTAGCTCAACTAATGGTTTGAGTTTTAAAATTTCTGCTCAGAAATGACACACTTTACCTTTAAAAGGTAATGGATAAAGGCACATTAATCAAATAGTTAAATTAATTAAGTATATTAAGAAATAACCAAAATATATTTGAATTCTCCCAGGCTCAAAACTTTGCCCAAGAGATCAAAGGTTGCCATGTGTTTTACTCGCTATTTCACCCTTGATAAATACTCTCTAAAAGCTTCAAACAGAACCAAAGATGAGGGTAGCCTTTCAGTATCTGCTTTGAATCAGACCTTAGAAATTCTAAAAAAATGTAAGATATGTTAACATTTTGCTTTCATGAATGCATAATTTAAAAACATACAATGTATTTTATTCCTGTTAACAGAACGCATTATCATTTTTACATCAATAGACTTTTTTTTTTCCTTCACACAAAATATCCATAAGATACATGTACTGTGTGCTCTTACTCCGATAGAAGGGGCTAAAGGAACACAACCACCCTCCAAAACTGCTGAATATGAGAATCATGTCTTTGAGCCTGAGTGCAGTGGTTGTTTTTGCTTACCCTCACACTATATTTGCATGTGATATTTACTCTCAAGTTGCACTAGTCTGCTCAGATCAGAAAATTTTCATATTTACATGCATTTGATTTCTTCCTTTTCATATTTCACTTGCTATTGATTAATATTACCGTGTGAAAGAAAACCCCATCTATAAAGTTGTCTTACATGATAAATGGGGCCATGTTAGCATGAGAGATTGGAAATGCAAATGATTGATCTATTTAGTGTATGGATATCTGGGTAGGGAAATACTATGTGTGCGTGTGAGGAATATCCATATCTTCCAAGACAGGAAATTCTGATCCCTCATGCGCCTTTGCCCAAGCAAGCATGTTACAACAGGGAATTAAATCTCAACACAAGCCACCTGGGTGTGAAACAATATAGTACATGCCAGAGATAAACACGTCTCTTCTTTGAAATGGGGACATTGGGTTTGAGGAGTTCAGAATTATTAATATTTGCCAGATGAAAGAACAATCAAGCACTTAATGAAAGTATGTTGCAGTTTTAGAAAACCACATTGAACAGTAAATATGTGTTAAAAAATCTGTAACTGGGATCGCACCCCTTCAAAAGGTACTAGTTTTTTTGTCTGTATTAGCAACGTAGCAACATTGACTTAAGTAAATATTAAAGATGGCAATGTCAAAAACAGCTCAGTCAAAAAAAAGAATTTTGACATTTGAAATTTGACATGACAAAAGTTCAACTGAAGAGTGATTTCATCCATCATATATTAATTATACCTCAGAAAAGAGTGCAGCATTTGAGTCATGCACAGACCACAAAACTGTCTGGAGCAGTGGCAGTGACAGTGACTGGATCTAAACCTTCAGATGACACCTTGCAAAACTCATATCTGTGGCTCTGTAAGTTACTGAAACCACCCATGAAAACCCGCAAGGTACATATGAGCAGCACAGAGTGGGACTCTCACACTGTATGTGTGAGTATGAGTTTGTTTATAGAATGTGGTTATCACCCCCATAAATAAAATATATGTCAATGCAACAATATTAAAGACTCAAAATACCGGGCTGAAAACCGTATTCTGCTGCTGTTCGAAGTTGGCCTAATATGCACCATTTAGCTGTAAATATGCTACTTTTTCCAAATATTAAAGAGATAGTTCACCCAAAATGAAAAATCTGTCAGAATGGTAATCACCCCATTTGATAAAAAAAAAAAAAAAAAAAACCTTGGGAGACATTTATCAAAAATGCAGGTTTAGAACTACATGAGGGTGAGTAAATGGTGACAAAAATAAATAAATAATATTTTTGGGGTGGAGTATCCCTTTAAGGCACAATATACAAAGATGCTTATGGACAATAAAGGTAAAGTTAATCACTCACCTTTTTACAGTTTGTTGTACACTGGATTTTGCCAAGACAAAATAGATTAAAAAGCAATGAAGTGCAAAATTCAAAATACTGGTAAAACAGCTTTAAAAAATAAATATAGAAAAATCCTTCATATTAATACAGTACATTGTCCCATATTTTACAGATTTTTTACAGTGTAATACAGAATAAATGTTAATAGAAAACAAAATTAACTGAGATATAGCATAACTAATGTTCAATATGTCATAGCATCAGTTATTTTTATGATTTGCACTATAGCTTACTTCCATGTAAACTGCGGGGACACAGACAGAACTTCTCCATTTCATTAATAGCAACATAGATTAATAGCTCTCACCTTGAAGAAATATGAGACGGGTGGTGATATATAGCTGTTAAAACATTATATGACAGTCACTTTTATTGAAAGAACACATTGAGACTGGATATAGGACTGACGATAGAAAAGCACTATATAAATGAACTAATGAAGTTCAAACTTCAGATAGCTCAGGGTCATATGACCGTTACAATCTGAGCTGATTTAAGGAGCAGGACGTTGTGCTACTTGAGTTTCACAGCATCCTTATTAAACGGAAGGACAAAAAATATATATAAGTGCAGGGGAATGATGCTTAACTGATACACTAATTTACAGGAAAAGAGATAAAGAAAGAAAACCGAGAAGACAGAAACAGTCAGTACATCACTTCTATCTCCTGACCCTGATACACTTTACACTATCTAGTCTCTTGAGTCTTTCCAATTGCATGGCTACTATAGTTCATGTGAGCTGCTGACCTGTGCTGTAACCTTTCAGTGAAGACACAATTATCACCTAGCCAGAGGCAGAGAAATGGATTGATCTGGCTGTAGTTAACTGTAATTCATTGGCCCCTGTCTGTTAAGAGTCCTATGGGGAGGATTAATGTGTCAGAGGACCTGAAAAACCAACCTAGTTCTCTAATAATGTCCCAACTCTCCTGTTGTTTGCAGAGTGAACTGTTTGCACTTGGGATACAAATAATTGAAAACACACACTCAATATACAAGTTTGACTTCTGGAATATTTCATATCTAGAACAATGTTCAAATAGACCTTAGTGTTCCAATAACCTCTTTAATTCAATATAACATTAATTTGAATGCATAGTTGATTTCTTTTTAAAGAAGTGATTATTTGGTTATTACTGAGATTAATATTAAGTTTAAAGCATGATTTGTTTTTGTTCTGTTTGCTGGCCCATGAAATCAAGTGGAAAGCTTGTATAGTGTGTCTTGTCTTTGATTTTGGATTCTGGAGGAGATGGTCTCAATTAGAGCCTGACATCTGAAATATGTTGTCAGAATTAATAAATGCAATTAGGTCTTATTGTTCAGTGAAGTGCATCAATTACAATGTGTGGGTATTCTCTAAAAGTGAAGTATAATGTTGTTTTAAGACATATTGTGGACTTCAAAACAAGGTTGAACTATTAATGAAGTGTGGTTTCCAATTTATAAAAAATCATCTTGATTGTGGCGTTTATTTCTGTGGCTATGGATAGGGGGACTTTTTAAAAGTATAAGGCCAGGTATTTATCTGTAATAAGCAAGAATGTGACAGGCATTTCATATTTTGCCTCAGGAGAATTCAAACAGTTTATAACATTTGGCAACTACTTAGCCATAAACAATGTATGATACAAGTCCTGATAGTGTGTAAATATATAACAAAGCTATTATTAAGATTAAACTACAATTCAAAAGTTTGGAATCAGTAAGATAGATAGACATGCACAAGACACTTCTTTCAAAAACAAACAAAAAAAAAACCTTTTGAACTGTGATGTATATTAATTAAGATCTTAGAAATAGTGAATTGTGTCTGATTCTTGACATTGAAATGTGTCATAACATTTATCAAAATGTCTGAAGGTTTGATTTTCAGGACTTTTGTTGTTCCTCCACAAGGTTGGTGATATTAAGAGGATGGAGCATGTCAGATGTGCCCGTCTGAAGGTTTTGTACTATATAACCTCAGTGCACACGTGTTCGGAGATGCTGCTGTTGATTCATACCGGATTCAATGAATCACGAGGCAGTGTACCACATGTGCATGATTTATACTGTCAACAGCCTCACTGTGTCACCTCAACTTTTCCAATTAGGAATGAGCAGTGATGGTGTGTATGCTTCCAAAATGCAAATAGACAGCAAAAAGACAATATGTTTAAAGACAATATGCTTATACACAAACACACAAAAACACACATGTTTCCATGTTTAGGGGGACATCCCATAGACATGATAATTTTTATACTATCCAAACTGTATTTTCTATCCCCTTACCCTAACCTTAAAAGTAACTGCATTTTAACAACAACAACAACAACAACAAAAAATCAATCAATCAATAAAATGTATGATTTATAAGCTTGTTTCTTCATAGGGACCAAAAACTGTCCCCAAGGATTTTGGATATTGCCGTTTTTGAGGGGACATTTTGCCTTATAACACACACACACACAGAGAGAGAGAGAGAGAGAGAGAGAGAGAGAGAAAAATCACAGTAATTGAAAAAAAGGATTTGCAATAACTCTCATCTCTACCCCAGCTAACAGGGAACATTTCTGAAAGTCCTGGCAATGTTTCCTCAAAGTTATGAACAAACATTATTCCAGTAACATTAATATAATGCTTGTTCAAAGTTATCTGGTCTTTAATAATGTTCACAAAACATTATCACAAAAACAATAATACATCATTCATGAAAAACATTTTTCTGAAACATTTTAGTTTGGATGTTCATTTAACATTTCTTTAAAATTTTAGACAAACTAACAATGTTCTCAAAACGTTAGCAGAAAAACTTTATTTATACATTGCTCTTGGACTTTTTTTTCTCAAATGTTTTAGTTGGACTTCTTTTCTCATTTTTTTTTAATTTTAGACAAACTAATGATGTCTCAAAACGTTAGAACTAAAACATTATTTGTACATGATTCATTCATTTGTTTCTGAAATCTTTTAGTTTTGAATTTTTAAAAAGTTATTACAACCTAATAACATTCTCAAAACATTCTTAACACGAAAATATGATTTATACTGTACATTGCTTATGGATCTTTTTTTTCTGTTTTATGTTGATGTTTTTTTTAAATGTTACTACTTGATTCTAATATTCCCATAATGCTTGCAAAATCATAACGTTCCCTTAAAATTTGTATTACCAAAGAAAATAAATGTTTAAAGCATTTAAAAATCTAGATGTTTTTGAATGTTCAGCGACCATTCAGAAATAATGTTTTTATAACTTAATGAGAACATTTTAAAACATTTGTTAGCTGGGACTAAATGACTTTTGTGAACAGTCATCACTCCTATTATATTGTATTTGTGGTGTTCTTATGTGTCTGTGGTTCCCTAAGGGCAACAGCTGTTACAACCCAGTGATCAACTGTGAGGCAAAGCAAGAAACAATTCCCTGTCTCGGTATTAAATATGATGCTCTGTCAATTTCTGTGAGCATAGTCTATACTTACCCTTCTCTGTCAGGAAAAAAACAAACAAAAAAAACGCAGCAATAAATTGCTGGTGTGGTTTGTCATCAAAGTATGAAGTAATCCCTGTTGTATCCCATTTAGCATCATCAATCAAGTCAATATTACACCCTTACTGCACAAGTCAGTGAGGCAGATTCGATCAAGCCTATGCTGTTTTTATTTCAAAGGTTAACATTAAGGTAAGGAATGAAGGTTAAAGTCAGGGCAGCCTTCAGAGCAACAGACAAAAATCCATATGGATCGTTTCGGTTCTGTAGCAAAGAATATCCTTGATGCTTTGAGAGACTGTTTTTGCTGACAATGTTTCCTCTTTTTTATGTGAAAAAACAACAACAACATATTTTCAAATTTGAAAACAGTTCCATTTCCATGGTTGATGCATATTTGCTTGCAGAGAGTGGATATTGCATATATGTATGACAAGAATGCATGCATGTGAATCTGTGTTTGTGTGTGTGTGTTCAGTTGTGTGAGTGTGCAGCTGTGTAGCTGTTTACCAAGATCCCACAAAGGCAAATATACACTGCAGTAATCATATCATTGTTTACTCAGTGAATGGAAACATATGGATAAATAAATACACAAGTCCATTACAATTTGGTTGTCCTCCATTTTATTTATGTATGAATAGGCTCTAGGTTTCTATGGTTACAAACATTAGTAATGAGAGGGGGAGCGGGGTTCTCCTCTTTCTGTTTCAAATTTGTATTATTATTATATATAAGACCATTCAAACTGCTATTTATTTGGAAAAGGCCACTCATCGTCTTCAATAACAACATCTATTCCTCATTAAATGTTTTTAAATGTTCTGTAAATGACCAGGATTGGTCATCATATTGTCAAAGCCTGTTACCAGCCTTTTGCCACAGCAGTTTGTTCTGAGAGGGTTTGTTGAAGTGCAAAATGGCAACTTTTATATTCCTCAGTACTAATTCAAATCTACTATAGCTAATAAGCCAGAAGACATTCATTGGTTGTCTTTACAATACTTCTTTGCAAATCTGTTAATTGCCCTGCTGCCTTCATCGCTGCTGTTTTCCAAATCAGTGAGGTGGAAACAGAAACAGTCTCTGGAAGGCTTTATGCTTAAAGATGTCTCTGTGATTGGATCAGAGAAATGTCAAGTGTGCGGGTTTGTAGAAGGAGGAAATTGGAAAATCCCGCTATGCATGCTTATGGACTGGCCATCTCATTGCCAACCACAATTTCTGGCACAGTACTTCAATTATTTACATATTTGACTTGGTGGCTTAACACCGCCTGCTTTGTATGGCCCTGTGAGCAAGACCGGGTGTTAACAGGGCTAGACCAGTGTTAATGTGTGGTTTGCAAGGGTAATGGAGGACCAAGCCGAGACACATTAGTGAAGGTGAGATAACTACAGCTGTATCAATAAACTGAAAACGTCATCTGTGATTCTGGCTGTGCTTCATTTATTGATCACCCAATGGCTTTTGATGATTAAGCCAATGTCAATACTGATATTTATCCCTCAGTGCTTGTCCTTGCCTGTGCTGGGAAATGGAAAATGATAAAAAGGTGGCTATAACAACTACACATTAGCAATAAGAGGCTACAGAGTGATGACTATGGCAATGTATTGGAAAACACAACATCAACCTGTTTGATAAAAGAAACAGAAGTGCTTATGATCCTAAACATTCCTACTTTCTCATCATACCAAATGAGGCAAAAATTACCTGTCCTGAATCATGCCTGCGGGACAGTGCATCGGCCTTGTGATTCTTGTTGCCTGGTCAGTATGTTAAAGTAAAATTGAAGTGGGTGAAAAATAAAGACCAGCGGGCCTGCTTGGGATTCATACGTTTCGCTCATTAAATATATTCAAGGTTATTTTGATCAGTAATATTCTGAAAAGGATTAACTGCCCCCTCTAACCAATGATGCCATTCTTCCAGTGCTCCCTTCACCGTGAGAAGTTCTTTATTCCGCACATCATAATTCCTCTCTGCAGCATTTAGTTTTTCGTGAGAAGAAGCAGGCACGGCTCCAGAATAAAATCACTGAGGGTGCTTCTTAAATTAGTGATTAATTACAATTATTTATATCAGCTGCCAGTAGTAACTATAGCAGAATTAGTATTACCATCCACTATTACCATCCGGTGAACATTCAGTGTAATTTTATATCAACTCTAAGAAATGTTATTTTTGTGGCCACAGAAAATAACTTTCTTACAATACTAATAAATTAGATAATGTAATAAGATTAGGAATCATTAAAGGGACATTGATTTACAAGCAGTGACAGAATCAGAAACTCATGTAATTTGTGCTCAAAAGTTTTAACTAAACACTAACACACAACTAGTTTAAAGAAACAAACATACAATCACTCATACATGGGGGAATGACAAATGAGACTGAATGAATAAAACTATTAGAGAAACAGAGAATGAAGCTATGAAAAGGAGTCAGTTAACCACCTGAGTCAAAACATCAGCACCGTTTTTCAACGGGGTCTACAGCTTATACTAAACCTCTGTTTCGTTTAGTTAAATGTACGATACATGCATTGCCTTGGTCATTGACAAGATGCAGTCTCGGATGAAAGTCTTGAAGGTTTCAAGGTTTTGGACTTGCGATAACCTTCTTCCGGGTTTGAAGAGGGAGGAAAGACCCCAAAAGATGGGATTCTGACTCTGTGGGATTGGTGGGAGTTTTCTCCCAGATGGAAAAGGCAAATTGGCTGTAGTCGAGGGCTTGCCAGGCGTGGCTGCACCGGCCCTGGGACTTAGCAACCAGAAGATGAAGATGAAGACGGGTAGGTGATGAGAGAAGAGGCCAGATTAAAAGTTACGTGAGTCAGGTGATATGAGGCCTTTTAACTTCTATGGCGGTCACACCTATGGGAGGTCAAAGAGCCAATGGTTACTTACACTTTTAACTGGATTGGGTGCTGATACAAAAACTATTAAAGATTTTTAGAACGCTAATATGTTGCATAGGTATCAACATAAAATATATACATCTATGAGTATCAAAATAGGAATCTGTAGATACTAAACATAGTATAGGTGAGGTTATAGTGATCTATAATAACACATGCATAAAACAGTATACAATATAAAATACAATATACAGGAACAATAATAATGCACACAATGATCTGGGGATAGTCTTATTTTGCTATGAATTAATTAGAGAAGAGTCAATTTTTATGGGCAGTGAGAAATGGAGTGAGAGTTGCTTGGAAATGAAGTGAGAGTTGCTCTGCCAGCATTCCTTTTGAGCAATATAACCAGTGTTATCAGATGATTTGTCATTGCTTGCCATGGTAACCAGAGGCCTGTTCTGCCTTTCTGAGATGGTATGGAGCTTTTCCACAGCGTGGTACGACTCGGCTCGGCACGGCACTGCTCGGCTCGGTTTGCGGTTCCACTGCAGTTTAGTATCGCTTTAGAGTGGGTGGGATTATTCACGTGTCGTTTATAGTTGCACTGCCTCTACTCCTGAAAAACTTTTTTATTCCGCGTCGCCCCATCAAGCTCTCGCTGGATCCGCTCCTCTGCTGTCAACGAGAGGAACATCTGTACTTCCTCAACAGACCACAAAACAGCCAATTTTTGGTTGTTAAAAAAAGGTGCGCTCGTTCAAAACAGTTGCATTCGATCCTTCGCTAGCTGTGCTGATTTAAATCTAGCGGTTCTGTTGTGTTTGTGTCGCAAGTTCAGTGACTCAGATAGTGACGATTCCTCTTCAGGAAACTCGCTGCGTCGAAAACGCTAAGGGAAAGCCTTCTGCGACCCACTAGCTCTGAATCACATGTGAAATCAGTCCAATAGCTGAGCGAGACATCACAGGCGGGTGACGTCATGACCAGGAAACTATAAAAGCACGTGCGGCGGAGCCAGCGTCAGCTTTCTGACATTCAGCGAAGCGCTCTGTGTGTCAGTTATATTTATTGTTGTCTGTCAAAAGTCTATAAGCTCCAGCTATGTCTAAGCTCATGCAAGGACAAAGCATTTCAAGGGCGAGAGCAAGCCACGTTGTAGGTTGTGTGTTCCTCCCTGCCCAAAGATAAAGTTATATCACACACAGCCTGTGCGTGGTTTGCTAGGGAGCGAAGCATAGTTGTTACTGCCTTGCTTTGCTCTCAGAGGGCTCTCTTTGAGGAGGGTGCCTTCACTAGCGTTCCTCGCGGTGCTGGCCCCGCTTTTGCCGAGGCGGAGCGGTGGCTGTGCTCGTTGGTTTCGCGTATGGATCTGCTAATCATCAGATCCGGCGCCCGCTCTCGGGGTTCGGAAGCCCGCGCTGCGGTACTTCCCCCCCGGGGAGAGGGCGCGACGATCCGCTTGTCTTTCTCCGAG
Source organism: Sinocyclocheilus anophthalmus (assembly GCA_018155175.1). Taxonomy (NCBI): domain Eukaryota; kingdom Metazoa; phylum Chordata; class Actinopteri; order Cypriniformes; family Cyprinidae; genus Sinocyclocheilus; species Sinocyclocheilus anophthalmus. The sequence goes on from JADLZN010011825.1 coordinate 76,635, forward strand.
GAGATTGATACGGAGGGCATCAAAGAGCTCACCAGTTGCACAAACATCAGTTACACAAGCATATTATGCCTTATATTATAATGAGCAGCATTAATAAGGAGCGGAGCTCGCGCAGACAGGGCGGATTGTGTTTTTTGTCCCTCCCCGCTATTAAACACTCCGCTCTCGCAGGGGCACGCTCCGAGGAGTGTGTCCGTCCCTGTGATCTTGCGATTGCGGTACTGCGGCTGCTGAGGTACGGCGGCGACTGAGAACGAGGAGATCGCTCATGATCCAGCAGACGGGTTGGATACGGCTCTTCCTATCTCCACCCGTGTTCACTAGATTTAGAACTCGTTTGTTTGTCAAGGAGATTGATGTTGATCGTGTGACTGAATGGCTCGCGCACAGCGCATATATTACATCATTTTGGTTTTTGATGTGAATCTTACTACACTAGACCGTATTTACTCGTCTGGTTGTTTGATTGCATTTAATTCTGAGGAATAAAAGGAAGTATATGTCTGACTATGAGAAGTTAGATATACAGGGGCTCTTGGGATAAAAATTTCTCGAGTAAGAGCACGCGTTAACCTCTCTTCCTTTGAGGAGGTTGAGGCAGTTAGCAGGGGCTGCTGGGCGGAGCAACCCACCGTGTTCCAGCCCCTCATACTGGGGGCCTCACTTCTCATACTCCGCAGAGTCTACAGTCAGAGTGGAGCTCCCAGGCCGAAGGCTTCTAGCAGAAGGCGGGTCTGCGGACAGTCATTCTCGCTGGATAGTCTTCATCGTAAATGTCCTGACGCCTAAGGCCTAGGACTTTTTGAGGGCCAGCACCCTCTGGGGAAGAGCGGTGTACACCACATTACACGGTGCCCGTCTCTCCTCAGTGCCCTCAGGAGATCGATCTACTAACCCTGCCGGAGTTACAGGGCGCAGCGGTCTCCCGCGAGCGCTTCTCTCAGTTACCGCCCAGAAACATAGTGGTGCTAAGAGGCTCACTACATCTCGGAGGTATCTAGAGGGGTGCTATTGTAGCGGCACTGAGAGGCTCGCGGCCTCTGCGGAGGTCCCAAGAGCAGCTAGTTCAGCGTCCCCTGTCAATGTGCAGACGCTTCAAGGCACCGAACTAGCCGTTCTGGGCACACCATCGAGGTGTGGGGACCTCCGCACGAGACAGACTCCGGGTTCTACAGCTGTTACTTCATTGTTCTGAAGAAGGATGTGGGGTTGCGTCCCCTTTTAGATCTGCGCCTATTGAACCGCCCAGTCATGCGACTGAAGTTCAGAATGCTCACAATCAAACAAGTCGTGTCTCAGATCAGGACCGAGGACTGGTTTGTCACGATCGATATAAAAGACGCATACTTCCATATCTCCATCTTTCCTCATCACAGGAAGTTCCCGAGGTTCGTTTTTGGGGGCAAAAGCCTACCCATACTGGGTCTTCCTTAGGCCTTGCACTCTAAACCCCAACCTTCCAAGGATCAACCACATAGACGATTGGTTGATTTTGGCTCAATCGGAGCAGATGGTGGTTCGATATCGAGATGTCGTTCTCGCTCACACGAAGGAGCTGGGGTTAAGACTTAACGCTAAGGAAATTGTGCTTTCTCCAGTACAGAGAACCACTTGTCTGGGCGTGGTGTGTGATTCGACCACGATGCATGCATGTATGTCTCCTGCTCGGATCGAATCGTTCCTCACCGCAGTCGCGAGAGTCAGACAAGGCCGGTCACTCACTGTCAAGCAGATCCAGACTGCTTGGGCTGATGACAGCTCCGTCCAACGTGATAACTCTTGGCCGGCTGTACATGAAACCCCTACAGTGGTGGCACAAGAACAAGGGGTTCTCCCGAGGGGAAACCCACTTCGCATGCTCAAGGTCACACTGCGGTGCCTACATGCCTTAGACATGTGAAGGAAACCTTGGTTCCTGTCTCAGGGCCCGGTGCTGGGAGCTCCTTGTCGCCGCGTAGCGCTAGCAACGGATGCATCCGCACCTGGTGCCACCCTGCCCGCGGTCTGTGGAGTGGACCCCATCTGACATGGCATTCAATTGTCGGGAGATGCTGGCCATGTTTCGAGTTCTCCCAGACCTAAGAGGTCACCATGTGTTGGTGCACACCGACAACACAGCGGTGGTCTCTTAAATCAACCACAGGGGGGTCTGCGTTCGCGCCACTTGTACAAGCTGGCGCGCCAGATCCTTGAGTGGTCCCAGGGCAAACTCCTCTCGCTGAGAGCATTTCACATTCCTGGGCATCTCAATATGGGAGCAGACATCCTGTCGAGGCATATCTGGTGAAGCAGATATGGAGAGTGTTTGGCCAGGCTCAGGTGGACATGTTGCGACTCATATGATATCACACTATCCCCGCTGGTTCTCTTTGACTCATCCAGCTCCACTGGGGCTGGATGCCATGGTACAGACGTGACCAAGGCTTCGTCTGTATGCTTTTCCCCCAATCGCTCTGCTCCCAGGAGTTCTAGAGAGAGTACGTCGGGACAGGGTCCGTCTATTGCTAGTAGCCCCGTTCCGGCCGGGCCGAGTTGGGACTCAGGCCTGATTTCTCTCCTCGACGGAGCTCTATGGGAGATTCCCATCAGGAGAAATCTCCTCTCACAGGCGGAGGGCACGCCCCCGCCAGGAGCTTGGGTGTGGCCTCTGAGGAGGCACAACTCATAACTTCCGGTCTCTCAAACGAGGTTGTTGAGACCATCCACCAATCCAGAGCTCCCTCAATGAGGAAACTGTACACTTCTTGGTGCAGAGACCGCCAGCTCGACCCAGCTAACTGCACGTTTGGTACAGTTCTGGAGTTCCTGCAGGCCTGTTTATCCACAGGGTTGACCCACTCCACCCTAGAGGGCTTCGTGGCCATTCTCGGAGGCCATTCAGTGGGAAGACACCCTCTTCTTACACATTTCCTCTGCGGTGCGCTGAGGCTGAGGCCTCTGGCCAGAGAAGCTTATGCTAAGCGGTGGATCAGGATGTTATTTCATAGCCTCGAGTCCTTTGATCTCCCCTCTCCTTTGGGGGTCAAGATTAACTCCTCCAGAAGTTGGCCTTCGGGAAGGCGAGCCCCGCCTACTTTAGCCACTCCAGGCTCTTTTGTTCTCTCGCCCTAGCTGTGCAGTCTTCTACACTAGGCAGAGATTTGGAAGTCTGGCGGCGTGGGCATTCTCGTTCCCCTAGCGTTCTCGACGCAGCTTGAGTTCCTGAAGAGGAACGTCTCAGGCTACGTATGTAACCTAGTTCTCGAGGGAACGAGACGCTGCGTCTCGGTGCCATACTCCCGGCGTCCCTGCCAGAGCTTGCTTCATTCCTAGAAGCTGACGACGGTTCCACCGCACATGCTTTTATAGCTTCCCGGTCATGACGTCATCCGCCGTGACGTACCGCTCAGCTATTGGACTGATTTCACATGTGAATCAGAGCGTGGGTCGCTGAACACGTTAGTCAGCGTTCTCGACGCAATGTCTCATTCCCTCGAAGAACCAGGGTTACATACGTAACCTGAGACGTTCTCTCCGGCCAATCCATGATCAGCAGAATTTACACGTCACGTTTTGGTAATGGTAAGGTTCACTTGGAACCCCAACCGAGGAGGTACTAAAAAAAGTACCAGGTACCAGGTACTGTAACCAGTGGAAAACCCCCAAAAAGTGAACCATACCGAGCCATACCGTGCCGTACCATGCAATGGAAAAGCACCATAGTTGCCCTTTGGGGGTTGTCCACAAAACTCTAACACATAGTTTGCTTCTTTTTGGTGAGGGGGTTTTCTGTATTATCAATTAAATATAATGAATGATTCTGTGTCAGATCAAATTATGCAAAAGAGGTGGGGGGGGGGGGGGGGCATTGGCCCATGGTAACTTGGAATATTAAGGTGTGTCGATTAACTCTGGTTGGTTATATTCACTGCTGATCCAGAATCCACAAGTGCCGAAACACAATGAGTGGTAGTATCAAAAATGAGCTCACGATTCAGAAGGAAACTATGTCTAGAAGCAGCAGCAAGTTCAATGGCACTCACACTGTGCTAGGTTACTGATGATTTCTTGGGTTTATGTGGGCAGGCTGACTTATGATGGTTCTCCTCTCCACAGTAATAGCACAGGTTTCCTCGTTGATGCTGATCTCTTTCCTCAGAGGAGAGGCGAGTCGTAGCGATTTGCATGGGCTCGGGTGACTCTGAACATGTCTGGGCTTGTTCAAGACTGACCGGTAATGATCTTCTGGAACACGGAGCGCTCCCTGTCTAAGATTCAAAAGTTGGTCAGATATATCATTTAAATATATGTATTTAAAAGTTTTTTGATGCTGAGAGATGAAATACTGAAACGAAGATTGTAAACGCAGGTCATTCTCCCAGACGGCGAATGCCCAGTCTAGTGCTCGTCTGGTTAATAATGACATTACTATGGCACATTTCTTGGATTTTTGGTTATAAGTTTCCATTGACCAGAGCAAATATCATGCACTGACGAATGAACCCTCTACACAGTTCTGGCAAGCCATCAAACTTATCAGGCAAAGTGAGTCTTACCGGAGAGCTTTGAGGAGTGGGGAGAGAGTGGATGTATTGGGTGAGACTGTTGTTCGTGTTCTGCAGATAGGTCATGTTGTTCCTGGTAACCCTTGAGCAGCTCACTCTGATAAGCAAATGCCGCTTGTAGCTGAGAAACTTCTGCTGGATCAATGTTGGGTGAAGTATTCTCTGACGGAGCTGCAGGTGATGACATGGAGGCAGCGTAAGATTCAAATTATAGAAGTTTATGAGCACTCATCAAGTAAATCCAAATCACAAGGCAATATCGTAGTTGATGAGACAGGCAGGTTTCATACAAATGTGAAGTCAGTTCAACAAAGCAAACAAGGCAGTAGCAGCAATCCAAAAAGCAGTAGTTAAACAAGGCAGGCACAATGGTCATAACATTATAGCATAGGTCTTTAACCCTGCTCCTGGGGACCCACTGTCCTGCGGAGTTCAGTTCCAACCCTAATCAAACACACCTGAACCAGATAATCAAGGTCTTCAGGATCACTTGTAAAGTTACAGGCCAGGTGTGCTGAAGCAGGTTGGAAATAAACTTTGCAGGACAGTGGGTCCCCAGGAGCAGGATTGAAGACCTATGCATTAGGGTATAATACATAGAAAATAAACACTCGGTAAGGCAGTGAGGACTGGCAATACTTCACAATGAATGAATGAAGCAGCATAGTTTAAATATGGTGCCAAACAGGAAATAACCAACAAAGAAACAAACAGTTCAGTATTCGGGAGAGGGCTCCCTCTGGTGGTTGGATGGAAGGCTACCAACCCCATCCGTTACAGTAAGTCACTTTAAAAGCATCTGCCATGTAGCATTTGGACCAATCAGACACACAATTATTCATTATATTTAATGATAATCCAGCAAACCCTCTAACCCAAAAATGCTAACTATGTGTTAGAGTTCTGTGGACAACCCCCGAAGAGCAACTAACATCCCAAGGCTTCTGGTTACCATGGCAGGCAATGTCAAATCATCTGATAACACTGGCTTTATTGTTCAAAGGAATGCGGGCAGAGCAACTCTCACTCCATTTCCCCATAGGAAAGACACATGATGCTCATAAATATGGACTCTTCCATATTCATTCATAGAAAACCTTCTATGAATGAACATCTCCAGAACATGTATGATTATTACTTGTATATTGTCTTTTGTATTGTATACTGTTTTATGCATGTTTATGATAGAACCACTAGTTAATGTAATCTCACCTATGCCATGTTTCCTATCTATGAATTCATATTTTGATGATCAAAGGCCACATTTATACTGTATGGCTGAAGTGACCAAATTCCAATTTGTTTTCCTCCCATGTAGCACAGATCGAATATGTCCCATGAACGTGTAAGCAGGAAAAAAACACATGGATTCCGATATTCTTCAGGCCTCATTCATATGTGGAAATAAATCTGATATGAATCAAATACGCGCATCTGTGCCTGCCTTCTAAGCGGACATTCTAAGTGAATGTGAATGGGTTTTTTATGCTGTCGTGCAGATATCTCGTTCAAAAATATTTCACACTGCCATATCAAACAAGTATGAATGCTTACAACCTTGAGGCCAATATTCATAGGTATTTAGAAGGCTAAGGCCCCCAATCACTTATAACTATTATTCTTCTTTTTCAGTTAACAAATAATTTTTATGTTGTTGCAGACAACGGTTTTTTTGGTTTATGTACTCTGACCATTAAAACTCTGTGGTACGATTTTTTGTCTTGGAGAAAGAAGTCTCTTATGCTCACCTGTTTTATTTGGTCCTAAATATATTAAAACAGTAATATGTTGAAATAGTATTACAATTTAAAATAACCGTTTTCTATTTGAATATATTTTAAAATGTAATTTTATTCGGTGTATAATATTGCTGTGGAATTTTTTTTTTTAGGATTCTTTGATGAATAGAAAGTTCAAAGAACCGCATTTTTTTTATATATAAATATTTTCTAATAATGTTAATGTCTTTACTGTTTGATCAGGCCGAGTGCCATAGGTAATCACAGCGTGCCGATATACAGCCATATCTCACGGCTACGAGTGTGATATTGTGTTTATACAATTTGACGGCACAAGTGTGTAAATACATAAGAAACAACAACGGAGTGTCTTTAAAAACCCTCATTTGTGCAGAACTACTTCCTTCCGCAACAGATTCAAATCTCAGTTCGACAGTTTAACAGCTGAGTCCAAGCATCCTTTACTAATTCGAAAATGACTTTAGAACTAGTAATGAAGGAACGTTGAGTTGCTTCATTGAAAGCTTATTGTATTACTGTATTAAAAGCTCACTGTATTATGTAGAGTCTTATGAGAGATGGACTGGGTGAGTGTGATTACCTGCATCTGATACAGCAATCATTCTTCAGCTCAGCTGTTTGATCAGTTTAATGTGTATGTGTATTAAACGTATTTAAAGAAAGAAAAGAAAAGAAAAATATTACTGTCTCTGATCTTTGATCAGTAGTGTATATTTTGACTTGAAAGAAAGCGGAGATGTCTGACTTTACTGACTTTTTACCACTTTAGTGAGTGAAAATAGTCATTAAGGAAACAGTCAGTAATCAGTTTAATTGTTAGTAGAAAGACAATGATGGACTACTTTTAACTCTCATTTCACAGATAAACTCCTACATTCACTTTATGAAAGAAATGCTGTTTCCATCCTACACTGTAAAAAATGATTCTGAGTTTTAGTCAGGTGGACAAGTAAAATCATGTCCTGTCAACTTGCAGTGTCTCACTACACAATAGGATGAGTTATAACAACCTCAACTTGAAGGGAAATGGAAAACTTTAAATAATGTGTTCATATAACAACAAAACATAGGTTCTATCAATTTTTGCCAGAAACTCTACGTCATGATGACGTACTACTTTAACATAGATGAGACAGTCGCGCCATCCGCCATTTTAGCATGAGAAGTTGCTAGAATCATGCAAGAAAAGAAAAAGAAAGCAAGCCCGCGTTTGAACGATTACAGATGGACTTTATGGACTGCAAATAATGAAATGAGTAAGTATACCCTGATTTGTGCTTTCTTTAATGTTAATTTATGCTTGTTTCGTTAGCGCTGAGACGTGTGAGCAGAAAGAAAAGTCGTCTTCGTCAATACAATAATATTTGAAGTTCGCCGCCAGTCCATATTTGTGTTTAATATGAGAAATATGCATTATTTATATGGTTGCAACAACATTTAGTTCTAATTTGTTATATTATAAAAATGCTTGATTTACTTATGTTTCTTAAACGCTCAGTTGTTATTCTTTCAAATTACATATCATATGAATGTTTTTGAGCACGTGCAAACGGTGTTTTCTGTGAAGTTAACTTGCGCGCTGATCTTGTATTAATGCAATGTCATGACTTTTTGTAGTTTAAAAATCACGTAATTAAACTTTTGTCATTTGTATTAACTGTGCAGCCCAGAAGAATCATGAAATACAGAATTACGTTATTTGTAGAAAACATTTTCACCTAATAAAAGCTATATTTACAGCGTTGCTCAATTTTATATTGCCAGTAACATCACTATAATATTTGACGTATCACCCAGCCATAGAAATAAAAAGTGTTGATATTTTTTTTCCTGATTGTATTTGGGAAGTAAGATGTTAAGTAAATATTTCTATATGTAACTTGTGTATGTGTAACGTACTTGGCTGGAGTTTGACTTTTTAATTTTTATTTTTATTTGCAGGATCAGTACAGTGCAAGCAGAGTGGAAACATAACTCCATATCGATGAGGTGGTGTTGCAAGATTTGTAGATTTTCATCGCCCAACCAGCGTGCCCTAATCACACACTACAAGCTGAAACACTGCCATCAGGCAAGTCACTGTCCACTCCCATGCCTCTATAAAGATTGTGTATGCACATTTAGGAGTGAACTGTCTCTGAAGAAGCATTTAACTTGCGACCATAGTCAGTGTGTTCAAGCCTCCGCAAAATTGCTTAAAGCAACATCAAATGTGAACTGTTACCTGTGTAATTTTTCAGAGGCTTGCAGTGTTTCACAGTATTTTGCACATCTTATAACACACATTAAAAAGAAAGAGCCAGTGAGGTGCCCCTTTCAAGAATGTAGTTTCCAGACCAGTGTGTACAGCACTTTCCGTGCTCATAAAAGTAGGAATCATCGCCACAGCACTTTTAAAGATTTTCGAACGAACTTGTCTCAAACTTGCATTCATGGTGATTCAAACCCTGAAAGTGCAGACTCTGAAACCCATTCATTCAGCCTGGATTGCTCAACAGTAGATAGTGACATAGATGTTCAAGAACTACATGATTTGATTAAACACAAAGTAGCATCACTGTTACTTTGTATGCAAACAACTCTACATGTCTCAAAGGCCACCACACAGGAAATTGTAAATGGGCTTTGCAGTGTTTATTCAATTGTGCAAGAGTTCACTCCAAGAATAATTGAAAGTGTATTGGTTAAGCACAATTGTGTATTAAACAATGAAGTGACTGCTGCCTTAGCTGAGATAGTCGAAAAAACAAATCCCCTAACTTCGCTTTCAAAGAGTGGCCCTTTTGCAACCGAATACAAAAGAACCACTTATTACAAGGAAAACTTCAAAGTAATTGAGCCAGTTGAATATTTTGTAAAATCGTCCTCCCCCAAAAAGTTTGTTTATATTCCAATTTTGAAAGTTTTGACAGAGTTGTTGAACCGTGATGACATTTTGGATAAAATCCTGCAGGAAACTGCTGACCAGTCCGGTCAGATTAAAACATACAGGGATGGACTGTACTGCAAAGGGAATCCTTTGCTTTCCTCAGAGAGTTTAAGCATTGCACTTGGGATGTATATAGATGATTATGAGGTATGTAACCCACTGGGAACATCAAGAAAAAAGCATAAGGTCTGTGCAGTGTATTGGGTAATATCAAACTTGCCAGCACAGTATAGGTCTTCAGTACAATCAATTTATCTGGCTTGTCTGTGTAATAGCAATGATGTAAAGAATTATGGCTATGATGCCATTTTTCAACCACTGATTAGGGACATTCAAGTCCTTGAAGAGGAAGGATTATATGTTCAAAAATTGGGAACAAGTGTCAAGGGTTCTGTGTTGTATGTGTCAGCTGACAACTTGGGGGCCCACTCGCTAGCTGGCTTCCAAGAAAGTTTCAATGTTGATAAATTCTGCAGATTTTGCCTAGCCAGTCGCAGGCATATTGACTTGCATGAGGTCAAAGAGGGGGTGTTTCCACTCAGGACGATTGAAACTCACAAACAGACCCTTGAGGAATTGAAGACCAATTCACTGGTTTCCCTGGATGGAGTAAAGAGAGACTGTGTTCTTGAGAAACTTAATTATTTCCAGACAGTGCAAGGGTTTCCTCCAGATTTTATGCATGACCTGTTTGAAGGTATAGTACCAACAGAGTTAAGTCTCTGCATAAAGTCCCTTATTTCCAAAAGGTACTTCACATTAGATGACCTTAATGCCGTCATCAAGTCTTTTCCTTTCAAGTTTACTGATAAAACTAACAAACCACAACAAATTTCAAAGACATTTGTGTCAAAACATTCAATTGGTGGAAACTGCCATGAAAACTGGACTCTGTTAAGGCTACTGCCATTGATGATGGGTCACAGAGTACCAGAAGGAGACAAAACTTGGCAAATCTTACTAGAGCTGAAAGATATTATTGAGCTCCTAGCTACTGGACAATTTTCTGATGAGACATTGTGCTACTTGGAGTCCAAAATCTCAGAACACCGGTGCTTGCTGAAAGAGTGTTTCCCAGATTTCCACATTCTACCCAAGCATCACTTCTTGGAACACTATCCTAAAATGATTCGTCGATTTGGGCCTCTGACTGATTTTTGGACTATTCGCTTTGAGGCGAAACACAACTTCTTTAAGAGAGTTGTACATGATGGTAAAAACTTCAAGAATGTCTTGCTCACTCAGGCCAAAAAGCATCAGCTTGCTTTGGCTTACTACCTTGATTTGCCAAGTGTTTTCAAACCTGATCTAGAAGTAGGACGTGCTGCTGTCGTTTCACCTGACACACTTGAACGTTCAGTTAGGCAGGCCATTGAGCATAAATATGGAAACAACACTGCATTTCTTTCAACCCATGCATGCATCTATGGTACCAAGTACTCAGTGGGAATGTTTCTGTCTGTAGGGTACACCAGTGGACTGCCGGACTTTGGTGAGATTGTTAAAATGATAATTGTGAACAACAAAGTGTCATTCATCCTCAAACCCTTCAAAGCCTGGTACATAGAGCATTTGCGAAGTTATGAGCTGACGAGTATTTGCACTTCAGAACTGCAAGTTGTGGAACCCCAGGAGCTTAATGGATACCATCCACTTTATCCATATGTAAGAGCTGGCAAGCTAAACATCACACCAAAAACCTTCTTGCTTCACTAAGGTACATTTGTTGAAATGCACATTATTTTCTAGGTGTTCACATTAAAGAATGTAATCATCAATCAATGTAATCGCATCTTTTTACTCTTTCCCCAGTTGCAGAGAAACCCTGGAATTGTCTATTCCTATAAAAAAAAAATGCTGTTTCGTGTGATCATCTCCCCAGAGAACATTCAAAAAGTTAGACTTGATCCTGTTCCAGATTCTGTTGATGGCCTCAAGCTTGAACTTAAAAGGAGGCTCCAGCTGAAAGACCCTTTTGACCTTCAATATGAAGATGAAGACTTCCATGATTTCTGTAACCTTGCATGTGTAGCTGATCTGCCCAAAGACAAGGTGACACTGAAGGTCCTTTTCACCCCCTTTCCAGATACATTGTCAGACTCCAGTTTAGACACTGCAATTTTAAGTGAATCGTCATGTCCATCAACTTCTTCACCCAGCATCCATTCAGAGCCATCTGCCGCCCGTTCGCAGTCATGGCCAACCGCCTTTCCCATCCCTGTTTTTACATATGATGTGGAGCTGAGGCTAAGACAAGGTAATGAGGCATTTCGAAAGGATGGAACACTTCTGTCAATTCCCAGAGACATAAAGATTGAAATTCTTGAGAAACTTGCAGAAACTATATACTCATACAAAGCCTACCCTGGGAATGAAGAGATTGATGGTGTAGCGGTTGCCTTAATTGAAAAACACCCCTGTCTCAAAGAGCCAAGCTCCACATCTGGATGGTATGGGTGGAAAATTAGTTTGAAGTTTAAGATGGGCAACTATAGACAAAAGCTGAGAGATGCAGGTTGTCAGGAACTGAAAGTGAATTCTGAAAAGAGAGGTCTTGGGGAGACGAGAGGAAAGCGAAACAAAGTTAAGAAACCTAGACGGTGTGAAACAAATTTTCTTCCAGATCTACCTCAGGGCAAAGACCGGGAAAGTCTAGAAGAGGAAAGAGAGCAAATAGCTGTGGAGATGAGGAAGAGGACTCCAGACATCACCTTTGTTGATGCTGCTATGAGAAGCACGTATTCTTTGAGAAGACAAGAAGTCGTTGAGGAGGAGCCACCAGTGTCACAAATGAAAGTCCAATGGCCAGCACTTTTCACAGAGAGACAGGTAAATTGTGTTGATTTGTTTCTGTGTGCTTTGTATTTATCAGAAAATCATTGGGTTATGAAAGTTGTGCTGTTCTATTAGAAGATATGGCCAAACTTAATATCCTAAGATTATATGACCAGTTCCATAATGTTGAGTAGGGCTGCACGATAAATCGCATGCGTTTATCATGCGCATCTTGTCAGTAAAGCCGGTTCTGTGATTAGTAGTAAATCTCCAGCACATGCTTTCAGATGGAGCGGCATTTACTACACAGAGCCGTAGTTCACTGACAAGCTACGCAAACAGCTTGCAATTTATCGTGCAGCCCTAATGTTGAGTGAAATTAAAATGTTTTAATTTCCTGCATGATGTTTAATTTAGTACTGTTGTAGACTGTCACTGAGACCCTGGCATCTTTGTTAAATTTGTAACTGTATTTGTTTTTATAGATCAGCAAAGAATTCACCAGGCTTGTGTCGAAGGACCTGAGCAAATCTTTTTTTGAAGGCCTAGATGGTCATCTCTCAAAGCTGATACAGTTATTCAGGGCAAAGCGTTATGAGGACATTCCAGAAATGACTTCAATACTGGAGAGCCTTGATAAGGATGTGAGTCAATTTATTTTAAAGCAGTCTTTCTCTCCCCAAAATGACAATTCTGTGATCATTTACTCACTTTCATTTTTGTCCAAACCTCTATGACCTTTTTTCTTCTATGGGTCATAAAATTAGTGATAGAGACATATTTTCATACACAATGATTTCAGAGTAAGTGTCTAAAAAGTAACCCATACCATTTGTATGTCTCATTCTAAGTCTTCTGAAATAATAGTCTCTTTGTATGATGAAAACAAAAATGTCAGTCTTTGTTTACAATAATGTTTGATTGTATTAGCTACTACATAAATATCAAACCTCATTGGTTCTCGCAAGTCTTTTGATCAAATGTCATGACACAAGAACTAATGAGGTTTGATGTTGTTGTATTATGTCATAGTAACATCAGAACTGATATGATCAGTTCATTACACAGTTATCTTCAAAAAACTTTTAAAATAGACAACATGACTCATCCACTACGTTTACTGCATTTTTTTTATAGTGTTGACTTGTAATTTATAGAGCTTAACAGCCTAAAGCCACTGTTCATTTTCATTGTATGGAATAAAGATATTAATATTTTTGCATGTGTTTGGAGTGGCATGTTGGTGAGTAAATGACAATTATATTTTGTATTATCCTTTTAAATCTTTAAAGTGTTAAACCCAAGAATTAGCAGGATTAGGCACCCCTGATTTAAGTGGCATGAGCGCATCCACTATTAAATCTTATTTTGGTCATGAACAAAAAGGTAACAAACAACTGTTGTTGCATCACATCACTGGTGATTTATTTACAACAAAACTATACAAGTGTAAATGTGCAAATTTGAAATTAATGTTTTTGTGTTTTTATTTTTTCTAAAATGCATCAAAGACAGAAGGAGTGGGAGAAAGGATAAATGAATAAAGAAAAAGAGGATTGAACGAATAAAGCTGGTACTTTAACCATCCTATATTTTACAGACAACAAACCAAAGGAAGAGGACAGCAGCATTGTTGGGCCTGCCGTGGTACATGCGAGAGACTCCTTCAAAATTCATGAAGATATGCGAGGCAAAACAATGGAAAATTGAACATCAGATCTCTTAATTTGCAGGGGTCTGGGGACTGTATTTGTGTAATTGCTTTTAAGTAATAGTACCTTGTTTTGATTACATTCTATAAAGCCCAGTGACTGTGAAGATGATGTGATCAAGGCTGTGGTGATTGGAAGCCTAGTGGTTGTGGACCTCTCCCAGCATTTTACAATGACGTTGCCCTGGTGATTGAGGAAGAAGTGGTAATTCGTCACCTGAGTGATATACCTAATGCTTTTCTGAACCTGATGGGCCTGGTGTACACATTAAACCTTGACTACCCAAAGGAATTAAAATTCACATTTGAAGTGATACAGCGCCTGTTTATTGGAGTTGGATCAGACTCTTGCACCGCAAGAGTTCACTCTTTGAAGAGCAAGTTACTGCGATAAAACAGAAAACAAACAAAATCTTATTTCCTTCTTGCTACTGTTTAATCATTGTACTGGTTTAAAGTTTAAGAGCATTGTTTTATATCTCATTGTTGTAAGTGGAACATTGGTATTCTTGAATTTTTTTTCAAACTGACTGTTTTCTTGTTACCTTGTCCTGCTTCCTCTTTCCCTGTCATGTTTCTACGATTGGGAATTGAAGACAGTTTTTGAACAGTTTAATGTGAAGTTTTTTAACACAGCTTATTGTGAATTCATGTACACATGTTCCTGCAGTGAAAATATTTGATAATGACAAGGAGAGTTATTCGTACTATTTTGGCTCTAAGATGGGTCTGTGCATAGAGACGTTTGCAGGTGTTTGTGTGAGCTGTGTATATGTGAGGGTTTTTCTGTAATGTTTTTATATCTTTGCAAGATAATTCTTTGTGTCTGTGTTTATGGATGCAATGTATCTGTTTAAAAAATAAATGCTGAGAGATTCAATTTTGTAGTTGTTGATTTCATAAAAAATCTGGTTCCAGATAGATATCCAGAACTTTTTGTCAAAGCAATAAAGTCCAGTAAACTCAAATAGTTAAGTTATGATGTTGAGGAAAAAATTACTATTTTATGTCCGTTAGACTTGGTTCATGGTTGTGAAAACATGAAAAATTAAGTTCAACCAATATGTTTTTCAGTTGCCTTAACTAAAAATTCTAAATGCTCATTAATTGATACAGTATGTTGGCTCAATTTACTGCATGTTATGTCAACAACTACATATAAGTAGAGTGAAATTGACACTTAATGTTTACTAAACTTAACTGAGCCAATGCAACAAGATGACTTGACTAAGTCAAGTTGTGTCAACAAATCATTTTTTAAAGCTATAGCTTTTATTTGGTTGCTTTTATACAGAAGTTATATGAACAAGAAGTTAATAACAAGTAACTAAATTTCAGCCACAATTTGGCCAAGTTAGTTCATATATATTTCCTCGCTGCCAACAAAAATATTTCCAAAAAGAAGCTAAAGCATCTCACATTCAGTTATATTTGTTTTTTCCCTCCGTCAATTATTTTCTCATCTGAATGTTTGGCTCTTTGCCCCTTGCCAAAATGATCTGAAGTAAACAAAGAAAAATGTTATGTACAGTACATTTGCTTTCATACCTCCTTTCATTAATACCACAGACAAGCGTCCCCATTCTGAACTTGAACACAAGCACATAATGCACACACTCCTCATATTCGCTGCTCAAAGCCTGTCACCAGAAATCAGTCCACTCCTGTGTAATTGGTTTTATTCGTTGGTAAGGCTGGAGGTAAAAGAAGAAGAAAAAAACCTCAATCAATTATTTCAGAGAACACTTCAGGTTAATATCGCTTTATATTCTAGTATGACTGGCTCCCGCCTTTAACATGCTGTATGAAGCACAGAATTAAAATAAACTAATGACATCTTGATCTTTCATGTTAAACATCTTCATTCCCATCAAAGGGGTCATATGATGCGATTACAATTTATCCTTTCTCTTTGGAGTGTTACAAGCACTTGGTGCATAAAGAAGTGTCTACATCACAATGTCTACGTCACGATGTGGGAAGATTTGCATAACGCCGCCCAAATGTTCAAGCAAAGAAAGAAGGCGTAATGTTTTCACTGATAGTATTGTTGTTGCCGCCACCGCCATGTCGTGAAGGCACTGTGTGATTCGTTGTGAAAGCGAAACTATTGTGGCATTCCAAAAAGGACGAGGATCGCTGGTCATGCCTGGAGCTGATCCATGCTGTTCGCTGAGGAAATACATCAACTTCGCACTTTGGATCGCCGGATCAGCTTTCACAGTGGACGAAGCGGAGTCCAGACCGGGGTCGTCACATGTGGTTGCCGCAAGCCCGCCGGGACGCCCTTCGTCGAATCCGACGAGCCGTGTGCCGTTCTCAAGCCCGCCCCCCACCTTGCGCACTCAAGCAGGCATTCGATTACTATAGGGCGGCGACTCTATTCCGGCCTCCGCTCACTCAAGGCCGTGGTGTGTGACGCTGTTTCGTTGTGAAAGCTAAACAACTTTGTTTGGCCTTCCAAAAGAGGACACAACTAGAAATCAATGGTTAAGTTGTATTTACAATACTGTTCCAAAACAGTTCAACCCAAATATCCAGATGTGTCCAGTGCATTTTATGGAAAACTGTTTCCTGATCCTGGTAGAGCAGACTACAATGCAGGCTGTTCTGACTAAAAGACTGTAAGTACGTCTTTTATATTTAAAAATTTGCCACTGACGATTCAAACAAGAGTTTTTTGGGCAGTGTAGAGTAGCGCTTGTTTGTTTGTCATTTCTCCGATCACAAATGCTTTTGGTTTTATGTTTACGCGGCGCGATGCGATGTAATGCGTAAAAAGACAGTATAAGTTTATTATAATCCGTAATTATGTCCCCACGGATGCAACAAATGCCTCATTTGTAATGGGTTTAATGTTTTTGTGTCATCGTTGATACGACCCCGGACAGGGCATCACAATATGTAAGGGGCGTAACATTTCCGTCACACGCTGAGGTATTCGGCCAATCGGAGCACACCTCGCTTTTAGACCAATGAGCTTTGTAAAAATCGACGCATTTTCAGAAGGCGGGGCATAGAGGAGAAACAATAAGGTACAGTATGTGGACATTTTTTTTTTTTAAATGTTTTTTAAAACTTTAACCACATAAACTGACGTCAACTTCCTGTTGTTGCTGCCGTGGGTTTGAGTTTGAGCTCCGTCCAGTAATTCTTTACGTCTATTTTTTTTATCTCCAATCAATTTTATACAACATAATTTTCGTTTTTATAACGTGTGAATATATCCCCTATCGTATTCTTCAACAAAAACAATCAGAGCGCCTTGTTATCACTAGTTCTATTTTGACTTCCCGAGTCCGCTATTAGCATATAGGCCGTTAGCATCGCTAGCGTGGTTGCCGCTAATCTCGCTTAAATTACTAATACTCTATTCACACACATTTTTTTACTCACTGTTACTTGCTTTAATACTTTGTGTGTCTACCTTTGAGTGCAGGTGAGGACACGTTCGAGCTGCATTCGGTGGATGTGGAGAAGCAGATCTGCGACCTGGTGGAGAGGCAGACCCAGCTGAGAGAGCGGAGAGCTGTGCTGGAAACATCCCAGGTTGACGCTCACAAGTCCGAGGTAAGTATACAGCCCGTTGCTAAATCTCCCACCACCTCTACTCCGTGTGTTTCTCTGCACAGGCCCGGTGCACACAGGACGCGATCTTCCCAGATGTCCTTCACTCCGGCGCCGGGACACCAAGGACCCTGGGTGCAGCCGCAGCGGAAAGACGCGAGCCAGGTCCCGGGCGACAACCTCTCCCCCTCGACGAACCGCTTCGCTCCCCTCTGCGAGACGGAACGCGACGCTGTGATCATCGGAGACTTCATCGTCTGGCATGTCCGTGCTACGTTAGCTGAAGGTAAAGTGCACACTCACTGTTTCCCTGGTGCTCGTGTTCTCGATGTTTCTGCACAGATACTCACGATCCTGAAGGGCGACGAGAGCACCGGAGCGGTCGTGCTTCACGCGGGGGTTAACGACACCAAGCTGTGGCAGACGGAGACACTGAAGATCATCGTGTCAGGACCGCTTCCCATTTATCGACGAGGACACGAAAGGTTCATTGATGACTTTTGTTCTACCCGCTTAAATGATAGAAGTACTTGCGCTGTACAATCTATAAAGACTGTGTCTGTTCCCCGAATAGTGAGGTCAAAATATAAATTTAATGCAGGATCTAGAAAAAATCTGATCGTGATTAAACTAGAAAAATTTCAAATAAATGAACAAAAAACATTTTTAATGTTTGGGCTTATAAACATTAGATCGCTCTCACCCAAAGCTTTTATTGTTAATGAAATGATCACAGATAATAGTTTTGATGTACTCTGCTTGACTGAAACCTGGTTAAAACCAAATGATTATATTGGTCTAAATGACTCTACTCCACCAATCTACTGTTATAAGCATGAGCCCTGTCAGACTGGTCGTGGCGGCGGTGTTGCAACAATATATAGTGATATTCTCAATGTTACTCAGAAGACAGGATACAGGTTTAACTCATTCGAAATACTTCTGCTTAATGTTACACTGTCAGATATACAAAAGAAATCTATCGTATCTCTTGCTCTGGCTACTGTGTATAGACCACCAGGGCCATATACAGATTTCCAAAAAGAATTTGCAGATTTCCTCTCAGACTTATTGGTTACTGTTGATAAAGCGCTAATTGTCGGAGATTTTAACATTCACGTTGATAATACAAATGATGCATTAGGACTTGCGTTTACTGACCTAATAAACTCTTTTGGAGTCAAGCAAAACGTCACTCATCGTTTTAATCATACGCTAGATTTAATTATATCGCATGGAATTGATCTTACTGATATAGATATCTTACCTCAAAGTGATGATGTTACTGACCATTTCCTTGTATCGTGCATGCTGCATATTACCAGAGGCGGACAAAGTACACAACTCTATTACTTGAGTGAAAGTACAGATACTGCTGGTTAAATATTACTCCATTACAAGTGAAAGTTGTAAAGACAGATTTTTACTTAAGTAAAAGTACAGAAGTACTTGCTTTTAAAAGTACCAAATGTAAATTTCCTTTTTTATGTCAATGCACTGTTTTATTATGGTTGCATGTAATACTTGCAATACCTCTGAAATAACTTACAATACTGAATACACTGACTAGCTTGTAGTATCTTTGGAATAAAGAGCTTTTAGAATGTTAAAAACCTATGGGGAAAAAAACAAAACAAAACAAAAAAATGTTTAACACCCCTACCCACCCCCACAAAAGCAGGATGGTAGTGATCTCAGACAGCTATGACAGTGTGTGCACACATTTATGTATAGCAATTCATCCACATTTGAACTGAGTGGACAGTGAAACCCGATTCCAAAAAAGTTGGGGACACTGTTCAAAAGTGAGTAAAAAAGAATGGAATAATTTACAAATCTCATAAAACTTATATTTTATTCACAATAGAAAATAGATAACATATCAAATGTTGAAAGACAGACATTTTGAAATGTCATGCCAAATAATGGCTCATTTTGGATTTCATGAGAGCAACACATTCCAAAAAAGTTGGGACAGGTAGCAATAAGAGGCCGGAAAAGTTAAATGTACATATAAGGAACAGCTGGAGGACCATTTTGCAACTTATTAGGTCAATTGGCAAAAACATGATTGGGTATAAAAAGAGCCCCTCAGAGTGGCAGTGTCTCTCAGAAGACAAGATGGGCAGAGGATCACCAATTCCCCCAAAGCTGCGGCGAAAAAATAGTGGAGCAATATCAGAAAGGAGTTTCTCCGAGAAAAATTGCAAAGAGTTTGAAGTTATCATCATCATCTACAGTGAATAATATCATCCAAAGATTCAGAGAATCTGGAACAATCTCTGTGCTTAAGGGTCAAGGCCGGAAAACCATACAGGATGCCCGTGATCTTCAGGCCCTTAAACGGCACTGCATCACATACAGGAATGATAACTGTAATGGAAATCACAACATGGGCACAGGAATACTTCCAGAAAACATTGTCAATGAACACAATCCACCGTGCCATTCGCATTTGCCGGCTAAAACTCTATAGGTCAAAAAAAAAACGCCATATCTAAACATGATCCAGAAGCACAAGCGTTTTCTCTGGACCAAGGCTCATTTAAAATGGACCGTGGCAAAGTGGAAAACCGTTCTGTGGTCAGACGAATCAAAATTAAGTTATTTTTGGAAAACTGGGACTCCATGTCATCCGGACAAAAGAGGACAAGGACAACCCAAGTTGTTATCAGCGCTCAGTTAAGAAGCCTGCATCTCTGATGGTATGGGGTTGAATGAGTGCGTGTGGCATGGGCAGCTTAAACATCTGGAAAGGCACCATCAATGCTAAAAAGTATATCCAAGTTCTAGAACAACATAAGCTCCCATCCAGACGTCGTCTCTTTCAAGGAAGACCTTACATTTTCCAACATGACAATGCCAGACCACATACTCCATCAATTACAACATCATGGCGCGTAGAAGGATCTGGGTAATGAAATGGCCAGGCCTGCAGTCCAGTCTTTCACCCATAGAAAAACATTTGGGCATCATAAAGAGGAAGAGGTGACAAGAAAAGACCTTAAGGGACAGTTGAGCAATAGAGGCCTTATTAGACAAGATGGGAAAACATTCCTATTCCTAAGCTAGTTCATGCTAGTTCATCTAGAATGGACTATTGTAATGCACTGCTAGATGATTGTCCTGCATCCTCAATAAACAAGCCACAGGTAGTCCAAAATGCAGAGGCTAGAGTCCTTACAAGGTCAGGAAAATATTATCATATTACCCCAATTTTAAAGTCTCTGAACTGGCTACCTATTAAGTTCCATATCAGCTACAAAATATTATTACTTACCTATAAGGCCCTTAATGGGTTAGCTACTGTGTACCTAACTAGTCTTCTACCACTCTACAATCCATCACGCTCCCTAAGGTCGCAAAAACTCTGGACTTTTGGTAGTACCTAGGATAGCAAAGTCACTAAGGAGGTAGAGCTTTTTTACATTTTGCTCCCAAACTCTGAAATAGCCTTCCTGATAACGTCCGGGGTTCAGACACACTCTCTCTGTTTAATCTAGATTAAAGACACATCTCTTTAACAAAGCATTCACATAATGTATCTCATAACACTGTACTTCAGTTACATCTGATCAAATGCACATTATCTTTCTTTAGTTTGGGTTAAACAAATCAATTTTGCTTTGTTGGAACAGCAGCTACGTTAATTATGTTTGTATTTGTTTCTCTATATCCCGTGGTAACTAGGATTTACACAGTCTGATTTATTCAGTCTGAACACCTGAGAAGAGATTATGCCAACCCCTCAGAGGACCTCAGATGATGCCAACCCTGAAACAACATACAGAACTACCACATTTTGCTATAAGGTTGATTGCATCATATAATTTTTTTTTTTAAATTGATGTTAATAGTGTTCATCGTCTGTTTTTATTACGTCTTTAATTGATTTTCCGTACATTTCTGCCATATGTAATTAACTCACAGTCACCACTGATAAACTACCACTAAAAATTGTAGAAACTTAATTTGCTGTAAAGTTGCTTTGCAATTATTTGTATCGTGAAAAGCACTGTACAAATAAACTTAAACTTGAATAAACACATTTCATTACACCAAATACACCAAATAATGTTCTTTTTAGCAGCATCATAACATTTAAAGACAAAATGTACCGTCACCAGTGAACACCAGAAGTTTGGAAATGGAGAAGGGGTCACAATGCATATCAAAGAGAAAAATGTTGTTGGTGCGCAGATGTAGACTATTCAGAGCAATAAAGGAGGAATGGCATGTACCAAACCTTATCTTGAGAATTGTTGTGTTTGCTTTGACCCCCTGTCCTTCATGCATTCCCACAAATGCTTTTGTGTATGCTATGTGTAATGTTGTCTTGCAATTCACACAAATCCTAGCTTTACACAGCATTTTCACTTCGCTAGATGATTCGATTTCCAGCCAGGCTCTTTTTTCATCTAAAATCTCCAGGGGAGAGAATTCAATATCCATTTCAGAATCCATTCCAGGACATCCTACAATAAAGGAGGCTGGGTGTGAGAATAATCTAATGACTCGGAGCTTCTACATGTGTGTCATTTATTGAGATTGTCTCACAGGTTGTATAAGAGATCCAATGAATGTAATGAATCACGTCGTATATCTGAGGCCACGGCTGTGGAAGGAATGGAAATTTTTTTTTTTTTTGTTTTTTTTTTTTTTTTTTATATTTAACATGCTGCAGAGAAAAAAATGCAATCTCTGCAGTTTATGCCCACATACACACATTAATAATTTATACTAAAAAGATTTTTTTAATGTTTCCATTCTGTTATCTGGCTACATTAATACAGTTGGCAGTAGATGTCTATCCAAATCAACCTACATTCTTATATGTTTTACTTGTTCCCTAGGAACTGAACACATTATGTGTGTGTGTGTGTGTGTGTGTGTGTGTGTGTGTGTGTGTGTGTGTGTGTATAAGAGCAACATCACACGAGTCGATGTGAGATATGGCTGTATATCGGCACACGGCTGGGTTCAGCGTAGCCCCAAGTCTGCAGGCCGAGTGCCATAGGGAATCACAGCGTGCACAGAGTGTGATATTGTATTTATACAATTCAACAGCACAAGTGTGTAAATATATATGAATCAACAATGGAGTGTCTTTAAAAACCCTAATTTATGCAGAACTACTTCCTTCCACCATGGATTCAAATCTCAGTTTGACAGTTTAACAGCTGAGTCCAAGCATCCTTTACTAATTCGAAAACATCACTTTATAACTAGTAATGAAGGAATGTTGAGTTGCTTCATTGAAAGCTTATTGTATTACTGTATTAAAAGCTCACTGTATTATGTGGAGTATTACGAGAGATGGACTGGGTGAGTGTGATTACCTGCATCTGATACAGCATTCATTATTCAGCTCAATCTCAATAAAACATTAGTTTGAATGTTTTTGTCATACTATCCTTTAATCTGTTAAGGGTGATTCCCGATGACAGCATTGCTCAGTGCATTTGTTGGCTGCATCTTACAAGCTGTTGTAGAAAGTAAAAATAACTTCCGTGTTTATAACAGCGTTTCAGTCTCTTTCAATATAAAAATTTTCACTGCTGACTCGTAAAAACAGTCCTTTTTCGCCATCCAATTCATAGATTTCACGTGATGTCACACCCTTACAGGATTGCCCACATGGAGGGCAAAACAAGGCTTTCCTTCGCTGACCGCCAGTTATTTTTACGAGGTTTGCATTAAGTAGTAATGTAGTAAGACAATGATATTTAAAGGCTAAATTCAGTACGCACCTTATTAATGATGCAGACTTTGCATAGGCAAGCAGATGGACCCATAATATAAACGCAAAGTTTCACATGAAATGTTTTCCCATAGAAAACCATTATGAGGAAACACTTAACCATTTAGCGCATTGCGTTCATATTCCGTGCATGCCTGTATAAATTACTCATCATCAATAAGGTGTGTACACAATTTGATCTTTTAATATCACTATTTTAGAGGCATTTTCACATTAAACTGTTTTTAATTGAAATATTACAACGGGTGTTTTATATGTATTGCAAATGGCCAAACATTTGATAAACAACAATAACAGCCATCATAAAAGTTGCTAGGCAATTAAGTCAAAATTACAAAGGCAGCGTTCTGATATACAGTATTGAAGTTACATAAAATATAACGTGATGAGATTTTGCCATCAGCCAAAACTATTTGCTCTAGAACAAATAATAGATTAATGAGACCAAAGATTGCACTTTAGAATTACCCAAAACAAATTATATCTCATGTTTAACCACTATAGAGACATCAGAGTCAGCGGCAAATTCCAGAAGATCTGGGTTCATGAGCGCTGAACGGCCGCTGACACCCTGGAGCTCACATCTCCGAAAACAGCGAAGCAAATTTTCAAATAGACGTTATTTTTATTAAAGGGGAATATCATGAACTCTGACTTTCGAGTGCAGTGCTATAATCGGGTCTCCGTGCATTTACTAACCCAGAAAAGGTGAAAAAGGACAACCCAGTAACTTTGTTTTTTTTTTTGTAAGCCTTTCTCTGCAAGCATGTGAAAAAACAAACTGCTCAGATTTTGTTCCTGTAGTGACGTAGGAAGGGGAACATATTATAATATCACCACCCCCGTTTCCACCCATGGTGCTGCTGTTGCTTATTAATATACAGATCTAATATAAACATGCAATTTCTTTCCCAAATGTTCACCTTCATAAACATAACCGACTGTTTTTGTATAACATGTGTCGTGTATTAAACAAAACCTGTGTGTATTTGTACAGTTTAATCACAATTAAGACATGAAGAGAGAATACTCACATGCTGTGTGACGCAGATTCCTGTGCGAGTGTTTTGGATGTGGTGAGCTCAGAAACAGTTAATCAAGAAGTTCAAACTGATGTGGCTTTACAATGCATGATTTCAGCCGGTATACATATCTCAAGAAGTGAGTACACCCCTCAACCCTCAACATGATTAATTGACCCCAAACACACTCACAGAGGACCACTGCCTGCTAAAGAAGGCTGAGGGTAAGGTGATGGATTGGCCAAGCATGTCTACAGACCTAAACCCTATTGAGCATCTGTGGGGCATCCTCAAACGGAAAGTGGAGGAAAAAAAAAGGGGGGGGGGCCCAACAAGGTCTCTAACAAGCATCAGCTCCGTGATGTCGTCATGGAGGAGTGGTAGAGGACTCCAGTGGCAACCTGTGAACTCCATGCCCAAGAGGGTTAAGGTAGTGCTGGAAAATAATGGTGGGCGCAAAAAATATTTACACTTTGGGCCCAATTTGGACATTTCACTTAGGGGTGTACTCACTTTTGTGGCCATCGGTTTAGACATTAATGGCTGTGTGTTGAGTTATTTTGAGGGGACAGCAAAATGTACACTGTTATACAAGCTGTACACACACTACTTTACATTGTAGCAAAGTGTCATTTCTTCAGGTGTTGTCACGTGAAAAGATATAATAAAACATTTACAAAAACGTGAGGGGTGTACTCACTACTGTGAGATACTGTACAGATTAATCAAAAACCAACAGATTTTTTTGGCAGAGTAGGAAGTACGCGAGTAAAGGCAAGCCATATTCTGGAAAAGTGGGCGGGAGCAGAAGCTCATTACCTTAATATAAAGGCAAGAAAAACAGTGTTTCTGCTTACACTCAAAATAGCATTCTAGGTAAACCTAAGACTTTTATTAAATTTTGTAAAAAGGGGCATAATAGGGGCCTTTAACCAAAATCGCAATTTGAGTCTAACCAAGTCATTTAACTAAAAATCTTAAAATGCATTCCGTTTTGAATGAAACAAAAACAGTACGATTTTTTAAATTATATTGTTTGGGCGTTCCGCCATGATTGGCTTTCTGTGAAAAATACCATAATGGAGTGATACAAATGTATAAATGGTTGTGAGTTCATTATCACTCCTCATATACACTCTTTCAGCCAATCAGATTTGAGGACCAGATAGAACTGTTGTTAAGTAAGGGATAATGTACATCCAGCCAGTTGTTATCGCAGAATAACCCCCGACAGGGTGATCAGGACCCCGATGCAAAGCAGAGGGATGGCTGGATGTACATTATCCCGCTTATAACACGGCTACTTGCCACATAAGTAAATAAATAGACACGAAATATTGATTTGAGTTGAAATATTCAAACGCAAAGCTTCCGTGAACACAGCAGCTGCGAGCAAGCGGCAAGTTCAAACTAGACGAACATTTAAGGGAAACGGCGCAGTCAAACCACTTATACACAACATTTCACCACATAAATAATTAAGGCGATAAAAGATTTAAGACTAAAATGTTCCCCTTCAGGAACTCGAGCTGCGTCGAGTCGCTTTGGGAACGCCCTTGCGTGACCGCGTTCTGAAGCACGTGTCAAATCCGTCCAATGGAGCAGCGAGACGTCACGAGCAGGGTGACGTAAGCACCAGAAAGCATAAAAGCGCATCCAGCAGAGCGCAAACCAGCTTCTGCTCTTCAGTAGCGCTCTGTGTATGGGTCAGTCTTATTTACTGTTGTCTGTCAGTCCACAAGCATTCAAAAGAATATATAAAAGAATGAAAAGTGTATGGCGAAGCGAACGGAATTACAAACGCTGTGTTTCTCCCTGCCCATGATATCTGGCGGCAGGGGATACACACGATGTGTGTGTCGTTTGTTTGGGAGCGGAGCATGCACGGTCAGCTTTTGAGGGAGCTGATTGTCATCACTGCGAGTTGTTCTCGCTGCGTATGCTCCGCTCTCGCTTGACTGTGTTTTATGAGAGCGGCCAGGCTCGCGATCCCGCTGGCAGAGGTCCCGCTGTTGCCGAGGCACAGAGCAGACTGTTGTCGTGGGGATCGCGGGTGGATTTAGCGGAGGGATCCGAGACGGGCTCGTCCTGTTCTCGGTCTCACCCGCTAGATAAGCGGCTCTCTATCTCTCACGCCCCCGCGCGAGAGGGGGGTGGAGAGAGAGAGAGCCAGACGCTTCATCTGTCTTCCTCCGAGGAGGTGGATGTGATGAGTGTCGAGACAGAGGAGACTGTGGACTCGCCACCACAGTCCCTCGCGTATGAGGTGTGATTTGTGATTATGGGGGCTGATTCGCGCCAAAAATAAAATAAAAATAAAATATCGTTTGGCCAGCCTAGAAACAGGACGCTCGCCCTAAAAATAATTAGACGAGCATTTTCTGAATCCAGATCACAGCCTTCACGATGGGGCCTTCCATTTTTCCCCGATCTCAATGCCGAGGTGTCAAGATCGTGGGAGAAACCACATTCATCCCATATTTACAGCCCCACAGTCTCAAATTATTAAAAAGAACATCGTGGGGCTGAATGATAAAGTATATGCGGCGATGCCAGTGGTGGAGCAGACGCATTCGAGCTATCTCTCCCCATCCTCAGCATCGTCCCTGAAGGCCCCGAAGCTTCCCACCAGGCCCGTTAGGCTTACATCGAGTCTGGTTGGGAAAGCTTATACGGCGGTAGGTCAGGCTGGCGCATGTTTGCACACCATGGCGGTTACAAGCATACCAGGCTGACCTGCTCAGGGGTGGGGCTGCTGAGCGGGAGCAGCCCAAGGCATCAAGCTCCTCATATCGCCAGTCTAAAAAACAGAGCGTTGCAACCCGCACCCTCCACAGAAAGATCAGGGGTCGGAGCGATGCTCTCAGTTGGGGTCTTATAGACCGAAAACGGATCTGCGGACCGTTATTTGTCTAAGAGGAACTCGGCGAAATGGTCCTACCATTGTTAGGTCCCTGAGGGCAGCCCACCTGGCGAGGAAAGGATAACACCTCAGTATACGGTGCCCAATCCTCCTCAGTGCCCTCACGGAGGCTTATTGATACCCCTGCCACCCTCGGTGCTTCAGGGCTCAGTGAGCTCCGACGAGCGAAAATCCCAGCTGCCGCCTGGCAACGGTACGGCACGGGAGAGCTCGCCCCCTCAAGTGAGGGTGCTACAGCAATCAAGTCGGTCGTTCTTCAGGCCCTCAGAAGGTATTTATAACCATGCAACCCTCGGCGGATTCAGGGCTCAGTGCAGCTCCGACACAGAGAATTCCCAGCTGCGCCCAGCAACAGGTACGGCACGGAGAGCTCGCCCCTCAATTGAGGGGTGCCCAAGCAGTCGGCGGCGGTTGGTCCCCAGGGCCCTAAGGAGGTAATGAGACCCTGCCACATCGGTGCTTCAGGGATTCAGGAGCTCCGACGAGAGAAAAATAATTCCCAGCGCCGCCGGCACGGTTACAGCACGGGAGAGCTCGCCCCCTCAAGTGAGGGTGCTACAGCAGTCAGGTCGGTCGTTCCCTGCCGTTCATCCGCTTCAGGGCATTGAACTGGCTCCTTTAATAACACCAGAGGCCAGCCTCGAGAGGCTTGTTCCCTTAGTAGATTTTTTGGCAGCATTGAAACTTCTACCAAATGTCTTAAAATGGGTCCTGCAGATTGTAGAGAGAAGGTTACAGAATCCAGTTCGGTTCTCGTCCGCCTCGTTTCAACGGGGTCATCCCCACACTAGTGGGCCCCGAGCAGGCTCTGGTAATGGAACAAGAAGTAGATACTCTCTTGAGGAAGGGGGCCATAGAACGTGTTCCTCCTCTCTCTCGAGAGCGTCCGGGTTCTACAGCCGTTACTTCATCGTTCCGAAGAAGGATGGGGGGGTTGCGTCGGATCTTAGATCTCCGTCTTCTGAACCGCGCTATCAAACGGCTTCGGTTCAAGATGCTCACTATCAGCAGATAGTATCTCAGATCCAGTCCGAGGACTGGTTTGTGACGATAGATCTCAGAGACGCTTATTTCAATGTTTCCATCCTCCCTCAACACTGGAAATTCCTAAGGTTTGCTTTCGGGGGCGAAGCATACCAATATAGAGTTCTTCCCTTCGGCCTGTCACTCTCACCCCGCACTTTCACAAAGTGTGTGGATGCTGCTCTGGCTCCACTGCGACTCCAGGGCATCCGCATAATCAACTACATCGACGATTGGTAAACACTGCTCAATCAGAGGAGATGGCGGCTCGCATCGAGATGTCGTACAGACCATACGAGAGAGATGGGGTTAAGACGAAATGCCAGAAGAGTGTGCTTTCTCACTACAGAGAACACTTATTGGCGTGGTTGGGGATCAACCTGATGCAGGCACAGTCTTCCACCTGCTCGATCGAGTTCACCCACATCCTCACGACAGTCCGAGGTAAGAGAAGCCAGTCACTCACGGGCAAAAACAGTTTCTGAGGCGATTGGGACTGATGGCAGCGGCGTCCAACGTGATTCCTTTTGGCCTGCTGTACATGAGACCCTTGCAGTGGTGGCTCAGAACCAAAGGATTTTCCCTGAGGGGGAATCCGCTTTGCATGATCAAGGTCACGCGGCGATGCTTACGTGCATTAGACATGTGGAAGAAACGTTGGTTCCTGGTTCAAGGCCCGACGTTAGTGGCTCCTTGTCGTCGCGTAAGGCTAACAACGGATGCCTCTCTCACGGACTGGGGAGAGGTCATGAGTGGCCGCTCTGCCCAAGGTCTGTTGGAAGGCCATCATCTCTTTTGGCACATCAAATGCCGGGAAATGCTGGCCGTGTTTCGAGCTCTGACACACTTCCTTCCAGACACACTTCCTTGTCCGCACAGACAACACATCGGTAGTCTCCTACATCAATCGGCGGAGTTATGGAAGCTGTTGGCATGGCCCTTGAGGGGGCACAGCTCCTAGCATCTGGTTTCTCAACTGAGGTTGTTGAGACTATATTCCAGTCCAGAGCTCCCGCCACTAGGGAACAGTATGCCTTGAAGTGGAAACTTTGCGCTTCATGGTGCGGACAGCGACTGCAAAACCCAGTCAACTGCCCAACTGGTACAGTTCTGGAGTTTCTGAAGGAGCGATTCTCCGCAGGGTTATCTACCTCCACTCTGAAGGTATACGTGGCGGCATTAGCTGCTTACCACGCCCTTCTGGGAGGTCAATCATTGGGAAGACACCCACTCATCACTCAATTCCTCCATGGCACCCTGAGGCTGAGACCGGTACAGCGCACCAAGGTGCCCTCACGGGACCTGGCTGTGGTTCTGGAGGGCATATGCAATGCCCCCTTTGAACCCATAAAAGAAGTTCGGTCAAGTTGCTCAGGCTCAAGACCATCTTTCTCCTCGATATTTCCTCACTAAAAAGGATCGGGGATCTTTAGGCACTTTCTGTTTTGTGCCTGGAATTTGTTCCAGGCATGGTTAGGGAATTCCTTTACCCAAGGGTCTGGTATGTCCCTAAGGTGCCCATTTCTTCGCCAGGGCCTATAGTACTTTAGGCATTCTGTCCTCCTCCGTTCCAGTAAGTAGGCCAAGAAAGGCTTAATGTGCTCTGTCCAGTTCGAGCACTGGACACATACGCACACAGAGTTGCCCCGTCACGTAAGGCAGATCAGCTTTTTGTTTGGTTTGGTCTGCCAAAGAAGGGATTTCCGGCGACCAAGCAGACTACGGGTAGGAGGGAGGTCGAGGCCATCTCACTAGCCTACGAATCCTCTGGCCTCCCATCACCTATGGGAGTCAGAGCGCACTCAACCAGGAGTATAGCGGCCTCCAAGGCTTTCAACTTGCGTGTGGCCTTGCAGGACATTTGTGCTACGGCGGGCTGGTCCTCTCCACACACTTTTTCCGCTTTTACAACCTAGACCTGGCATCTACCCCAGGTTCCCAGTTCTCTCTTCGTGATGTGCTCATAGGAAACACACACAGGCAGGGACTTGGTAGTATGGCGCAGGGTATTCTCGTTCCCAAAGCGAATCGCGNAGGCAGGGATTTGGTAGTATGGCGCAGTGGGTATTCACGTTCCCAAAGCGACTCGACGCAGCACGAGTTCCTGAAGGGGAACGTCTCTAAGTTACGTATGTAACCATGGTTCCCCGAGGGAATGAGACGCTGCGTCTCTTTACCATACTCCCTGCATCCCTGCAGGCGATACTTCATCGAAGCTGGTTTGCGCCTGCGGTTGCCTCTTTCTTTATGCGCTTTTATGCTTTCTGGTGCTTACGTCACCCTGTTCGTGACGTCTCGCTGCTCCATTGGAAGGATTTGACACGTGCTTCAGAACGCAAGGGCGTTCCCAAAGCACCTCGACGCAGCGTCTCGTTCCCTCGGGGAACGTCTCTAGGTTACGTATGTAACCCTAGTTCCTAGAGGGAACGAGACACTGTGTCGGAAACGCTAGGGGGAACGCCCTTCAGCGTGATGGGCTCTGAAACTCGTGTGTAATCAGACTAATAGATGGGCGAGACGTCACGGCGGGTGACTTAGTGACCAGGAAGCTATAAAAGCACTTGCGGTGAGACCAGCGTCAGCTTCTAAGAGTGAAGCAAGCGCTGGCAGAGATGCCGAAAGTATGGCTCTGAGACGTAGCGTCTCGTTCCTTCGAGGAACTATGGTTACATACATAACCTGAGACGTTTCTCTTTAGGAACTCGAGCTGCGTCGAAACACTACTGGAACGAGAATGCCCATGCCGCCAGACTCTGTCTCTGCCGAGTGTGGAAGATTGCACAGCTACGGCGAGAGAACAGAAGAGCCAGGGGTGGCTCGCAAGTCTAGACCATAAAACCCAACAAAGGTAAGGGGCGTGGACCAACCCACAGCGTTGCAGATGTCCAGCATAGACACACCTGCTAAAAAAGCCTTAGATGCCGCCACACTTAGAGTAGAATGAGCCTTGAAACCTAGCGGCGAGGGGAGATCAGAGGACTCATAAAAGATGGAGATGGCATCCACTATCCACCAACTGAGGGTCTGCTTAGTTGCTGGCAGACCTCTCATAGGGGGACCATAACAGACAAGCAACTAGTCCGCCCTCCTCCACAGGGCAGATCTGTGGACGTAAGCCCTCCCAGGGACCGCACTGGACACATGCAGTTTAGCCTCTGCTGGTCTGGATCCCTGAAGGGAGGAGGACTAAAGGCCTGGAGTACGACAGGCCGCGGTGCTGAGGAGGGGACCTTAGGGACATAACCCGCTCGCGGGAACAGAAACACCTTGGCCAAGCCAAGCGCAAAGTCTAGGTAAGAAGGGGCCACAGAAAGGGCCTGCAGACTCTCTTGAGAGAAGATATCGCCAGAAAGAAAGTAGTCTTGATAGTGAGGTGGCGATCAGATATCTCCTCGATAGGCTCGAAGGGAGACCTACAGAGAGCCTCTAGCACCACCGCCAGATCCCACGTGGGGACACGAGATCGTACCGGCGCCTCAGCCTCAGGCACCGCGGAGGAAACGTGTAAGAATAGGGTGTCTTCCCACTGAATGGCCACGAGAGGGGGCGTGGTAGGCTGCAATGGCCGCCACGTAGACCTTCAGTGTGGAGTGGGTCAACCCTGCGGAGAATCGGGCCTGCAGGAACTCAAGCACTGTACCAACTGGGCATTTAACTGGGTCTAGCTGGCGGTCTCCGCTCCAAGAAGTGAAAAGTTTCCACTTCAGGCGTACAGTCTCCTCGTGGAGGGAGCTCAGGATTGGAGGATGGTCTCCACAACCTCATTTGAGAGACCAGAAGCTACTAGTTGTACCCCCTCAGGGGCCACACCCACAACTACCACAGCTCCGGGCGGGGGTGGAAGATCGTATCCTCCGCCTGTGAGAGGAGATCTCTCCCGACGGGAATCTCCCACGGAGCGCCGTCGAGGAGAGAAATCAGGTCCGAGAACCATACTCGGCCCGGCCAGAACGGGGCTACTAGCAGAAGACGGACCCCATCCAGGTGCACTCTCTCCAGAACTCCCGGGAGCAAAAAAATCGGAGGAAAGGCGTACAGACAAAGCCTCGGGCACGTCTGTACCATGGCATCCAGCCCCATAGGAGCTGGATGACTCAGAGAGAACCACAGGGGACAGTGCAATGTCATTTGAGTCACAAACAGGTCCACCTGAGCATGGCCAAAAACTCTCCATATCTGCTTCACCACCCTGGGGTGAAGCATACATTCCCCGGGCCTAGGCCCCTGCCTCGACAGGATGTCTGCTCCCAAATTGAGATGCCCAGGGATGTAAACTGCTCTCAGCGAGAGAAGTCTGCCCTGGGACCACACAAGGATCTGGTACGCTAGTTTGTACAACCGGCGTGAGCGCAGACCTCCTTGGTGTTTGATATAAGAGACCACCAATGTGTTGTCGGTGCGCACAAGCACATGGCTATCTCTCAGGTCCGGGAGGAAATAACTCAGTGCATGCAGCACGGCCACCATCTCCAGGCAGTTGATATGCCACGTGAGATGGCGACCACTCCACAAACCACGGGCAGGGAGGCCACTCATGACCGCACCCCAACCGTTGAGGGATGCATCCGTCGCTAGCGTACACGGCGACAAGGAGCTCCCAGCACCGGACCCTGAGACAAGAACCAAGGTTTCCTCCACATTTCCAAGGCACGTAGGCATCGCGCGTGAGACTTGGAACATGCGAGCGGGGTTCCCCTCGGGGAAAAACCCCCTGGTTTCTTGAGCCACCACTGTAGGGGGCCCAATTGTACAGAGGCCCAATAGGTATCACGTTGGACGACAGCAGAGCCATACAGACCCAGCAGGTCTCTGGAAACGGCTTGACAGTGAGTGACTGGCCTTCTTTCGCTCTCTTGACTGTAGTGAGAATCGACTCGATCCGAGCAGGGGACATACGTGCCTGCATCGTGGTCGAATCCCACACCACGCCCAGATAAGTGGTCCTCTGTAATGGAGAAAGCACACTTTTCTTGGCGTTTAGTCTTAACCCCAGCTCTCTCATGTGGGCGAGAACGACATCTCGATGTCGAACCACCATCTGCTCCGATTGAGCTAAAATCAAACAATCGTCGATATAATTCAGTATGCGAATGCCCTGGAGTCGCAACGGAGCCAGGGCTGCATCCAAACACTCCGTGAATGTGCGGCGTGAGAGTGCAAGGCCGAAAGGAAGAACACGATATTGGTACGCTTTGACCCCGAAAGCAAACCTCAAGAACTTCCTGTGATCTGGGAAGGATGGGATAATGGAAGTATGAGTCCTTTAGATCGATCGTGACAAACCAGTCCTCGGACCTGATCTGAGACACGACCTGTTTTATAGTAAGCATCTTGAACTTCAGTCTCATGACTGAGCGGTTCAAGTGACGTAGATCTAAAATTGGACGCAACCCCCCATCCTTCTTGAAAGGAGGCGGAGGAGAACCAAACTGGATTCTGTAGCCTCTCTCTACAGTGTGCAGGACCCATTGAGACACGTTTGGCAGTAGTTTCCACGCTGCCAAAAAGTCTACTAAGGGAATCAGTCTCTCGAGACTGATCTCTGGTGCAATACGAGCAGCCGGCTCGGTGCCCTGTAACGGCGAACCGGCAGGGAACAACCGAACCTGCTGCTCTAGAGACCTCCGCGGAGGTGGCGAGCCTCTTAGCACCACTACGATGCCGGGCGGTGACTGAGAGTGGCGCTCGCGGGAGACCGCTGCGCCCTGTAACTCCGGCAGGGTTAGCAGTTCGATCTCCTGAGGGCACTGAGGCGAGACGGACACCGTTTAATGCGGTGTAACCCGCTGCACCCCAGAGGGGACTGCCCTCATACATCCTGGGCCAGTGGCGTCAGGACTTTTTGGCCGAGGACCTCTTAGACTGAAGTACGGTCCGAAGATCCGGCTTAGCCTTAGAGGCCCCCGACCTAGAATGCTGCCTCGCTCCCGTGTCTCGACACGGGGGAGCACACGAGGCCACGCTCTGTTTTTGCGCGCCCCTGTGTTCGGAGCTGGTACCCGGAGGGGGCTGCTCTCGCCCAGCAGCCCCCAGAGCTAGAGAGCGGCGAGGAAGAAACCGCTGGAACGCAGCCGCCTGCTTACGGGCCTCCTGGTACCTGTCGACGACCGAATTGACGGCGTCGCCAAACAGGCCAGAAGGCGCGAACGGGGCGTCCTGCACCCACCCCCCCCACCAGCACAGGCGTCCATTAGGCAGACCCTGTCTCTCTCTTTCATATCTGACAGGGTCAGCCATAGATGCCTCTCTGCTGCCACCATAGCTGCCATAGACCTGCCAATGGCACGGGCGGTCTCCTTGGTGGCACGGAGAGACAAATCAGCGGTCCTCCTGAGCTCGGTAATATCCTCCGATTTTACCTGCTCACCCTCATCTAGCTTCTTCAGCAGGTCGGCTTGGTATGCCTGTAACACCGCCATGGTGTGCAGACCCGCTGCCGAGTACCCTTTGCCCACCAGCGCTGAGGTTGTGCGCAGCGGCTTGGTGGGCAATGCCGGAGCCTTTAAAGACGATGCCACGCCGGGAGACAGATAGCTCGCAAGCGTCTGCTCTACCCGGGGCATCGTCTTATAACCACGCTCGCTCATCCCCGCCACATTGCCATAATAATCGGAGGCGGGGATAAAGAGGCGGGCCGAGAAGGGTCTTCCCCACTACCTCGACACCTCGGTGTGGAGGTCGGGGGAAAAAGGCAGGCTCCGGCGCGGAAGTGGTGGCTTAACTCGCAAAACCCGCTCATCCAACTTGCTTTTCTGCGGTTCAGCCATCTTCTCGGCGGGCCATACGATATTTAGTTTGGCCACAGCACGAGTTACCACCTCCAAAAAAGCTCCTCATACTGGGGCGATTGAGGGGGCGAATCCTCGTCGACGCCCACCACATCAACCTCCTCGGAGGAAGACAGGCGGAGCGTCGAGCCCATTCCCCGGGGAGAAGTAAACGCAGAACGGGCTTCGGATCCCAGAGAACGGGCACTGGATCTGGCAGGTGAGGAAGAAGATAGGGACGCGCCCGTCTCCATTCCCTCCACCAGATCCAGCTGCGAACCCCACGAGCGCAATCGCCGGACCCGCGCCGCGGGGAACGCTTGCGAAAGCACCCTCCGCAAAGAGTGCCTTTCGGGAGCGGAGAGCATGCATGGGAAGACACTCACAATGCGGGCAGTCAGCGCTCTCAAGAGCTGACTCAGCATGCTCCGCTCCCAGGCAGACAACGCACAAACTGTGTGTATCCGCACCCGTAATGAAACGCGGGCAGGGAGGAACACACAGTTTGAAACGCTGGCTGCCTTCGCCCCTACTCAAATGATGTGACTTGTCATGTGCCTTGGACATAATTATTTTCTTTATTTTCTAGCCCTACGGGACAGACAACACCAAATATGACTCACAAACAGATATCAGACTGACACACACACAGAGCGCTTGCTGAATGACAAAAAGCTGACGCTGGTCTCACCGCACGTGCTTTTATTGCCTCCTGGTCATTACGTCACCCGCCGTGACGTCTCGCCCAGCTGTTGGTCTGATTACACACGAGATTCAGAGCCCGTCACGCTGAACGGCGTTCCCCTAGCGTTTTCGACGCAGCTCGAGTTCCTGAAGAGGAACCATGGTTACATACGTAACCTAGAGACGTTAGTCATGCAGTTAACGCGCTTCTAATTCAGTTTTAATGGCCGCAGATGAGGCATTAAGTGCATGGCACTGCGACCAACTTAACATTTTACAAAGTTTAATATAGCAATGTGGTCACTAATTTTTCTAGATGTTTTAATCGTGTAATAGATTTGAACAAAGAAATCAAGTGCTATGCACATGTTTTGGCCATGACTTGATTGCAAACACAAATACAAAAAAGACAAGTAAGTTAAAGAAAACGCGTTACTTATTAAAAGAGTCACCCCTTTATTTAAATATATGAACACTGGAAACCGCTGTTAACAGGTTAATGTAATGTTTCCCATTCCATGACTAGTAAAATAATGGCAACTTACTGTTTGAACACGGTTCTTCTCGGAGTAGCGTGGCCGCATACTGCGTCTTCTTCTTGATTGACAGGTGTCAGCGTTAAGGTGCAATACTGCCACCTGGGAGGTCAGCGAGCCAGGTACTGGCGCTGGAGTAGGCTATTTGCGTGTCCTGTTATCATAAGTGTCCTGGGCCCGTATTCACAAAACATTTAATCTTACCACTAAGAGTTCTCCTAAATAGCAGTAAAAGTTCTTAGCTAAGAGCTTTCTCTTAAAACCTATTCACAAAGCTGCTGAGACAAACTTTTACTAAGGAATAGACAGAAGTCTTAAGCTAAGAGTAAGGACGGGGTTGACCTCGTTGCTATGGATGATGTCAGCATGCGGCCCTTTTTAACCTAAAAAACTGCACACAGTGATTGGCTGATAGTCTCTGTCAGAGATTTATTCATGGAAATATTTTAGAGTAAAGATAAAGTTTTAAAAATAAAAATGTTGCCACATTCAAATAAAGATTTTAAAATGCAGGCTAAGTGTCACTAATTAAACAAGTATGTGTTTAGCTAATTGTCACCCTTACATATATGGTTCTCATAATTAGTGAATATGCATATAAACAGCCTTTTAATAAACAGAGTAGAATAATCATGGCTGATAGTAAGACATGCAAACGTAAAATAAAACCAAACTGGACACAAGAACAGCTGTAATATCACGGTTATCAACGATACCGGTATATCGCGACACCCCTAATGTGAATATGGTGAATATGGTTAATAGGCTTTGTTAGTGTGGTAAAATTACCATAATCATATACTATATTCATATGATTTTTACTGGACATGATTCTCCAATGCAGAATATGTTAATGGTGCAGAGTGGGTGTGGGGGACGGTGTTGCATGTTTTTGCCTGGAGCAATGAGTTTTTGTGTGTGTGTGTTTAAAGCGTTGGTGTTTTCTCTCGTTCCAAGATCAGTGTAACATTGCTCCATGACAAGCATAGCACGTCATCATCCCATAATACAATAGTAGTTTATATCAATAGGAATTTAATATGATATTGTGAAAGATTGGTATTTATTTTTTATTTTCTTACTATTAGCAGTAAAAACAAAAGTATGATGTTTGTGAAATATGAAACAATCAAAATTATAAATTTTTATTTTAAACTTTTTTTATTTATTCACATTTTCTTAATATTAGCAGTCAGAGTGAATCTTGAAATTTGATAAATATTAAAGATACATGTTAAACATACATGTTTTACTTTTATTCATTCATACATTCATTCATTCATTAATTTTCTTACTATCAGCAGTCAAAGTGAAAGACTTAAGAAATTTGTGAAACTTTATGAGTTTAAAGTGTTTATGAGAATAAATTATTGCAATATGTTATTAATATTTCCCTTTCCTCTCATGTATAGTCTATTCCAAATTTCCTGCTACTTTTGAAATATTAACATCATACTAATGCACTGTGCAAAACCTTGAGAAGTAGAAAATTGAAAACACAGAGTGGAATTGATTGAAGTGGACTGATTAGAGAATACTTTGAGCTGGGAAATTGCTGCTGCTCTACTGCACTCACACTCTTCATAGAATACTGTGACGCTACCATGGTACATGACCAAAAAACATGGTATTACTATGGAACATTTTGATATTTGGTACTTTACTTGGTGCAAAAAATATATATTTGATTGTATTGCTTAAAGGGTTAGTTCACCCAAAAAAAACAAATTCTGTCATTAATTACTCACACTGAAGCCATCCTAGGTCAGGGGTAGGAAAGTTCGGACCTAGAGAGCCGCAGTCCTGCAGAGTTCAGCTCCAACCCTAATAAATAACAACCTGAACAAGCTAATCATGGTCGTTAAGGATTACCTAATGCTTAGGCAGGTGGGTGAGTTTTTTTTTTCAGGGTTGAGCTGAAAACTCTTGCGGGGACTGCGGGGCTCCTAGGACCGGAACTTGCTACCCTGTCCATAGGTGTATATGAACTTTCTTCTTTTTCGACGAACCAGTCAAAGTTAATAAAAATTGTCTTTGATCTTTCAAGCTGTTTAAAGCCACTCAGCAGGTGTTGCATGCATCAGTCCAAAAAGTGAAATAAAAAGAGCCCATCCATAAAAAGTGTCTCACATGGTCCGGGGGGTGAACAAAGCCTCCTGTAGCGAATCGATGCGTTTTTGTAAGCAAAACAATATCCATATTTCAAACGTAATAACTCACTTTATGTAGCTTGCGCCAAGAGTGTTACATGGAAGAAGCTCTGGCTGATGACGTCTGAGGTGGCTTGCGCATGCGCGGATCAGAAGTGAGGGGAGTAGATCAAAACAAAAGAAGTCAACTTATTAGAAGTACAAAATTTGTCACAAGATTTGATAAAGAGAACTGCTCGGAGGATTGATATAAGCCAAGAGGAGACTGGGTTTTCCTTTGCTGTAAACAAAACTTGGTTCACTCTCTCGTGAACAAACGTTGTGATTCCCGAGATATCGACGGCGCATGGCATCAGCCCGGAGCTGCTTCCGTGTACAGCTGTTGGCGCAAGCTAGATTAAAGTGGTTATTACGTTTTGAATATAGATATTTTCTTACAAAAACGCATCAATTCGATACAGAAGACCTTTGTTCACCCCCCGGAGCTGTGTGAGACACTTTTTTTAATGGATGGGCACTTTTTATTTAACTACTTTTGGACTGAAGCAATGCAACACCCGTTGAGTGGGCATAAAACAGCTTGAAGATCTAAATACAATTTTTTATATAACTCCAAATGGATTTGTCTGAAAGAAGAAAGTCATATACACCTAGGATGACTTGAGGGTGAGTAATTTATGGGCTAATTTTCCTGTACGGCCACTTTTTTTGGCACGTGTAGGAACTACCCATTTAATCTGCGGGTATTTCTAGACGAAGTCTTAAGCACAATAAAAGAATCAGCCACACTATTCTCATGTCATGATAAACATCGATGGAAGAGGGGCGATGAGTTTATTATATTGTGGAGTGCATGTTGATTGCCCACCTGTTTATACATGGCACTTTCTGCCATGGCTTTCATGACAATGTTTATGTGTTCTATAAACCTGTCAGTTTTTAAACAGGAAAGCAGCCTTTTTTCAGCAGTGTTTGAGAATAGTTGAAGATGAATGCATG
This sequence comes from Sinocyclocheilus anophthalmus, assembly GCA_018155175.1. Lineage (NCBI taxonomy): Eukaryota > Metazoa > Chordata > Actinopteri > Cypriniformes > Cyprinidae > Sinocyclocheilus > Sinocyclocheilus anophthalmus. The sequence continues at coordinate 115,786 of JADLZN010011825.1, forward strand.
CACACACTTGTGTTATTGAGAGAATTCCCCTTTACAGAGGCAAAGTGCAGCTCATTTCAATAAATAAATATGAATAAATATAAACATGGCCCCTGTGCGCCGGCAGCAGGCGTCCTCTGTACAAGGCTGGAAGAGAAGCCAGAGATTAGTTTTTCTTCCTCTTGACTCACACATTAATAAGTGAGGCAGATGAAAACCGGAGAAGGATTCAACAGGGTGTGAGGGATTAACTGAGATCATGTAACCTTACAACCTTCAACAATTCCTCGCTGTGCTACACTGAAATCAGCTGCCTTCAACCTGCAGTACTCACGCCAGCAGATTTTTTTTTTTTCACCAGAACCTTTCAAAGTCATATGGAGCAAAATATCTGACACGTCCTTTATTTTTGTGGTACAACCTTCAAATGTGCAGCTCATCAGCCATAAGGAACATCACTGCGTGTGGCATGCGCTTGTCTCAATTCTGCACACAGTTTATCTTAAACCTCCATGCCTGTTCTGAAGATATCTGAAGGGAACCCTGATCCTAAACATAATCAGTACTCCACGGATCTGCCTTGCAGCAGTAAGCTAACATCACGCCTACATTTCCAAGTAATCTGTTTTAGACTTTCAACATCTTTGGAAATGCCATGGAAGAATTTCATGTTCTAGGTCATGCAGCACATTTTAAAATGTGGATTGTCTGTTACGATATTCAAATCTTTTTATACAAGACTGATGTTTTTACATAACTTCGCTTCTAATGGTTCTCTAGATATTTCAGGAGCTTGTCAGAGCCTCTCAAGCCTATTAAGGATTTTAATGGTTTTTATTTCCCAGAATTTTCTTGCATTCTTATGTTAACTAGGTTTGTTAACCTTTATTAAAAAAAAGCAATAAGCTAAAAGCTACAGTGACTGAAAAATTAAGTTCTGGTTCTTATTATTTCTAGGGATTTGTTCATTGATTCATGTATTGATTGATTCAATTTTCAGTTTAAACAGTCCTCAGGGATAGATGGATAGATGGATGGATGGATGGATGGATAGATAGAGCACTAATCTTGTTTGCGTCGCACAAAATGCTGTACAATCACACTACTATCAAGTAGAAAATGCCCTGTGGTACCCTTAAGCTTTTCAAATCACGCTCACCAAATTGCAACCAACCAATTTCCGGTTGTTCACCATAATATTCAAAGCTATTATCCTGAATGAGATTGCTGCCACCATTGCCACGGCAACCATTGCAAGCACTGAAAGCACTTCAGTGACTCTTATCATAGCCTTTGAAGTTGGTCTCAAACAGAAAGAGCGCTCACACAGCTTGCGAGCTAACGTTAGCATGCGTCTCATGTTTGCTTTCGAACAATGAGTTGACAATAAATGAGTGTTTTTGAATTTGATGGCCAAATAGGATGCAAACAGTAGTCCAGCTCTGATCTGCGCCATGAGCTGCTGGCGTCTCTGTGTGCTTTTGCCTGAGGCTTGTGCGATCACACAGGTAGCGAGGGAAGATAAGGTGAGGGAGAAGAGTCTTGTCTTCCTTTTTCAGCTGATAAGCAAAGGCCTCCTGTTCTCAATTTACTTTTCTGTCATTGGCCTGTGTAAACACACACACACACACACACACACACACACATTACACATACAAAGAGCCAGAGAGTGTCTTACATAGCGACTGTCTGTCTGCTTTCTCAGAAAGCTAGACAGGGGTAGAAAAGATTGGCCATCACTTTGTGAAGAGGACAGATTCGGAGGTCTCATTTCTGATTGTAAGAAGGTGGATGAAATAGTCAGTGGAACGAAAGAAAGAAAAAAGCCTATTATACAAAGATATTATCGATGGGGGAGGAATGTTAATAAATAAATAGAAGATAAATAGACTGTTGGTCTGAGATAGAAAATTTGCTCATTTTCAAGTTAGAACCATCCCAGAATCATTTAATCGATTTCAATAGCATATTGAGAAGGAGGCTGAAGTAGTCTTCAGTGAAAAGAAGGAAATTTAAAACAAAACTTTGTATATTATACAAAGATAAAACTGATTGCAGAGAAAAGTTAAAAAATGAATCGTTGATGCAGTAAATTACGGTAATAGTCTGTGTGTTTGAGGTAGACCATTTGCACATTTTCAAATCAAAACTGTCCCAAAATCATTTAAATAACACTTTTAATAGCTTTTTCCGAAGGAGATGGAAGAAATAATCAGTGGAAAGCTGAAAGAAAAAAAAGCCTATTATACAAAGATATAATTTATTTGAGAGGAAAGTTAAATTGCCCGCTGTGTGTTCTTAGATGAAGAGAGGAAGAGGAGTATATTATGGCACTCTCACAATGACTCTCAGTGTGTTAGATCACAATAACAGGTCTCATAGAGTGAGCAGAGACAAAGTAGAGCTGAGAAGAGAATCAACACTGTGCTGGACATTCCATCAGACTCAAATTAAATTTGAAACCCAGCAAGACAGACTCGTTTAGGATGACATATCTGTCCTATATCCTTTCTGCTTTTGTCTTTCAGTAATATAATCACTCTTTTTCATCATTTCTTGAACCTGCAAGCGGTCAAAACGCTCTCCAAAGGCCACCCTTTTATATCTTGGGGTGACGTCTCACTGGCTAACTTAAAACTGTTTGATTTTGGTCGTGGAGTCACATCTTCCAACAAATTCCCAACAGTTAGCTGGTAAATAACTTCACCACCAAAGTCAGATTGGCATTAGTGAATTACTTCATTTAATTAATTCATGAATTCATGTAAATGAACTGATTTGAATAAAAAAAATCACTCATTCAAGTATGCCTATTAAAAAAAGAAGTAAAAAAAAAAGAAAATGGCAAAATATGTCGTAGCTGGATACTGTTTTTAAAAAAACTTTATATTTAATTGTTTGTTTTTTTAAAGTTCAGTTTCTTTAAAATTGTAGTTAGGTAAACTGATAAAATGATATGTGCAGTCTCTATACAACGAAATGAATTTCTAAACCATATAATGGTTTAGAGAAATTCTATTGTAATTTATTACATTATTTATATGAATTAAAATAATACAATTAGTAAATATTATAAAATAAATAGCGATAACAATAATCCTTTTACAGAGCTCTAAAGCTTACTGGTATAAAATGAAGAATTAGGAAGAGGAGGCTTCACAAGAGAAAAAAAGCACTGCTTAATCCCACAGTCAAGAAAGAGCTGTTGCAGAAATGGAGTTATTATGATGGACAGGTCGTGGTCTGGTGGAGTTGAAGGTCAGTCGATTATGAGAACTGGTGTGGATCGAAGCAGTCCGTGTGAGAAACAAGCAGTAAACAAAGGGACTTCAGGCTGAAGATGAAGGACTACTGAAGTGCATGAGGTGTTTGTGCTGTGGCTGTGTGCCGATGTGATATAACAACCCAAAAAAGCTGCCTGGTAGATTAGATGGTGCTGTATATACACCTTACATACACCTCATTTTATATATACACCATAATTTTGTTTGCTGAGTACCTCTTCACTGCTTAATTTTAATATGAAGAATCATAGTCGACAATTTCGTTTTCTGAAAAGAGCTGCAACAAAATCCAAGCCTGATAATTAATGAAGAATCGCACGCATTTTTGCTTTCGACATGAAAGTAGCACTTCAAAAGATCCTACCACCTAAGAACTTTGTTTTGCTTTGAGCCCAGATGGCTGAATTTTCTAAAGACATGTATTTTAGTTGACAAACATGGTGCTTCTTTACCATTTAATCTACAAATTTGTGTGTGTGAGCAAAGAGGTTATAGTTTGCCTGGTTAGTTTGGTCCATTTAGCCCCTGCTAGTTAATGCCACATCATGGAGGCAAAAAGCTTCTTTCTTTTTTGATAGCATTTAAAAGTAGCTGTCTATTCTGATTTTCTTTCATTTTTAACAGCTAAGAATAATTGGAACTGCCATTAAGATGAATGAGAATGCAAAGTTTTATAGACCTCCTTGGTATGAGTTTACATTGCAAGTAAGTGAGTGGAGCGGGCATATAATTTAGGTTTCTTGTGCACTTGTCCTCTTGTTGCCTTATTTTGCTCAAGGCAACTGAATCTCTTGCAGCCTCAGCAGCATTGATACAAGAATGATGAGTTGACAAAAGTATCCTCTGCTTTCTCTCAGTGGACATGTGATGACTCTGTTTCTCATGGGGAAGCCAGCCAGATAAGGCACTATATGATATATATTTATTAGATATATTATATATCTACTATATATTATATATTATTATATAGATATATATAGTATATATATTATTACTGTATATATATATCTATATATATATATATATATATAGATAGATATTATATATAGATAGATAATTACATTCACATACACTTGACTTATGTTGGTTAACTTTTTTTTATTTTCTTTATACATGGCAATTGATTAGTTGGCTAAATGAGTTTCTTTGCTGCTATGGTGCCAGAGTTCAATATGGCTGGAGGCATTATGGGATGTTTTGGCTTTGGTTGGCCAAGCATCTTTGTAACGTCTAGTCAAATAACATTTATAGTAGCAGACACAGACTGATGTGCGTCTGTTGTTGTGTATGTGTGTATGCAGGGGCATCATATTTTTTCTTTAAGAGGCAGACTGGCAGTCCTTTACTTGGTGCCCTAGGCGACAAAAAACATATATGTGTCTTAAATTCAATATGTGTGAGACATGTTAGTCTCATGGTGCAGATCCCAACCAAATATATAACTTTTTTTTTAATAATCCAAGAACAATTGCAACTTGAACTTGACAAGTGATCACTATGTTCCCCTTTGGGAACTCGAGCTGCGTCGGAAAACACTAAGGGAACGCCTTAAGCGATACCAAGCTCTGAATAATATGTGTAATCAGTCGAACGATGGGAGAGACGTCCGCGGCAGGTGATGTCATGACCAGGAAGCTTTAAAAGCACGTGAGGTGCCGCCGGCGCTAGCTTTCTGTCATTCAGCGAAGCTCTCTGTGTGTGTCGGTCACGATTTATGTTCTGTGAGTCTTATTTATTGTTGTCTGTCCAAAGTCTATAAGCTCCAGCTATGTCTAAGCTCATGCAAGGATAAAGCATTTCAAGGGCGAGAGCAGGCCACGTTGTAGGTTGTGTTCCTCCCTGCCCAAAGATAATGTTATATCACGAGTGGGGACACACACAGCCTGTGCGTGGTTTGCTTGAGAGCGAAGCATAGTTGTTACAGCCTTGCTTCGCTCTCAGAGAGCTCTCTTTGAGGAGGGAGCTTTCACTAGCGTTCCTCGCGGTGCCGGCCCCGCTTTCGCCGAGGCGGAGCGGCGGCTATGTTATGCTCGTGGGTTTCGTGTATGGATCTGCTAATCACCAGATCCGGCGCCCGCTCTCGGGGTTCGGAAGCCCGCACTGCGGTACTTCCCCCCGCTCCGCCTGTCTTTCTAGAGGAGATTGATACGGAGGGCGGTCAAAGAGCTTGCCAGTTGCACAAACATCAGTTACACACGCAAACAATATTATGCCTTATATTATAATGGGCAGCATTAATAAGGAGCGGAGCTCGTGCAGTCGGGGCGGATTGTGTTTTTTTTCCCCGCTGTTAAACGCTCCGCTCTCGCCTGTGATCTTGCGATTGCGGTCACGCTGCTGGTGAGGCACGGCGGCGACTGAGAACGCGGAGATAGCTCATGATCTAGCAGACGGTTGGAGACGGCTCTTCCTATCTCCACCCGTGTTTGCTAGATTTAGAGCTCATTTGTTTGTCAAGGAGATTGATGTTGATCATGTGACTGAATGGCTCGCGCGCAGCACATATATTACATCATTTCAGTTTTTGACGTGAATCTTACTACACTAAACCGTATTTACTCGTCTGGTTGTTTGACTGCATTAAATTCTGAGGAATAAAATGAAGTATTTATCTAACTATGAGAAGTTAGATATACAGGGGCTCTGGGGATATAAATTTCTTGAGTGAGAGCACACATTAACCTCTCTTCCTCTGAGGAGGTTGAGGCGGTTTGCAGGGGCTGCTGGAGGAGCAGTCCCAACCACGTGTTCCAGACTCATTTGGGGGCCTCACTTCTCCGTAATCCGCAGAGTCTAGAGTCAGAGTGGAGCTCCCAGGCCGAAGGCTTCTAGCAGAAGGCGGGTCTGCGGACCGTCATTCTCGCTGGATAGTCTTCATTGTAAATGTCTGACGCCTATGGCCCAGGACTTCTGAGGGCAGGCCCCTCTGGGGAAGAGAGGTTCACACTGCATTACACGGTGCCAGTCTCTCCTCAGTGCCCTCAGTAGCTCGTTCTGCCAACCCTGCCGTGTTCCAGGGCGAAGCGGTCTCCAGCGAGCGCTTCTCTCAGCTTAACGACGGAAACATAGCATTACTAAGAGGTCGTACCTCTACGGAGGATCTAGATGGGTAGCCCCGAGCAGGCTGGGATCTAGCTCTTACTAGCAGACGGACGTGGGTATGAGGGCCGTCGTTGTTTTCGATAGGAGGACTTCAGCGATGAGGAGTCCTGATGCTGGTTGCTCAGGAACTTGGAGGGCAGGCCATTGGGGCAAGGAGAGGTTCACACCGCATTGCACGGTTTGAACCCTCTTTTCCAGTGCCATCAGGAGGTCGGCGTATGCCAACCCTGCTATGTCCAGGGCGCAGCGGTCTCCGAGCGAGAGTTTCTCAGTTACCGCCCGCGAAAAACGTAAGCAGGTAATAAGCAGGCTCGATACATATACGGAGGTATCTAGAGAAGCTAAAGGCCGTTCTCTGCCAGTCCGCGGCTTCAGGGCACGAGCTAGCGGCTCTAGCGCACCAAAGGCAGGCTTGCGAGACTGGTTCCCTGAGGAGGTCACCTGGCGGTGTGGGAGCAACTGCCAAGTGTTCTTCATTGGGCCTGCCCCAAGCAGGCTGTGGTCTAGTCTTCCTAGCAGACAACGTGGGTCTGAGGGACGTCGTTTTCAATAGGAGACTTCAGCAATGAGAGTCCTGATGCTGTGGCTCAGAACCTCGGAGGGCAGGCCCCTCTGAGGAAGAGAGGTTCACACCGCATTACACAGTGCCCATCTCTCCTCAGTGCCCTCATGAGATCAGTCTGCCAACCCTGCCGGTATTCCAGTGCGCAGCGGTCTCCGGCGAGCTCTTCACTCAGTTTCCGCCCGGCAACGTAGCGACACTGAGAAGCTTGCGGCCTCTGCGGAGGTCCCCAAAGCAGCTAGTTCAGCGTCCCCTGTCAGTGAGCAGACGCTTCAAGGCACCGAACTAGCCATTCTGGGCACACCAGAGATCAGTCTCGAGAGACTGATTCCCTTAGTAGATCACCTGGCGGTGTGGGAGCCCCTGCCAAATGTATCTCATTGGGTCCTGCAGACTGTAGAAAGAGGCTACCGGCAATCCAGTTCGGTTCTCGTCTGCCTCGATTCAATGGGGTCACCCCCACGCTAGTGGGTCTCGAGCAGGCTCGGGTATTAGAACAAGGAGTAGTTACTCCTCTTGAGGAAGGAGCCCATCGAGGTGGTCCCTCCTCTCGACAGACAGTCCGGGTTCTACAGCCGGTACTTCATTGTTCCGAAGAAGGATGGGGGGTTGAGTCCTATTTTAGATCTGCGCCTATTGAACCGCTCAGTCATATGATTGAAGTTCAGAATGCTCACACTCAAACAAGTCGTTTCTCAGATCAGGTCCGAGGACTGGTTTGTTATGATCGATCTGAAAGACGCATATTTCCGTATCTCCATCCTTCCTCATCACAGGAGGTTCCTGAGGTTCGGATTTGGGGGCAAAAGCCTACCAATACTGGTTTTTCCTTAGGCCTTGCACTCTCACCCCAAACTTTCACAACTCAACCACTCAACGATTGGTTGATATTAGCTCATCAGAGGGATGGCGGTTCCGACATCGAGATGTCGTTTCAACTCACACGGAATGGGGGTTAAGACTTAAGGCAGAAAAGTGTGCTTTTTCCAGTAAAGAGAACTACTTATCTGGGCGTGGTGTGGGATTTGACCATGATGCAGGCACGTTTGTCTCCTGGTCGGATCGAGTCGATCCTCACCTCAGTTGTGAGAGTAAGAGAAGGCCGGTCACTCACTGTCAAGCAGTTCCAGACTGCTTGGGCTGATGACAGCTGCGCCCAATGTGATAACACTTGGCCTGCTATACATGAGACCCCTACAGTGGTGGCACAAGAACAAGGGGTTATCCCCGAGGGGAAACCCGCTTTGCATGCTCAAGGTCACGCAGAGGTGCAATACGTGCCTTAGACATGTGGAGGAAAACTTGGTAGCATTGTTTCAGTGCTGGGAGCTCTTTTGCCGCAGTAATGCTGCGACGGATGTATACCTCACCCGGAGGAGGTCCGTGCGTGAGTGGCACCCTGCCCGCGTCTGTGGAGTGGTCACCATCTGACATGGCATATAAATTGTCTGGAGATGCTGGCCATGTTTCGAGTTCTTCCAGATCTAAGAGGTCACCATGTGTTGGTAACAACACAACGGTGGTCTCTTAAATCAACCACCAGGGAGGTCTGCGTTCGCGCCCTTATGCAAGCTGGCGCATCAGATCCTTCTGTGGTCCCGGGGCAAGCTCCTCTCGCTGAGGGCAGTTCATTTTCCTGGGCATCTCAATATGGGAGCAGATATCCTGTCGAGGTAGGGGCTGAGGTCCGGGGAATGGATGCTTCACCCCGAGGTGGTGAAGCAGATATGGAGAGTGTTTGCCCAGGCTCAGGTGGACCTGTTGCGACTCATATGATATCACAACTGTCCCCTCTGTTTTCTCTGACTCATCCAGCTCCACTGGGGTTGGATGCCATGGTACAGACGTGGCCGAGGCTTCGTCTGCACGCCTTTCCTCCGATTTTTCTGCTCCCAGGAGTTCTGGAGAGAGTGCGCTGGGACAGGCCCGTCTGTTGTGAGTATCCCCATTCCGGCCGAGTTGGGTCTCAGGCCTGATTTCTCTCCTCGATGGCGCTCTATGAGAGATTCCCGTCAGGAGAGATCTCCTCTCACAGGCGGAGGGCGCGCCCCCGCCCGGAGCTGTGGAAGCTGAGGAAGCTGTGGGTGTGGCATCTGAGGAGGCACAACTCATAGCTTCCAGTCTCTCAACATAGGTTGTTGAGACCATCCTCCATCCAAAGCTCCCTCTATGAGGAAACTGTACTACTTGGTGCGGAGACCGCCAGCTCGACCCAGCTAACTTCCCGTTTGGTACAGTTCTGGAGTTCCTGCAGGCCTGTTTCTCCGCAGGGTTGACCCACTCCACACTGAAGGTCTACGTGGTGGCTATTGTGGCCTACCACGCCCCTCTCGGTGGCCTTTCAGTGGGAAGACACCCTCTTCTTAAACATTTCCTCTGCGGTATGCTGAGGCCGAGGCCTCTGGCCAGAGAAGCTTAGGCTAAGTGGTGGATCAGGATGCTATTCCATAGCCTCGAGTTCTCTGATCTCCCCTCTCCTTTGGGGGTCAAGATTCACTCCTCCAGAAGTTGGCCTTCAGGATGGCGAGCCCCGCCTACTTTAGCCACTCCGGGCTCTTTTGTCCTCTCGCCCTAGCTGTGCAGTCTTCCAAACTAGGCAGAGACTTAGAAGTCTGGCAGCGTGGGCATTCTCGTTACCGTAGCGTTTCGACGCAGCTCGAGTTCCAGAAGGGGAACGTCTCTAGGTTACGTATGTAAACATGGTTCCCCGAGGGAACGAGACGCTGCGTCGTAAGGCCATACTTCCGGCATCCCTACTGGAGCTTGCTTCACTCCTAGAAGCTAACGCCGGCTGCACCTCACGTGTTTTTAAAGCTTCCTGGTCATGACGTCTCCCGCCGCGGACGTCTCGCCCATCGTGCGACTGATTACACATATGATTCAGAGTTTGGTATCGCTGAAGGCATTCCCCTAGCATTTTCCGACACAGCGTCTCGTTCCCTAGGGGAACCATGGTTACATACGTAACCTGGGACGTTTTTGTTGTATGAAAAATAGCAGCTTTGACATTTTAATAATAACTCCATGGGATCTGTGAAGTTTTTTACATGAGAGTGAGTAGACAATGACGGAATTTCTAGTAGGCCTATAAAGATGGGGTAGTCAACTTTTTAACTTTTTTTTTCTACAATAATAGTTTTACATTTAATCCGCAGGACAGTGTCACATCTTAAAATAAATGTTAGGTCTATTTGCATATAGTTGTTTTATTTTATAATAAATAAGTAGCTTTAAAACAGTTTTGGTTATATTTCGTTAACAAACAAAAATAACGACTTTATTCCACATTTTCGTCTCTACTGCGTCACTTTGGACGCGCGTTCACGACAATACCATGACGCGAATAAAGTCATTATTTTTGTTTTTTTGCGCACAAAAAGTATTCTCGTCGCTTCGTAACTTTACAGTTGAACAACTGATGTCACACGGAATATTTTATCATCTCTTGGTACTTTTTGGACCTGAAACGTGGTAGTGACTGCTGTTGGGAGGGTCAGAGAGCCCTCATATTTCATCAAAAATATCTTAAATTGTGTTCCGAAGATGAATGGTCTTACGGGTTTCGAACAACACGAGAGTGAGTAATTAATGACAGAAAATTTTTGGGTGAACTAACCCTTTAAATTCAATTTGCCATGTACACCAGGAAAGACAAATGATAGCTTAAAGAAATATGCCAACATGTTAATGATAAGCACAAATTAACTGTTATTTCAATTAAGCAGTTGTAACTATTATTATTTCTATTATGTTATATTTTTATGTTAGTGGTGCTAAAAATGCATCATAAAAAGTGCATCAGTGTTATGTGTGTGGAGTGTGTTACGGTGTGGAGTTTTGAAGACCAGATGTGATGGGCCGTTCTTTACCATAAAGTCCAGGGCCACTTTTAAGTTCCGTTGGGGATGGGTCTGAATGGGAATGATGTCTGTGTGTGTGTGTGTACTTGTATAAAAGTCTTTTGTATCCTCCTCGCTCTGACCGACTTTTGAAATACTACTCAAAAGAAAACCTTGATGTGTCTAATTCTGCTGAAAACACTTTCAGACCATTCTAGCATTTACCAGTAACATCACAGTAAAATCTTTTTCTTAATTTTATCTATTAATTCATTTATTTTTTGTTCATTTTAATGTTTGAACAGCAGTACACCAATTTTTTGCTATGAATAAAAGGAATAGATTACTGCAAAACCAGAGACATGATCATTAGTGCATTGGCTTCTGTATTATTATCCCCCCATAAAATGAGACAACGGACATAATGTTTCGACCTTGAAGTATTTCCTGTTGAAACAGGATGTTTGTGCTCAGCATATCCAGAGTAGCTCATCCATTTTAGAATCAGCCAATAGAAGAAAATGACTGTACAGTACATTCTACATGTGTGTATCTTTTGAAAGTTTATTTTGTCAGCTTTTATGAGTTTGTTAGCCTAAAGATGACCTCAGAGCTAACAGATATGAACTATAAGCCGCAAGCACAGAGAATGTGTCTTTTCCATCACCCTGTTACCTTTTGAAGGAATTTTTCTTTTTCTCTCTTTCTCAGATCAACAAAAACACATCCAGGTCCTGTTGTTCATCTGAGTGACAGTCCAAAAGTCTTTCCCGTCCCCTCCCCAGATATGAGGGAAAGGTGAGGAATGCATTTCTTCTTTTGCTAAATTTTCACTGAAATAAATGTCCCAAAACCTTTTAGAAACTAGTGTTTACTAGTGTTTAGAAACACAAGTTTACCACTATGGAAAAAAAAACATTAGTTCCCTTTCGAGGGAACTTCGAACTGCGTCCTCTAGGGGTCTCTATGGGGGGGGACGCCTTTAGCGTGAACGGTGTCTGAAGCATATATCTAAAAACGACAATAACATTGGCCGAAGACAGCCTATGACGTCATTACCCAAAGTATAAAAGGGCGCCAGGATAACACGTCATCCTCTTCTTCGTCTTCACTGACGGTTTGTTTATGTTAGCGTTAAGCTAAATATGACTAGGAGTGCATGTTCTCTTGCCAGAGGCTTTGCTCTGATACCTGCAGTTTCACACAGCTCGCGTGCTGTGTGTGTGTGGTGAAGAGCAAGCGCGTTCAGCTCTCAAGGGAGCTGGATGCACTCTGTATTCATTGCTTATTTCTTGTGAGAGATAAGCATGAATTGTACGTGCTCGTCTCACGAGGAGGCGACTTGTGCTCATCGTGATGCATTCGCGGGACTACTGAGGGGGATGTGAGTACTTCCAAAAAAACCATGCCTGAGTGGTAGGTAGCGTTTGCAATGAGTGATGCACTCCTCGTTTTCGTTCGTGCTTGATTTCTGAGGTAATCTAGCGGTTGGGCGGAGCGTGTTTAGCTCCCGCGTTGCGATGCGATCGCGGTGAGAACATGGAAAGGACCTGATGGGAAATTTCTCCCTATCAGTAATTTCCTTTGGTTTATATAGTAAGTGTATAGTGTGGATCTGTCTGCAGTTGCTGGACAGATTATTTATATCATGTCCTTCTCAGATAACCACATTATACTGCATTCCGGCTTGAAAAAAAAAGAGCCTTCCATTCCTTCCCGATCTTCATTTGGAGATTGAGAGGGTTTGGAAAAATCCATTCTCGTCCTGCATCCACAGATTCCAGCATACTAGTTATGCCAACATCGAGGGGATGCGTGAGAATGGTTATGAAAAGATGCCCCCTGTCGAAGAGATGCTGGCCTGCTATCTCTCCATGGGGGAGACATCTTCTCTTAAGGCTCCCTCCCTGCCCTTCAGGATGCATCTTGTTTGAATGGCAGGGCATACGCTGCAGCAGGTCAGGCTGCAGTCTCGTTGCACACCATGGCGGTGCTTCAGGCTTATCAGGCTGATCTGTTGAAAGACCTGGATAAAGGCAGGGTCTATCCCCTGATAAGGTGGCTGAGTTGCGTCGCACCACGGATCTTGCTCTCCATGCCACTAAGCGGGCCACTACTGGCCATGGTGGTTACGGAGAGACATCTGTGTGTGAGTCTGGTGGAATCGGTCGAAAGAGAAGGGCTCTTCTTGATGCGCCGTTTCCCTTCGGAGTTTAAAGCATTCCGGCGAGACGTGGTATGAAGTTTTTAGGAGGCCAAGCCGCACTCGTCTGCCTTTAAATCCTTCATTCCACGAAGGTCCAGGCTTCGGACATTGGACAATCATGCGCGGGAGCCATGGTTAGTTTGACCACCTGCTATGTCAGGACCTCCTGCTGTTGACCGATTAGAGTAATGGTTTCACTCATCGGTTCTGGATCCAGACTGGTGATAGCCCTCATCTTCAGCTTGGACACGCAGCCAGGGCTTCTGAGGAAGTCTCCCAGCATCAGGTCCCCAGAATAACGCTGCAACCTCAGAACCTGTGGGTCCTTGTGGGCTAGTACTCTTCTGAGTACATGCTTTGCGACATGCTCCCTGTCCTCTGGCCAGGTGCGAACTACTAATTTCTCACCCTGAGGGGTCTCCCGAGATTTGAATCATTCCTTAACCTTCATGCACGTTCTCTGATCTAGAGCTCTTCTCACTGAGGCGTTGAGGTGCTCAGCGCTCCATATACGGTCAGGCCTGTGGGTCTTCACTGTCACACTGCCCTTATGGTTAAACCAGTAATCACCCCTCTGCGGAGTGGGCTCGAGTACACTGCATTCCCTGAGGTAAGAGGGATTTTTGCTTCTGTGGAAACTCCTCCTTTGTGCTTTTGCTCTGAGGAGCAGTAAGCTCTATATGCATTAATGGTTATTGGCTCCCGCTATTTCTTCAGATTCTTTCAGGTCTGGTTATACGGGACCCACGCTCTCTATCGTCTCTTATTGGGCCCTGCTGGGTTACCCCTTCTAATCTAGCACCCCTTCTGGTCAAGCTGAGAAGTGCTCCCCTCTCTGTGACGATTAGCTATGAGTCGCTCCCAGTGCTTTAAGGGCCCACCTAAGCTTGAGAGCCAAGAGCGCTGCTCCCGAAGGACCCCATTTGCAACAAACTAAGTGTTAGGCCCATCTCTGTCGCCTCCTTGGTCAGTTGCCTTTATGTTGGGACCCTGTTGTTCCCTTAGAAATGTGTGATCCCCCTATAGCAGGATCCCATTTCTTATGTCCCATTTGCAATCTATCTGCCCCGGGCATGGCTATGCTCCCCTTACTGTGGGAGGGTCCCTTTGAGCTCACCAGTCCTGGGCAGACTGGGTGAGTCTTCTTCTTGACTTGAGAGTTAGGTCCTCTACCCTGGGCTACTGGTCGCTTCGGTCGAGCTGGCTTCCTCTCTCTCTTCGCTAGGGGTTGAACCCTCCGCTCTTGAGCTTCTAGGCAGTGACATCAGGTAGTTGGGCCGCTTACTTCCTTGATAAGCTACCTCTATTCGGGTTAAGCCAGGTAGTGCTCCCCTCACCTCAGAGGGTTGTCTTTGAGCCTGCCGCTCCCGGTTGAGTGTCTGAGGACTTCTGGGCATCTGTGAGCAGATGCTTCGGAATCTGTTCTCACAGCCACTTAGGGTCCCTAGGCTGGCTTAATACAGCCTCAGTTACCCCTTAAGCAATGGTGTTTCTAAATCCATGCTATGATAAATGCACACGCTAAGCTTTGTGCACTTTCTAAAATCCACATTATGGTAATTGTGCACGCAAAGCATTCTGCACACTTTCTAAAATCCTGTATGGTAAGGGTTACCCGCTGTCAGCCTCTTTCCCTTTCTCGCAGGTGGGCGTAGGCCCGGTTTCTTGCTGGGCTCAAAACGAATTGTGTCTCTTTTTTTTTGATACATTTCGAGCAGGTGTGCTCTAAGATCTGTCGAGTAGTTTTTTTTTTTTGAGCAGGTTTATTCAGAACCGTTGGTAGCCCCCCTGGGTGACAGGCTGGTGTGGTTTTTTAGACACCTGGCCGTATCCCCTTAAAGGAATCTCTTTTTTTGATTCCAAGCCTTGAGAACTTGGGGCCCCCTAGGCTTGATTCTATGGCACCTTTAACAGGTAAGTTCTTTTAGGGTATGCAGCTCAGGCCCTTGGCCGAAGGGAATAATGTCACGGACAGCCGTCAAGATGTCATTTGGGGCAACTCCCATGGCTATGGTAGAGTTGGTACTTAATGCTCGCCATGGTCTCTGGCATGCAATCCCCTCAGCATGGCGGCGTGGGTATAATGTTCCCCATAGCGACCCCTAGAGGACACAGTGCGAGTGCCCTGAAAGGGAAGTCTAAGGTTACGTATGTAACCCGGTCATGAGAAGGGAACGAGGACCACTGAGTTCCTTTAGTTTTCTGCCGGCTGCGGACGCAAGCTTCAGACGAAGAAGAGGATGACGTGTTATCCTGGCGCTCTTTTATACTGTGATCCGCACCGGGTTAATACGCACTAGCTGTAGCGGGCAATGTATTTGTCGTTTAGTATATGCTATCCCCCCCATAGCGACCCCTAGAGGACGCGGTGTCTCGTTCCCCTCTCAGGGAACCATGGTTACATATGTAACCTGAGACGTTTTCCTTAGTGTGACTGCTGGAGTTCTTTATAAAAGGTACTTTGCATGCGTTGGAACAGTTCTGATTCATTAACACTCATCAGGATACACACACACGCACACATACACTTGTTATGTGACCTGATGTTCACCCGACTACTGGTGTTAACATCTTGTATTGAGGATGCATACTAAAAACATCTCTCACACTCTCACAAACACAGAAATTCACATTCATTTAAAGGAATAGTTCAGCCGAAAAATGAACATTTTATCATCATGTACTCGCCCTCAATTTGTTTCGACTCTGTATGCGGAGATGTTAGGCAGAAAGTCTGAATAGTTTTGCAATGAAAATAGATAGTGATTTATACTTCATGCACTGTATGTTAGGTCTTCTGGAGCTTAACAGTATAATAGCTTAACAGTAACAGTATAAGGACATCCTGCCTAATGTCTTGCTTTGTGTTTTCTGGAAGAAAGAACATAATATACAGGGTAGAATGACATGGAGGTAAGGGATGAAATGTTCATTTTTGGGGGGATCTGTTTCTTTAAAGCGTTTCTCTAATCTGCTATCTCCAGGAGGAGGCATGGCATTTTGGAGTCAGTACCGTGAGGTCATCTTCCAGGAAAAGAATGTTACATGCTGTTATAGAAATGCTGTTGTAGTCACAGCAGGTCAGATGCATTATGGGAATGATACGGACGGGCTTAAGGGACCAATAATGGAAGACAAAACACAAAATATACTGAAGCAGAGACAAATATAAGAGGTAGAGACAGTCCAATGTCTGATTAATTTGAATTTGAATTAAAGGAAGAATTATTCAAATGTAATGAAATTGCAATTTAGTAAGTTTATTTTCCTTTCATTCCCATTCAAATTCCAATTCAACTTCCTGTAGTGTGTTGCCAGTTCAGTTCAAATTCACACACATGAACTGAAAGGGAGCCAGTTCTTAAATTCACAATTTTTGCCCAACATCTGTGACAGAGAGAAGATTCCCAGGATGGAGCATGGGTCTGTTTTGATCAGCGCTTGCTCCATCATGCCCAGTTAAATAATAAATGTGCCCAATCACCGGTGTGTCTGTTTTGTTCTGAACAGCCAAAAGGCTCTTGACATTTGTAACACACACTCTTGCCTCTGCTTCCACTATTTATTGCCATTCTGTTGGGATTTATAGACTCTCTCTCTCTCTCTCTCTCTCTCTCTCTCTCTTCTGTGTGTGTTTCCTCAGTTGCTGATAGGTTTTGAGAGCGGTACATAGTAATGTTGACTTGAGGGCCAAAAGATCTGACTTCAGGATATACTATGACGAGGTGAGTGTCAAGTGTTTGTCACTTACACTTCCTTACAAAGGTGAAATTTATTTTTTGCATAAAGCTACTTATATATAAAAGTTACACTTCGTTCACATGTTTGGGAGGTCTTTTATTTGATTTCTTTATTTTAAGGTGGATCAGAAGTCTTTTTGCTCACCAAGTCTGCATTTATTTAATTACAATTCTGTAAATACAGTAATATTTAAATGTTGCTTTCCATTTTAACATATCTTAAAATGTAATTTATTACTGTGATGAAAAGCTGAATTTTATATCTGTTCTTACGACCTCTCCATAATGCTTAGACATGTATTGATTATTATATGTTGTAGAAAGATTGCTTCTTCCAATCTTGTGGAAAGATTGTTGCTGGGTTATATATAATATATAGTATATAATTATAAATATAATATAGAAATATATATATATATCTATATATATCTAGAACAGTGGGTAAAAAAGTTATTTATTTAGCCACCATTGTGCAAGTTCTCCCCCTTAAAAGATGAGAAGGCCTGTAATTTTCATGCATAGTATACGCTCCACTATGAGAGACCAATGCGAAAAAATTCCAGAAAAGTCACATTGTAGGATTTTTAAGAATTTATTTGCAAATTATGGTGGAACATAAGTATTTGGTCAATAACAAAATTCCATCTCAATACTTTGTTATATACCCTTTTTTGGCAATGACAGAGGTCAAATGTTTTTTCTGTAAGTCTTCACAAGGTTTTCACATATTGTTGCTGGTATTTTGGCCCATTCCTATATGCAGATCTCCTCTAGAGCAGTAATTTTTTTGGGGCTGTCGCTGGGCAACATGGTTTTTCAACTCCCTCCAAAGATTTTCTTTGGTTGAGATCTGGAGACTGGCTAGGCCACTCCAGCACCTTGAAATGCTTCTTACGAAGCCACTCTTTCGTTGCCCGGCGGTGTGTTTGGGATCATTGTCATGCTGAAAGACCCATCCACGTTTCATCTTCAATGCCCTTGCTGATGGGGTGATGAGGTTTTCACTCAAAATCTCACGATTTCATTCTTTCGTTTACACGGATCAGTGGTCCTGGTCCCTTTGCAGAAAAACAGCCCCACAGCATGATGTTTCCACCCCCATGCTTCAACGTAGGTATGTTTCTTTGGATGCAACTCAGCATTCTTTCTCCTCCACACACGACAAGTTGAGTTTTTACCAAAAGTTATATTTTGGTTTCATCTGACCATATGACATTTTCCCAATCCTCTTCTGGATCATCCAAAGGCTCTCTAGCAAACTTCAGACGGGCCTGGACATGTTCTGGCTTAAGCAGGGGGACACGTCTGGCACTGCAGGTTTTGAGTCCCTGGCGGCGCAGTGTGTTGGTAGCCTTTGTTACTTTGGTCCCAGTTCTCTGCAGGTCATTCACTAGGTCCCGCCGTGTGGTTCTTGGGATTTTTTCTCACAGTTCTTGTGAGCATTTTCACCCCACGGGGTGAGATCTTGCGTGGAACCCCAAATCGAGGGAGATTATCAGTGGTCTTGTATTTCTTCCATTTTCTAATAATTGCTCCCACAGTTTCTTCACACCAAGCTGCTTACCTATTGCAGTTTCAGTCTTCCCAGCCTGGTGCAGGTGTACAATTTTGTTTCTGGTGTCCTTTTGACAGCTCTTTGGTCTTGGCCATGGTGGTGTTTGGAGTGTGACTGTTTGAGGTTGTGACAGGTGTCTTTTATACTGATAACAAGTTCAAACAGATTCCATTAATACAGGTAACGAGTGGAGGACATAGGAGCCTCTTAAAGAAGAAGTTACCGGTCTGTGAGAGCCAGAAATCTTGCTTGTTTGTAGGGGACCAAATACTTATTTTACCGAGGAATTTACTAATAAATTCTTTAAAAATCCTACAATTGGATTTTCTGGATTTTTTTTTCCTTCAAAAAAAAAGATTTGTCTCTCCTAGTTGAGGTATACCTATGATGAAAATTATTATCTTTTTAAGTGGGAGAACTTGCTCAATTGGTGGTTGACTAAATACTTTTTGCCCCACTGTATAATATTATATATCTTATATATATAGATATATATATATATTTATATATATAATAATAGTTATATTATATATATAAAGAATATACTATAGCATTAATTTGATTTTAATGCAGTGTATTCATTTATGTACATTATTTTATCCTGAGAATTATTATTGGTGAATGATTATGTATAAAATACAATTTATATTTTTTATTTTTGTATTATTTCTCTCTCTCTCTCCGTCTTCTCTCTAATATATATATATAGATATGACTAGTTTAAGCATGAAGTGCATTCTTTTAAACTGTGTGAAGTGATTATGTAAAAATACAGACATATATTTTTATTTTCATGTTATTTCTTTGTCTCTGTGTGGGTGCACAGTCTCTATGTATGTGTGCATCTGTGACCCGAAAGCTCCAGTTTATCATCTTGTTATAATCCAGCCCTCAGCCAAAAACAAGACAAACAAAAATAAATTGGAGAAAGAACAAAAAAAAAAACTAGGCTATATAAATAAAAAATTACGTCTTTCTCACTCTCCATTGTCCAAGTAAATTAGCATTTGGCACTAAACACTTGGCTTATCTGCTCATTTTTTTCCACACTGTTGCTGATTTACAACAACACTGAGCACAAGTCACTTTTCTGATTTAATTTCCCTCCTTGTGCCATGTGGATCTGTTTAGCATAATCACTGCTTGGCACACAACTTTATCTTTCTTCTGAAAGAGGAACTGCCTCCTGCAGCCAGCTGCTCGCATTCATCCTTCCAAAACATGTTTCAATCACAGCGCCCCTTGGCTCACAGCAGCACACACAGAACCTCCCAAAAACTCACCCTTTTCTCCTTCCAACCCTTTACTGCGTGCTTCAATTCGTTGACGATGCGCCCTCTGATCATCTGTCAGCACCGCCTGTACAGAGGCACTGTCGCTCGGCAAGCGTTTGTCAGAGTGGGTAAATGGAAATGTCTAGGGGTCTGCTAATTGCTGCTTTAGATGCCCGTCTGGTATGCACACGTGTGTGGAAAAAAACATACTTTTAATAGTTTGCGTTTTTATTTGACCCTCTAACTCTAGCACTCTCTATTCTAATTATATTCTTTAAAAAAAAAAACACTTGTCCCTTTTAGACTTGCACTCTATTCATTTGCTGCTTGTTTTCTTAAAAAAAAAACAAAAAAAACTAACACTTGCTTTCTAAACTTTTTGTATTCTATCTGTTTTCTTTTCATTTATTATACAATTAACAAAAGCACAAAAGACCTCTAACACTATCTTGCTCTATTCTTTTTCTATTCTATCTGTTTTATTTTTATTTATTATATGATTTAAAAAACTTTGCTACGTGTACTGCGTTTGGCTAACTGAGACTTGTCATTTGCACTTGCATATCATTGCTCTTTTGTTGATTTTGATTGCTTCCATTGTCCTCATTTGTGAGTCGCTTTGGATAAAAGCGTCTGCTAAATGACTAAATGTAAATGTAATGCAATGTAATAGAAAGGACTTTGAACGAGAGAGTGAGGGAAAGAAGATACTGTATCAAAAGACAGGATCATGAGAAGCACTACACAAGGGATGTGGTTTGTTCGTGTGAAGAAATAGGAATGTTTTGGAAAGGTACAAAAATCTCTTTCCCTCACATTCATTTCTACAAATAGACTGAACACAGAACTACCACTATCATGATATTATCGCTCTCATGACTATTTAGATTAAATTTTAGCTGATTTTTTGGTATGTCTTTGAATAATATAGAACATCAGCATCAAACACTTTCATACTCCTAACGAACATCAAATAAATCTGACGCTGATATAATTTCACTTATTATTTACTGTGTGACATTAGTGAGTAGATGAGTGGAGATCAGGCTGCTTTGATGGTGGAGTAATTACTGATATCGGATTATTGACTTTCAGATGGACGAAGGTCTGATAAAGAGAGAGAGAGAGGGAGGAGAGGGATAGAGACTTCAACTCACAAGCAGGAACTATTAGTCATGTCTTCAGTTCTCTGATTTCTCTAATTTCCGGAGCTAAATTGACGATACACACATGTGACAGGCAGCATCTCTGAATTTCTTTTTTTCTCTTTCTCTTTTTTTAATGTTACTTCTCTGTCTTCCTCCCTCTTGCTTGTTTGTTTGTTTTTTTGGTCACCAAATTTGCATTTATTAAAAACATACAGTAAAAACAGCAATAGTGTGTTATTTTATTACAATTTAGAATACCTCTTTTCTATTTCAGTATAATTAAAATGTAATTTATTAGTGATACAAAGCCTGCATTTTCATAAGCCGACTCCAGTCTTCAGTGTGACAAGATCCTTCAGAAATCATTCTAATATATTGCTTGTTTGCTGCTCAAGAAACCTTTTTATATTATTAATATCAGTTTTGAAATGAATTTTGTAATTGATCACATCATTAGTTGATTTCTATCTATCTGTCTATCTATCTATCTATCTATCTATCTATCTATCTATCTATCTATCTATCTATCTATCTATCTATCTATCTATCATTGATAGTATATCTAGTTTATATACAGAAAATCTTACTCTGATCCAACATTATAATCAGTTGATTTGTGTATTCCTGATGGCTTCTCTTCTGGTTTCCCTCGTGTCAGGCCATTCACCTCATTAAGCTTGCATCACGAGGGGCGGCAGTTCATGTGCAGTCATTCTGACGGCAGTCTGAGCATGTGGAATCTGAGAAACACCGCCAAACCTTTTCAAGTTACCTTCCCTCATGGTGGGTGCACACACACTGTATGTATGGTCCTTTTTCACATATTTACATACTAATTCGTGGCAAACTATTTAAAACTATGGGAGATAGGGATGTAAATATAGTCATGCAACGCATGTAATTATCACTAATACTAAAAGTACTAATAAACAGTCAATATGCTATGCGTGCCAACAAGCAACTAGTTAACAGTGAGAATGGTGCCTCTCAAAAATGTCAAATTAACTTTAGTAAGAAAAGTTTAAACATGTTTATTATGAATTGAATGTATTCTAGTCATGCTCTGTATGAGTTGTATTTTTAATGTTTTATAAAGAAATTGACAGACTTGGACATAAAAAAGTAATTGAGACCTCAATACCATATGGTAATTTTTAAGCATTTAAATCAGATGAATAATTACAGTTGCATTTTTTCCTATCATATAATATGTGATATTTTAACTTGTAAAAGAATTTTTTTTTGCTGGTGTATTATCCTTATACCCTAAATTTGGACATACCATAGCCTTTTATTGTTTTATATTAAGCTATTTATATTTATACCAGACTAACCCTAACCCACACCCAAAAGAACCTTTAAAATTAGCATTTTTTGCATTTGCTGAATTTTTAAAAATGATTGCCTTTATTTATGAATCGTTTCCACAATAAATGCATCTTCAAATGTCCCAAAAGGGAGGGTTTTTCAGTCTTACTTAACTTCTAGGTCTAAATTTTACCCCAAAGTCTAGCTAAGTAAACCCACACACATTTAAATACCCCTTCAGCCATTAGGTTAAAGGCTCACCATCTATTAGTGAAATATGACACTGACATAGTCAGCAAACACCCCCCCTCACCAGGTGTGTTCATTATGGAGGATGATTCAGTGTGTGGGTTCACTGTATGTGTGTGTGTATGTGTGCAAGCTTGATTTGACAGGAATAAGTGATTCACTCTCAATCTTTGCCGCTATGTTTGTGGTCCTGGCCTTCAGCTCAGTGGTTAAATAAAGATGAAAATGTTCACATTGGGAAAAGTGGTTTCTTAATCAGAAAGTTCTGGACATAAACATAAGAAAGGTTAAGATGAAAAAGTGAGAACTCACCATTTAGTCTCTTTTTTTCAGGTAAGACTCAAAGAGATGGTAGAAAAGAGTCATGTAAACCCATTCTCAAGGTCGAATACAAGACCTCCAGAAACAGGTAAGAGAACACACAAAAATCCCAAACAGACTAATATACTGCTGATGAATTTTGGGAAATGCAGTCTTGAGTGCTGTGGATGAATTTAATCCTCCTATTTGATTGCGACAGATGTGTCCAAGTTCCACTCGAGACCCATTACTGCTGTTTTATCTTGTCACAAAACAATTAAAGTTTACTGCCTGTTTTTATAAAGCCTGTTTTCCTTGGGAGATGAGCAGCAAAACATAATTTGAAGAAACGTCCATTTTTGATTGCTTGTTTTTTTGCCTTTTCCCCCAATGCTGTGTTCAAAGAAGTGGTCATGAGTGGCCGCCTCAGTTATAATGATAATTTAGATTAGCTTGGCTGTAATATTGTTGTCCCCCTTTTGTCTCTTCCTATTTGCATAGAGAGTATTTCAGGGTTGTGAAAAAGACTTTAAATTGAAACAATACTTTCAACGTATTGAGGGGACGTTCAACGTAAAAACGAAGCATAAAACTTGCCTTCTAATAAAATATAAGCTTTTGGCTCTTGACGTGTTAAAGAAAGAAATTCAGACAAACAAATGTGGTTTTCAGTTAACACTCTTTTTATTTTCCGTCTTCCAGTAGTGAAGCATTTGTTGTCTTCTCCGGGGGTCTTTCGTATGATAAGGCAGGACGGAGACCAACCCTAACCATCATGCATGGCAAAGCCATCACAGTGTTAGAGATGGACTATCCAATAGTGGACTTCCTAGTGCTCTGTGAGACGCCTTATCTCAACGGTGAGTGTACTGAACAGGTCAGTTCTGTCTCCTGCTCTCTTCCATATCATTAGTGTTGATTTTGGTGGGCCATTTAAGTGGATTGAGTAAAATCAAGTTTTTGTTCTTCTTCTCATTGTAGACTCAATCACTGATGTTAACAGAGAGTGGAGAGGAGATTAATTGAAGTGAAACAGTTCATTCGTTCAGACAGTTCTTAATGATTCGGTTCAAATTCAGATTTCATTTGAATCATCACTAAGTAGAGTTCCAAGACATCCCTGTTCTACATTTGAAATCTCTCTTATTTTGAAATGAATTATTTAGTTAACTCTTTTAGGGTGTTGTATTTGTATTTCGTTTAATTTTATATATTTGTTCCAGTTTGATAATGCTGGGTTTTTTATGACTCTAACATGTCCCTCAACTTATTGTTTTATCCCCCAGAAAATTCTTCCTTACAATTCAATGATTTATCAAGTGCTGTTAAAAAAATGTGGGGTCTGTAAGTAAAAAAAAGTATTAATGATTAAATATTTAAAGGTATTAAATTGATCAAAGGTGTCATTAAATACATTTATAAAGTTATAGAATATTTATATTTCTTTTGAACTTTCTATTCATCAATGAATTCTGAAAAGGAGACCACGGTTTACAGAAAAATCTTAAGCAACTGTTTTCTGTATTGATAGTAATAAGAAATAAGAAAAATCAGCTTTGTCATTACAGGAATAAATTACATTTTGAAATATATTAAAGCAGGCAACGGCTATTTTTAAACTCTAATATTTCATAATACTGCAGATTTTACTGTATTTTCTTTTACTGTATAAATTCAGTCTTGGGGAGTATAAAAGACGTAAAAAATAATACCAAACCAGTACATTTGAATGGTACGGTAAATGCATTGTGAATCAATTACACAAAACCTTTTGAAACATCCAACCTAAAGGAACAAGTCATTTGCAAATCCGACATCAGTAAGGTGAAATGCTACATAGGAACTGATTCTGAATGGTTTGAGAAGTGACAGCTTCAGCTCTGTTCAGTCAAGGGGAAAGAGTGTATCGCTATATCTGTCTTTTTCTTTTGAGAAAAGCAGAGACAGACAAAGCCCTGTCAAGCACAAGTACACACATGCACAGATTTTTTTACCCAGAATACAACAGCAAACATCCAGCAAATGTGCAGTGATTTCAATTGTTAGCCATTTTAATCTTCCTTTCTCCCTGTCAACTCTCTGCTTGTTTGTTCATTCTAACCAGTGCATATACAGCACAGTACATGGCCCTGCATCTTCATCACCTGTACGGTTTTCATGAAAGAGAATAATGGATTCTGCTGTGTCTTCAGAGCATAATTGTTACACACAAACACAGAGAAGATAATTAATGCCTTCGTCCCCTTGGTTTCAAGATGTCACCTTGCCATCAGTTTTCCTCACAATGCTTAAAGCTGAAGTGTGTAATTGCTGCACCACCAGAATAAAGACAATTAGAAAAATACTGAGTTTTAAGACAGGTTTTTTTGAACATTCAATTCATCTTCTACTGGTCAGACAAACAGACACTTTTTGGGGCTGGTCAGGACTATTAGGGCTATTACAGAGATGTTTCACACAAAAATGAAAATTTGGTCATCGTGTATTCACCCTAATGCCATGCCAAACCTGTAAGACTTTCTTCTGTGCAACACAAATATTCATAATATTTTAATCTTCAAAAATGTCAGTGTATTTTGTCCATACAATTAAAAAGTCAGTGGGGTCAAATGCTGTAGTTTCAAACTTCTCCTTTAAATGAAGTAAAATCCATAAATCTATGTTTTTTATGCTCACTTTGTCTTGAGTTCACGATTATATTAGATGATTATTGGTTGAGATGTTGTGTTTGTGTTGACAGAGGTCCAGGAGCCATATGCGGTGGTGGTTCTGCTGGAGAAAGATTTTGTTGTGGTCGATCTAACCCAGAGCAAGTGAGCAATCCCTTCTTCAGCTTTATGCCATGTGTGTGTGTGGCTGAATGATGTAACTCAATGTGATGTACTCCAACAACACCTCACACTAGTACTTCCACCAGAGGCAACATCGCTCAACACCCAATACATTTTGTGTCTGTGTGTGTGTTACTATTGAAGATGCTTTGTGGAAAAGGGTTTAAATCTGAGAGTGTGTATGTGTGTCTTTATTTGTTCAGAGTAGATATCAGTGGATTTGTCACTCATAAACATCCATCAAATGAGTCATTATTAAGAACCAGAGCCAAGGTCAGCCTGACACTTTCTCTCTCTCTCACACACACACACACCTGGCCGTTTGCCACTCTTTTAAGTATTGCTCCTACCATAGAGACTTTGCCAGTTTGACATCAGATGTTTTCTTTAAGGCCATTTCTTCACAAGGACGCACTGAAGGAATAAACAAACTGCTGTACTCAAACCCTCTCAGAACCAGACAGTCATTCATACATTCCATTTAACTTGAACTTTAAAGTGTACTTTAGTTTAGTTTGAAGTTCTTTAAAAACATTATTTATTTAAATAAGCTTATATAGTAAAAGCAGTTAGCCACTCAAAGCTGCAATGTATGTTACAATGATTTAATACAGGCACTCTCAAAAATGTGGTAAAATCACACAGAACCTTATTACTTTTATATCATCAATAGCAATATGGTAAAGGCACATTTATTAAGAATAAAAATAACAGTAGCACTTACAATTTATTATTATGATTACATTCTAAATTATTATTAATTCTTCTGATGGAAAATGTAGTTCAATTGCATAAATGTAGGCCAGTGGCATCAATACAGTACTCGTGGGTATCAGTACCTGGTAGCCCACTTAGAGTCGCCCACAGAGCACATTCTATAAATAGCCTCAGTTTCTTTTATCATAATAATGCTCATTCTTAAGTATTTCAAACATGTAGCCCTCTAGCACTTTTATCGCTTCTGGTTGCTCTCACTTACAGGAAGGTTGGAGACACCTGCTTTATGCTGTTTATGGTCATCTGTAGCAACATAATGCACTTAAATACGGATTTCAGTTGATGTACGGTCACGAATGTGTGTGTATATAGGCTGTTTTATGAGAATTGAGAGTAGAAATCTTCTGTGTTTCATAAATGCCTGTTATTTATTTTGAAGTCTCTCTCTCTCCTGTAGTTTTCCTATCTTTGAGAACGCCTACCCCATGGACATCCATGAGTCTCCAGTCACGTGCACGGCTTACTTTGCCGACTGTCCCCCCGACATCATACCTGTGCTTTACTCCATAGGAGCTAAACACAAAAAGACCGGCTACAGCCACAAGGTTCGTCAAAGTTCTTTGCTAATCTAAACATTTTTGGAGTTTCTCGATGACCCAAATTGCAGCCTTTCATTTGAAATGCTTAGTGAAACTTGTCATCTATTTTGCATGGCAGTTGAGTGTTTTAGAAACAGTTTTTATGTGTTTGTGTTCAGGAGTGGCCGGTCAGTGGTGGCACATGGATGGTGGGTTCGCAGACATATCCAGAGATTATCATCACAGGGTAAGTTGTAAGTTGTTGCTAAAAGCTCAGAAGCAAGGCTGAATGTTTTTATCATTTTTTTACGGTATTACATGCTTAAGTTGCAGCTTAGAATACACTTCAGGTTCATGTTCAAGTTTGGGGTTGGTCAAATTTTTTAATGTTTTTGAAAGAGGTTCAAAAACGTACTAAGGTCAAAAACAGTAAAAAAAAGAAAAAAAAGAAGTAAAACAGTCATACTGTGAAATTTTATTACACTTTAAAGTAACTGTTTTCTATTTTAATATACATTAAAATATAATTTATTCCTGTAATGTCAAAGCTGAATTTTAGGCCTTATTTTAGACTTAACCCATTTAATCCCAAATTTTTCCCAGACATGAAAATATCCAAATGATGTGTCATTAGTAACCCTTTGAAATAATCAATAATTATTTCTTGAAATTGTTTTGGAAAAGTGTGTGAAAAGTTGTGTTTTATGGTTGGTCACAATTGTGACCGGTGGGATAAGGTGAGTACTGAATTAACATATTACTGCAGTCATAAAAATTGTTATATATCTTAGCCCAGCTATTTTAAACTGTTTGATCACATTCTAGGGTTATTATTATGCATAAAAAACCTTATGCAACATTGCTAAACACAATTGTTACTTTTTTGTAAAATATATCATCAAATTTTTATATTAGTGCTACTAGTATTACAACATCAATATTGTAAAAATTTTTGTAACATTTGAATTTGTAATTTAGTGCAATATTTTGTCATTGCAACATTTTAGTGTAATTTTCACTAGCAACTGCAATTGGATTTATATTGTAAACCTAAGTTCACTGTTATCCCACCGGTCACTATTGTGACCATCAACATGTTTACTCATTCTATGACCACACTCAACAAAACTGAATATATGTGAATTCATATATTAATGCTAGACACCTTAAAAATAACATGTACCAAATATCTTTGTCATATCTTTATGTTAAGATACTTTACCAGCCTTTCGTTTAAGAGCTTTGATGCAGCCATCATGTTCTCATGGTGCAAACAGGAAGTAACTGCTCTGGTCATGTGACAATTTGCTCTAAACATGTGAAACTGCAATATTTCATTGAGACCCTTTATTTTTTCCATATTTGCAGGAAGTGCACTAAAACATCAGTCAGTGAGGTTTTTAGAGCTTTATAAATGAAACCTTTTTACGGTCACTATTGTGGATTAAATGGGTTAATATCACATGATCATTGAGAATTCATTCTAATATACTGATTTGGTGCTAAAGAAAAACTTGTGGAAAACTTGATATTTTGTTTCCGGATTCTTTGATGAATAGAAAATTCAAAAGAACAGCATTTATTGGAGATTTTGAACTATAGTGTTTATATTATTTAACAAAACATGTTCAAATTATTTTCTGTTTATTACATATTATATTTACATGAATTTGGTTATTTGGTATTGGAAGAATAACTTTTTTTAGCATTTCACATAAGCATCAAGTTGAGTAAAATGTGTGCTTTTTTATCTGAAACTAAATATGTGGATGTCTCAGCTGTCCCAGAGCAACACACTTCATTTTCTCACTTGGATGCTTGTGCATTTATCACATTGTCGCTCACAGCAGTATTGACAGGTGCAAGGAATAATATTGGGAGTAAAAACTGAATTTCACACTTGTTGCCAAATCTCCACTGAATGATTTTTAGATATAATACATTAATTGGTGTTTCTTTAAATATGGGCGCCTTTGACCCTGACGGCTTTTACAAAATAAACTCTCTTATACTAACTTTTAAACTTACTTTCCACACTTTCTCCAGTCTATTTCATGTATCTACTGTACCAACAATGTCCAAAATACAAGCATCCTAGACAGAATTTTGTTGTGAATATCACAGTATCATTTACACCATGTCACATGATGTTGTTATGATGTCATATGTTTATGTAATCTAAAGGCTTCTTATGAAAATTTGTAAAATGCTTCCTACAGTATGTGTGAAATTAGTAGAATTAAATTAGTAAACAATGTGCTTGCTTTTCTTGCACCTCAATTTTGAAAGCATAATGTTTATCTTGACACTTATAGTCTATTATAAGGGTTTGTTGTGCAGGTAAAACAAATGAAAAAAAAACAAACAAAAAAAACCACGGCCCACACAAGGTGGCACTTCCTACCTAAAATAGTTTCACACCCCTGCCTCAAAAAAGTGAAACTTTCCACCCACATATGGAGGTCATTTATAGTATTTTTATTTGCTTGAAAACTCTGGATTGATTTTGTTTTTGTTCAGAAGCATGCATTGATTCCGTTTGTTTTCACTTGAAGTCAATGATGTCTAAAATGTGCCCTTCTACTTGACTCTCATTGGTAAATGTATCGCACTTCTCTGCTTTAATTCAATAGCGCTATTGACCCTGCGTGTTGTTCTCTCTGCCTCTTTTTCCCTCCTGTTTCCATAGCTGGCATTGCTTGCTTTCTCTTAAGCGGTTTAACACACACACTCATTGGCTCATACGATCGCTCTTTGTCCTTCCTCTTTGTTGTCCCCCTCAGACATGCAGACGGGTCAATAAAGTTTTGGGATGCCACGGCGAGTAAGTGTCTTCGCTTTGACAAGCATGTTCCCCCCTTTCAGCCTCATGCTGTTTCCGTCTCACTTTTTCTTACTGCTGCCTTGATTTAGAAGAACCACCTCCCTTGATGCTTTGACATATGATTCCTTATTTCTCATTTCATTCTTGACAACTCAAACCAAACAATATATGACCAAAATGGATATCCAAATACCAAATATGTGCTGGTTTCACAACCATGGGCATTACTTAAAGGAATATTCCAGGTTCAGTGCAAGTTAAGTTCAGCAGACAGCATTTGTGGCTTAATGTTGATAATCAATTCATTTCTTGTTTTCTACTAAATAATGGTGAGGAACTTACATTGGAAATAAATGGAGCCAATTATGGAGAATTTATAATAATAAGTTTATAATTTTAGAAAAACATGTACATGAATTCTTGTGTTAAAACGTTTTATTCCACATGAACTCAAAAACTGAAACAATTTACTTGTTAGCACTAGTATTGAGGTGAACAATTAATCTGTGCAAGTTAATCTACAGAAACAAACATTGTTTTAGTAGTTTTAATCAAAATCTGAAAAATTGCTTCCACTCTGGAGTGGAGTCTTTTCTCTGGTGATGTCAGTTATTCTTATAGAATTCAAACAATTATTAAAAACTTTACTGTTACAGTTATCAGTCTTGGGCTTTAAAGGGATAGTTCACAAACACCAAAAGTCATTAATATTATTATACAAAGTTCGTTATTTCGGAGAAAGAGGCGGGAACCTGGCAACACTCAAATAAATCTTTATAAAATAAACAACACAAATACGCGACCGCCCCTCGCGTACGACTGTCGCGCACAAAACAAAAACAAAACCAAACACATAAATAAAATCCAGCCTGGTCCCTCTCTCATCCAACACTGTTGTCACTCTTTCTTTTATCCTTCCGGAGCTCCTCCGTGGGACTCTAGAACGCGGGATTGTCGCAGTGTCGCGCATTAGCTTACTCCCGGCCTCGATCCGGTCCCACCTCTGGCCCCGCCCCTCTCGTCACACTTACTCTCGTATTGTTTCCAACCTGTCAGAACTTTGTTCATCTTTGGAACACAATTTAAGATGTTTTTGATGAAATCCGAAAGCTTTCTGACACCTGCATAGACAGCAACGGAACTACCAAATTCAAGGCCCAGAAAGGCAGTAAGGACATCATTAAAAACAGTCCATGTGACAACAGTTGTTCAACTGTAATTTTATGAAGCTACAAGAATACTTTTTGTGCACAAAAATAAAAAATAACTTCTTCATACAACAATTTATTTTCTACGGAGCCCCGCACATGGCATGCAGGAAAAAAATATTAGGCTAAATCGTGTGCACGATTTACTATTTTGTTCATTAGACTTATAAATTGTGCGCACGATTTACTATTTCGTTCTCTCGATTTGCTAAATCTTGCACACGATTTATAAATCGAGAGAACTAATTGTGCACGATTTAGCAAATTGAGGGAACGAAATAGAAATCGTGTGCACGTTTTAGTACATCGAGGGAACGAATTAGTAAATCGTGCGCACGATTTATTAATTTTTTTCTTGCATGTCATGTGCGGGGCTCCGCACTTTTCTTCCATGTCAGTTTTTTTTTTCTTAAAGTAGACACTAATCTTTATGGTAGTCATCATTATGCTACTATTAAGTGCTTTTGATTGAGCTTAACTTGTACTAAACACAGAATATTTCCTTTAAAGCACTGCTTCTGTTTAAACACCTTGTGCGTCACATTCAATATGTAATAAGATGTGATGTGGTGATAACCTCCATCTCTGTCAGTCACACTGCAGATGTTGTATAAGCTCAAGACGTCAAAGGTGTTTGAGAAGCCTAAGAGTGGAGATGTGGGACGCAGCGCTGAGCTTGTGGAGGAAGACCCCTACGCCATTCAGATGATCAGCTGGTGCCCGCAGAGCCGTATCTTTTGTGTAGTCGGCATCAGCGCCCACGTCATCATGTACCGCTTCAGCAAACATGACGCCAACACCACCATCACTGTGAGTGTGCTCTTAAAGTGATAGTTCACCCAAAAAATCCAATCAACATTTCTTACTTGCATGTTGTTCCAAACCTCTATAGCCTTCTGTGTAACACAAAAGAAGATATTTTAAAGAATCTTTTGTCCATACAATAAAGATCAATGGGGTCAAAAACAACATTGAATGTCATTTACTTTTATTGAATGGACAAAAAAACGCTTTTGTGTTCATCAGAAGAAAGAAACTCATTTTAAGTGAACTGTTCTTTAAGGCAAACCTTTAAGAGTTTGAGTACATGCTGTAGATTTGATGGATTAGCTTTGTGTTGCATTTGTGTGTGTAGTCCCTAGAAGTGCGACTGCAGTGTGAGATGGAGGACGTCATCTCTCCGTCAGATGCAGAGAACACTCCATGTTTTTCGGACCCAAGCGGTCTCTCGCCCCAACCTCAGCCTCCAAGTCCCCGCAGCAACACGCCGGACAGTGTGCGGGATAGCATCCCTTGCCTCAAGTGAGACTATGCAGCAATTGCTCAATATTTATGTTTTCCTATGTAGGACTTGATAAGATTAGCTTGCTTACTAGATAATTCTACAAAGAAAGTATTAGGTCAATAAAGTGTAACAGTCAAAATAGATTCCACATGTACTGAATCTGAATACTCTCATCACAGGGTTAAAGATCGTATGATCCGAATGCCTCCTGGGTACCAGGCGGAGCTGGTGGTTCAGTTATTATGGGTTGATGGAGAACCGCCACAACAAATCACCAGCTTGGATTTAAACTCTGCCTACGGACTGTAAGTGGCCCTTCCTCTTTTATGTCATCTATATTATTCAGCCAATAGAATCCTTACTTTTTCCTCTAATTTAATATTTTGTTTTCCATTTTGCCTTGAAAATAAATACTGAAGTATTTTACTATACAGTACCATGGTAATACCAAGGTTTTGTGAACTTCTGTGGATTTATTTACTATGGTATATGAGTATGGGGCAGCACTTTAGTATTGGACCAATTCTCACTATTGACTAGTTGCTTATTATCATGCCTATTATTAACATATTGGCTATTTAAAGTACATATTTGACCATATTCTACATCCCTGATCCTAAACTTAACAAGTACCTTACTAACTATTAATAAGCAGCAAATTAGGAGTTTATTGAGGCAAAAGTCGCAGTTAATGGCAAGAATTGGACCTTAAAAATAAAGTGTAACTGAGTATGGTAATCAAACATCAGTGTTCCCATGTTTAATGTAATTGATTTTGTCATCATAAAAACTCCAGACTCACGTGTCCAACTGTTATTCCAGCTTGCAGGGTCTTTGATTTTTTATTAAAGTGGTAAAACTCTAATTATAATTTGGCCTTCTTTTGAATCTTTCACTTGTTGTCATCCTGTTTTGATTCAGTCACAACCACGTGCAATCTTAATCACTAAAGCATTATTACGGTAATAAGGTTGCCATGGTGATGTCTGGCTACAATGGTCAGAAAGACTTTGAATTCCTTTGAATTCAGTCCAGCAAATTAAATGTCACTGCACACCCAGTGTCATACAGTCCGCATTTGTGTATGCATGTCTTGTGAATTGTTTGTTAATGACTGGACCCACGGTGTGGGATTTACCAGTAATTAATGGAACATTTTAAAATCAGTCTCATTTTACATTTTACCCCTTGTAGAACCTGTTGGATGTTTAGCATTCTAGACAACATAAATTATATTCATGTGTTTATTTGGTAAGAAATACTGTAAAAACATTTTTATAACATTTTGAAACATTATTATAATTTATAAATGTATAATAACTAAAAACTGTTAAAGGTGCCATAGAATGGAAAACTGTATTTACCTTGGCATAGTTGAATAATAACAGTACTGTACATGGAAATGATATACCGGTGTGAGCCTCAAACACCATTGTTTCTTCCTTCTTGTGTAAATCTTGTGCATGCAAAAGACCACTGAAAAATAGGCGAATCAGAACATAACAGCGACTGTGACGTTACAGTCGGGATCACTAATAGTTACGCCCCCAACATTTGCATATACCCGCCCATGTTCTATGCCAGCCGCCAGCCGAACCTGCACAGCCGAATCATCAGAAGTTCTGCAGGTATTGTGAAGAAACAAGTGAGGATAATAGCGAAAATGGCAGATCATGGAAATAAATTATGTTATGTACCAGGCTGTGCAGGGGATGTGATTTGTAGGGATGGGTTGGTGTTTGTATTCAGAAAGGCATGGAAAACAAATAACGCGCGTTCTAATGAAATAACGCGAGCCACTAAAGGAACATGGTTAGCTGCTTGCTAGCGGTAGCCTGTTACAGGACATGAAATTTCACTTACCACATAAACAGAGTAAGGAGAGATGACTGAGGATGATGGCGAATTATTTACAGATCCTGAGCACCACTGACAAGCATCTGATCTTGTAAAATGTGTGTTAAGTACTGCCGCTGTAGTTTACACAGAGCACGTGCGATCGCAAATCTCGAAAGTGAACGTAAAAAGCGATTGTGCATTTGAATATATTAACCCTCTGATGCATCGTGGTCACTACAGTGGAAAGATATTTAGAAGCTATTTTGAACCATTTAAGATGTAGCATCATGTTCCAACCACCAACTGGCGAACCCCCAAAGTGTTTTCAACGATTCCATTTAATTGTTGTCTTTTTATCTATTTTTAGATCAAATAAAATAAAAATAGATATTAAAATAGAGATATTACATAATATATTCAAAATGGCGTCAGGAAAAGGGGATGCACCATGTGCCTCAGGGATAAGTGTTAAATCATTTTATTCTCAGAAAACCAGACAGCTACAAAAAATATTTTTCAGCTAAATAGGATGTCAGAAATAGTTTCATCCAGATTTTAACAATATTTTTCTTGTACATTGTTTTCTGTGACAGAAAATATACCTGTCCACTACAGTAGACGCGTATAATTCTGCCTATGGGCCTATATATAGGTTGTGCCTTATTCTGTATGTTTTATTAAAATTTACACTTGAATGGTTTTATTGAACAGAAATATTAAATAGTCTTCAGATTTTATCATTTATTTCAATGCTTACAGTCTATATTTATTTATTAGGTCATATAAAACTGTAGGCATGTATACATGTATACTGTATGTGTGCATGATTGTGTTTGAGTGTGTGGTGGGAGTGTGTGTGTGCTTGTGTGTGTGTACCTTGTATTACTAGCCCCCACCCCCCCACACACTGCCCCCACACACCCCTGGCCCATAGACACACACTCTTACGTTTTGTTTGTTACACTTCACATTTCTGTGCCGTCATGACATAGCTTGTTGTTATTGAATGTTCTTATGTGTATTCATACCATTTTCACATAGTAAATCATTTAAAGACGTATTTTTTAGGACCACCCATCAAGTTCTATAAATTTACTTTTTATACGTTTGATTCATGGTGTCCACTACAGTGGACAGATTTGTAACTCCCTCAAAATATAATATATTGACAAAAAAAATTTTGGGCATGATTTTTCACTTGTTTAAAAATAAAAACAACATGTAAAAACACATCGTCTCAGGTTACTTATGTAACCCTAGTTCCTCGAGGGAACGAGATGCTGCGTCGGAAACGCTAGGGGAACGCTCTTCAGCGTGACGGGCTCTGAACCTCTTGTTTAATCAGACCAATAGATGGGCGAGACGTCACGGCGGGTGACTAATGACCAGTAAGCTATAAAGCACGTGCGGTGATACCCGCGTCAGCTTCTAGAATGAAGCCAAGCGCTGCAGGGCGCCGGAGTATGGCACCGCACGCGCGTCTCGTTCCCCTCGGCACTAGGGTTTACATACGTAACCTGAGAACGTTCCCCTCTTCAGGAACGCGAGCTGCGTCCGAAAACGCCTCGGGAACGCTACTGCGCCACGCTGCCAGACTTCTAAGTCTCCTGCCTAGTGTGAAGACTGCACAGCGAGGGCGATATAACATAGAGCCAGGATTGGCTCGCATGTCTTGTCATAGAACCTGACTAAGTGCAGGGGCGTGGACCAGCCCGCGGCGTCGCAGATGTCCGCATGGCGACACAGCTTGCCGGAAGGATGGCCTCAGAGGCCGCCACACTTCTAGTAGTGTGAGCCCTGACCCCAAGCTTTTGCTGGTCTGGATCGTACCGGAGGCCTCAGCCTCAGCGCACCGTGGAGGAAACATGTAACCAGGGGGTCTGCCCACTGACTGGCCACCAAGAGGGGCGTGGTAGGCCGCAATGGCCGCCACTAAGCCCTCTAGGGTGGAGTGGGTCAACCATGCGGAGAAACGGGCCTGCAAGAACTCTAGCACTGTACCAACCGGGCAGTTAACGGGGTCGAGCTGGCGGTCTCCACACCAATAAATGAAAAGTTTCCACTTCAAGGCGTACAGTTTCCTCGTGGGGGGATCTCTGGATTGGAGGATGGTCTCAACAACCTCGGTTGAGGGACCAGAAGCTATGAGTTGTGCCTCCTCGGAGGCCACACCCACAGCTTCCACCGCTCCGGGTGGGGGCACGTCTTCCGCCTGTGAGAGGAGATCTCTCCTGACGGGAATCTCCCATGGAGTGCCGTCGAGGAGAGAAATCAGGTCCGAGAACCATACTCGGCCCGGCCAGAACGGTGCTCCACCGTCCCGGCGCACTCTCTCCAGAACTCCCGGGAGTGGAGCGATCAGGGGAAAAGCGTACAGACAAAGCCTCGGCCACGTCTGTACCATGGCATCCAGCCCCAGTGGAGCTGGATGACTCAGAGAGAACCAGAGGGGACAGTGCGATGTCATAAGAGTCGCAAACAGGTCCACCTGCCTGGCCAAAACTCTCGATATCTGTTTCACCACCCTGGGGTGAAGCATCCATTCCCCGGGCCTCGCCCCTGCCTCGACAGGATGTCTGCTCCCTTATTGAGATGCCCAGGAATGTGAACTGCTCTCAGCGAGAGAAGTTTGCCCTGGGACCACACAAGTATCTGGTGCGCCAGCTTGTACAAGGGGCGTGAACACAGACCTCCCTGGTGGTTGATGTAAGAGACCACCGCTGTGTTGTCGGTGCGCACCAACACATGGTGACCTCTTACGTCTGGGAGGAAGTGCATGAAGCACGGCCCGCATCTCCAGGCAGTTGATGTGCCACGTGAGATGGCGACCACTCCACAGACCGTGGGCAGGGTGGCCACTCATGACCGCACCCCAACCGGTGAAGGACGCATCCGTCGCTAGCGTTACGCGGCGACAAGGGGCTCCCAGCACCGGGCCCTGAGACAAAAACCAAGGTTTCCTCCACATGTCTAAGGCACGTAGGCACCGCCGCGTGACCTTGAGCATGCAAAGCGTGTTTCCCCTCAGGGAGAACCCCTAGGTCTTGAGCCACCACTGTAGGGGTCTCATGTTACAGCAGGCCAATAGGTATCACATTGGACGCAGCTGCCATCAGACCCAGCAGTCTCTGAAACTGCTTGACAGTGAGTGACCGGCCTTCTCTGACTCTCGCGACTGCGGTAAGGATCGACTCGATCCGAGCAGGGGACATACGTGCATGCATCGTGGTCCAATCCCACACCACGCCTGGATAAGTGGTCTTCTGTAATGGAGAAAGCACACTTTTCTTGGCGTTTAGTCTTAACCCCAGCTTTCTCATATGGGCGAGGACGACATCTCTATGCCGAGCTGCCATCTGCTCCGATTGAGTTAGTATTAACCAATCGTCGATATAATATAGTATGCGGATGCCCTGGAGTCGCAACGGAGCCAGGGCTACATCCACACACTTCGTAAAAGTGCGGGGTGAGAGTGCAAGGCCGAAAGGAAGAACACGATATTGGTACGCTTTGCCCCCGAAAGCAAACCTCAGGAACTTCCTGTGACTGGGAAGGATGGAGACATGAAAATAAGCATTTTTTAGATCTATCGTGACGAACCAGTCCTCTGACCTGATCTGAGACATGACTTGCTTGAGAGTAAGCCTCCTGAACTTCAGTCACATGACTGAGCGGTTCATATGACGTAGATCTAAAATGGGACGCAACCCCCCCATCCTTCTTGGGAACTATGAAACGGCTGTAAAACCCGGACTCCCTGTCTTGCGGAGGAACACTTTCTATGGCCTCCTTCCTCAAGAGAGTATCTACTTCTTGTTCCATGACCAGAGCCTTCTCGGGGCCCACCAGCGTGGGCGTAATCCCGTTTAAGGCGGAGGAGAACCGAACTGTATTCTGTAGCCTCTTTCTACAGTGTGCAGGACCCAATGAGATACATTTGGTAGTAGTTTCCACGCTGCCAAAACGTCTACTAAGGAAATCAGTCTCTCGAGACCTACCTCTGGTGTAATCAGAGTGGCTAGCTCAGTGACCTGAAGCGGCGAACCGGCAGGCAACCGACCCGGCTGCTCTAAGACCCTCCGCGGGGTGGCAGCCTCTTAGCCCCGCTATACTTTGCCAGGGCAGTGGGGTGAAACTGGAAGAAGTGGCGCTCTGCCGGAGACCGCTGCATCCTGGACTCCGGCAGGTGAGCAGGCCGATTCTCCTGATGGCACTGAGGTGAGAAGACACCGTGTAATGCGTTGTCACCCGCTGCACCCCAGAGGGACTGCCCTCATACGTCCTTGGCCAGTGGCGTCAGGACCTCCTTCGTACTATGAATACCGGCTGTAAAACCCGGACTGCCTTGCCCTGAGGGACCACCTCGATGGCCTCCTTCCGCAAAAGAGTGTTTACTCCTTGTTTCATTACCAAAGCCTGCTCGGGGCCCACCAGTGTGGGGGGCGTCCCCTCTCTACAGTGTTGGCAGGACCCACTGTGAGACCATTTGCAGTAGTTTCTACGCTGCCAAAAGTCTACTAAGGTAATCAGTCTCTCGAGACTGATCTCTGGTGCAATACGAGCAGCCGGCTCGGTGCCTTGTAACGGCGAACCGGCAGGGAGCAACCGAACCTGCTGCTCTAGAGACCTCCGCGGAGGTTGCGAGGCTCTTAGCACCGCTACGTTGCCGGGCGGTAACTGAGAGTGGTGCTCGCGGGAGACCGCTGTGCCCTGTAACTCCGGCAGGGTTAGCAGACCGATCTCCTGAGGGCACTGAGGCGAGACGGACACCGTGTAATGCGGTGTAACCCGCTGCACCCCAGAGGGGACTGCCCTCATGAGTCCTGGGCCAGTGGCGTCAGGACTTCTTGCCCGAGGACCTCTTAGTTTTAAGTACGGTCCGCAGATCCGGCTTAGTCTTCGAGGCCCCCGACCTAGAGCGTCTCCTCGACCCACTGTCACGACACGGGGAGTAGGTGAGGCCACGCTCTGTTTTCTGTTTTTGTGCATTGCTGACCGCCTCAACCTCCTCAGAGGAAGAGAGGTAAGCACCTGCTCTCACTCGAGAAAATTTATTCATTTTTTTCCGAAGTGCCTCTGTGTATCTAACTTCCTTTTCATAGTCGGAAAATGCTTCATTTTATTCCTCAGAATTAAATGCAGTCAACAAACAGAGGGGTAAATACGGTCTGGTGAGTAAGATTCACATCAAAAACCGAATGATGTAATATAAGTGTTGCCTCGGCAGCGCGCGAGCCACTCAGTCACACCAACAACATCAATCTCCTCAGAGAAAGATGGCCGCATCAGCAAGCTCTCACTCAGAGGGGGAAGAACCGCAGCGCGGGCTTCCAGCCTCGAGAACGAGCTCTAGATCTAGGGAACACGGGTGGAGATAGGACGAGCCGTCTCCAACCCGTCCACCAGATCATATGCGATTCCCACGAAATCAGTGGCCGCCGTGCCTCAGCAGCAGCGGGACCGCAATATCAAGATCACAGGCATGGACACACTCCTCGGAGCGCGCCCGGCGAGAGCGGAGCGCTTCACAGCGGGCTTTTTTTTTTTCGAGAGAGAGAGAGCCGACTGCGCGAGCTCCGCTCCCCATTGATGCTGCTTCTAATATACGCGTTGCCTCGGCAGCGCGCGAGCCACTCAGTCACACCAACAACATCAATCTCCTCAGAAAAAGATGGCCGCATCAGCAAGCTCTCACTCAGAGGGGGAAGAACCGCAGCGCGGGCTTCCAGCCTCGAGAACGAGCTCTAGATCTAGGGAACACGGTGGAGATAGGGAGACCCCGTCTCCAACCCGTCCGCCAGATCATGTGCGATCCCCACGATCTCAGTCGCCACCGTGCCTCAGCAGCAGCGCGACTGCAATCGCAAGATCACAGGCATAATATGCTTGTGTAACTGGTGTTTGTGCAACTGGCGAGCTCTTTGACGCCCTCCGAATCAATCTCCTCGGAGAAAGACAGGCGGGCGTCGCGCCCTCTCCCCGGGGGGGGGGAAGTACCGCAGCGCGGGCTTCCGAACCCTGAGAGCGGGCGCTGGATTTGGTGGGTGAGGAAGAAGATAGGGACTCGTCCGTCTACATTCCCTCCACCGGATCCATACGCGAAACCCACGAGCACAGCCGCCGCTCCACCTCGGCGAAAGCGGGCCGGCACCACGAGGAATGCTAGTGAAGGCTCTCTTCTCAAAGAGAGCTCTCTGAGAGCGAAGCCAGGCAGTAACAAACGCTACCAAAACGGCCGTCCGCTCCCTTTTTTTCCCGAGAGCTGACTCTGCGTGCTTGCTCTCAAGCAGACAACAAACAAGCTGTGTGTATCCCCACCCGTAAATTAACGCGGGCAGGGAAGAACACACAGTCTGAACGCTGCCTGCCCTCGCCTTAGTGTCTGGTTTTGTCTTGCTTTAGATTCGTGACAGACAACACTAAATAAGATTCACAAACAGATATCAGACTGACACACACACAGAGCGTTTGCTGAATGACAGAAAGCTGACGCAGGCTCCGCCGTACGTGTTTTTATAGCTTCCTGGTCATTACGTCATCCGCCGTGATGTCTTGCCCATCTATTGGTCTGATTACACACAAGGTTCAGAGCTCGTCACGCTGAAGGGCGTTCCCCTAGCATTTTCGCCGCAGCTCGAGTTCCTGAAGAGGAAATTACTTTGGTTCTTTTAATAATGCATGCATCAGAGGGTTAATAGCGGCTCCCTGATGCCTGCATTTTATATACAGTATAATTACCCAATGATGTAACTGCGAGAAGAGTATTGAAATATATATTTCCCCTGTGTTTCCTTCATGCTGTGTGAGCTACTGAAATGAGCCGCACTGTGAAACAGCCAATCAGAGAAGAGCTCAACATTATTATTCATGACCCTTCCAAATAAGGTAAAAACAGGCCATTTCATTCTAGGGACAAATCCTAGGGTTGTAAATGGACATGTAAAACTGTTTCTGGAGATTTTTTTGCCCTTAACTAAGCCACATACCTTCTAAGTAGATATCAGAGAACAATTTTAAATATTGTATCAATGAATTCTTATGGCACCTTTAAATAACTGTTTCCTGTAATATATTTTAAAGTTTAATTTGTTCCAGTGCTAAGATGGTTCTGAAGCCGGTTGCACACCGGACGAGGTTCGGTCCATCTTGTCTCGTCTGTCTTTACATTGTTTAGAGTTGTTGCTAGGCGCCGCAGAGAGATGCCGAATGGCGCCGCTGGTGTGCATGCACTCATATAATTATAAAACGTTGTGTAATAATTTTAAAGACATGGCGCTGCACTTCTCGTTCGCT
This sequence comes from Sinocyclocheilus anophthalmus, assembly GCA_018155175.1. Lineage (NCBI taxonomy): Eukaryota > Metazoa > Chordata > Actinopteri > Cypriniformes > Cyprinidae > Sinocyclocheilus > Sinocyclocheilus anophthalmus. Next base: position 156,907 of record JADLZN010011825.1, read on the forward strand.
GTGCGACAGCCTTTAGCCATCTCAAACAGTCTCAGCAGTCATTACTCCAGTCTTCAGTGTCACATGATCCTTCATTTTTTGATGCATATAAAGAAAGTAATTAATTTGAATTTACTCTTGAATTTATTTATCTTTTTGTTTAGCCTTTTTAGATTTTTAATATATTAAGAATTTATATTTGACCTTATATATTTAATTTTGAACAGGATCATTTGTATATATCAGTTTAGTTTTGTGGACTATATGCATCAGTTTTGTCCTATCTGTTTTGTCAAATATTTCATCAGGCCAGTGCTAAAAATAAATAAATAAATGCAATTTATTTTTATTATCCCACTTTAAAAATACATGCAAAAATAATAAAAGAAAAATATAAACATCGTAAAGATTCTTCAAGGGAAATGTAAACTGAGCAAAGCTGTATGATACATTCAATAATCATATTATATTTAGACATAACTGCGATTGTTAGAAATATTGTTAGTCATAACTGGACTTTATGATGGGTTTTTGTATATCTGACACTTCTAATATGAAACATAGTTGAGTATGATCAGTGAGTGTGTGTGTTTGTGCAGGTTGGCTCTAGGTAACTGCAATGGTTTGGTAGTGGTGGACTGCCTGCAGAAAACCGTTCTGTTGTGTATGAGCACCCTGGAGCTGTACGGATCCGCAGACCCTTTCCAGCGACTAACACGCTCTCCTCGCAAAAACCGACAGTCCACATCAGGTACACATGCACTATGTGTCTCAGAATCCCACAAATGTTCAAATACTGTGTGTAAAATAAATTTCAGCTGTGAACACACACGTCACTGGCATGCATCTACAAACATGCTCAGCATTTCAGCTATCAAAACCAAACTTTGCAAATCTCAGGCTGTCTAACTTCTGTCCTTGCCTGTAAATAGTCTGTCTCTTGTCCATTTAACACACACACATACAGTCCCTCTCTTTAACTGCATGGGACAGACTGCATTCCTGGTTGCCTTCTCTGCATGTCGTCTGTTGTATCTCTGTTGCTGTTGGTCTTTGCCTGAGCACGACACCTAACAGATAATACAACGTAACCTGCCATACGGACTCGCTGTTACTAATCCAGCACAGATTTCGCTCCACCTGCCCTCCTCTCTCCTCCTACCCCGACTGCTCACGCACATACACACTCACACGGACCATCCAGAGAAAGGAGATGTCATAAGTGAAAGCTGAAGATGAAGATCTGTTTTCATAGAGCTTCATCAAAAGGAAGCTGTGGGGAGGCGGCAATGCTGGCTCCTCACTTCAAAGTGGTCGCTCTCCCTCCTCTTGTTCAGGCAGCCGTATCTTTAGAAACTGAGAGGCTTTGAGCCGACATGGAGATGCAGAGGTGGGCAGAAAGGTCGTTCGGTGCGGTCGAAGAGTGATTTTGATCCATAGCTTATGTAAGCTCTCAAAAAAGAGAGAAAATGTCTTAACGCTCACCCACACACTCAGGCCAGTGTGAATAAAGAGACTGTTTTGTACTCTCTCTGTTTTCCAATCCGATGAAAGGAGCAGATGTCCCACTCAGTTTTTATTCTATCATTGATTACATTCTTTAGTCATTCTTTTTATATATGGTGGGATCCAAAAGTTTGAGACCACTGGTCAAAATGTTTCTATTTTGAAATTTTGAATGCAGCTTTTTATTATATTGTCAGTATATCAAAATCAAAATTTTGAATGTAGTGCATCCCTATTTTTTAAAAAAGTGCATACAGCAATTTTCCCTCATTAAAATTTAATCGTAATTTTGTATTTTTATAGTAGTTTTCTATGCTATATTTTGTTATGTTATACTCACACAGGCTACATAGATCTGATTAAAATACAGTGAAAATAGTAATGTTGTGAATTATTATCACAGTTTAAAATAAGTTTTCTTTTTAAATGTATTTAAAATATAATTAATTCTTGTGATGTCAAAGCTGAATTATAGCCATTACTTAAGTCTTCAGAGTCGCATTTTCCTTTAGAAATCATTCTAATATGCTGATTTGCTGCTCAAGAAGCCTTTGCAATGTTGACTATTATTCTTTCAAAATTTTTTGATGAATAGATGGTTTTAAAGCAATTTAATTTGAGATGGATTTCGTTGTTCTGAATTTGATTCAAAATATCACTGACTCCAAACCTATGAATGGTAGTGTAAATATCGTTAAATTTATGTACACCTACATGAGTTAAAGACCTATCAGTGGCCAATAAATTATTGGACCCTTTTGGTTCATGACATAAATTAATCATGGCTGATTGAGAATTGGTCATAATAGGCTTATTTGATTAGGGACGAAAAAATTGTGCAGAAAGTATTCGTGTTTTGTTATAAAAATTCTTTAAAATCTAAAAACTTTGTTTATCTCCAGGTTTGAAATAAATTTTTGAAACCAACAACTTCAGTCTGGTCTCAGACTTTTGGACCCCACTGTATGAGCAGTGCTGCAGTTTGCATTGTGTGTGAAGCGACATAAAAATAAAAATGCTTACATTACAATCAACAAACTGCAACATTGTGATGCAGCAACTTCCAGTGGGTACAAAAACAGCAAAGTGCATGTGATCCGCCTGCTGTCATTCGGTTTAGATAGGGTATCCATCAGCAAAATGAATCCATAATACTAATACGTATACATCTTCACATATACACTTTAAGATAGACACTGAAGAGAGAAGTCATTTCTATTTATGTTAATATTTATGTTTGTTTTGTTGGTTTGTTTGTTTGTACAATTTCAGTGCCACCTTCTGTGGTGGCTGTTAATCTTGAAAGGTTTTTCCTTATGTTTAGTTCTGTTTTCTGACTTATTTTGTTGTTTTCGGTAGAAGTAAAAAAAAAAGCAAAAGGTTAGGATTCATTTTCCTATTTTCATTCCTTCATTTTCTCCCTCAGTACACTGGGTCTTGCTCGGATTGCGGACACATGCGTTTTGTCACTCTGAGCCTATTTTGTTCTTCTCTCCTCCTCTTTTCCTCCCTCGCTCCGTGTCTCCTCTCGTGGGTGGCGGTGCTGGGGCATGGGGGCGCTGTTGCAGACTTTTGCATGCGCGGCCTGTCTAACTTTTATTCCGATTCAAAGAAACGGATCCGTACTTCCTACCAGAGTAAGTCATGTCTCCAGTGAAACGCCGATAGGGGCAACACAACAGCAAGGAGGCAAACCACAGACAATGGGATGTCATTTATCAAAATGTGTTATTTTGATGAAGTTTACAAAAGGTAGAATTACCATACCATATTACAGTCAATGCAGCATTATTTATAGTAATTCAATTAATTGTTACAGAATATCACATATTCTGAATTTGCATACATCGAAACATCCAATTACAACCTTTGATTGTCTCCTTGCTAAGTGTTTTATTGATTTGTGCCAAAGGTTTGTGTAATGAACCAATCAAAAATGATCACGTTCTCATAGTTCAAGGAAAACTAACAAAAAAAAGATGACATGACTTTTCCATTTAAACAAAAAATAGAACTTTTTTGTGTAGGGAAAAAAGTCAATATAAAAATAACAATTTAAGTCAACATTGCTAAAAAAAAGAAGCTTTTAAAAAAAATAATTGTACAGTAAGTGACTAGTGAATTTATATACAGTAGAACTTTTTAAAATCTGAAATGTGTCTGATAATCATGATGGCCCAAAAATGCAATATATAAAAAAAAAAACATACTCTGCCAAAAGAATTAATCTCATTTGTGAAAATGAGGCTTTCACTGCATTAATGAATATGACCATAATCATAAAGTTATTGTTATTATTTAATAATAAGATTAGCTAAGCATGTACTTTGCAGATAAACTTTAGTTCACACACACACTTTCAAAATGATATTTCTGCAGTGCAGGCCTTATCATGTTTTTACCGTCATGCCCCAAGTAACATCGATGCGATTTTTGTCTCTCCTGCATGCACACGCATGCATGGAATTGTTGTTGGTATTGGTCCACATGCTTGATTCTGGAGTTAATATACCCTACAGTGGTTGAACAGCTCATATTCACAACAGACAGAACAACCACGTCATGGCAATAAATGTACCGTATACGCCTAGTTAAAAGTAAAAAAATTCTATGCTATTAAGATGTCTATACATCTTCCTTGCATCGCTCCAGGATCATGATAGTGTCTCAGACCACATTGTTTGTCCTGGTGATTTGATGCATGCAAATGTGTTTGCTGGTCATGGAACTCGGTGATTATTGTCATCTTCTTCCTCTTACTGTGCCTTCCATGTTTCTCCACGGCAGGCCTTACGGAGCTTTCTGATAATCAGGTGTCTTTGGACCTAGAGAGGAGCAAGTCACCCACCTCAGGTAACCATACCCACTCATGACCGCACACATCTATGATAATCTCACCACCTCTGATAATCAAGCATACGTCTATACTTCTATCTTTGACAGCCACACCCATGCTTGCCCACACCCACTTAATATAGCCACACCCAAACATGACCAAGCTATCTCAAATAGCAATATCACCTTTGATAATCACACCTACTCCTACTTCTGATAGCCACACCCATGATTGGCCATACACACCTCTGATAATCACACCTAATTCTACCTTTGATAGCCACATCCATTACTGGTCACGGTCACTAAATATAGCCACACCCACTAATGACCACACCCACATCAAATAGCCATATAATGTATCATAATCACACCAAGAGTGTGTTTCAATTTGCATACTTATTCTATGCCTTTTTGTAGTATACACATCTCATTGCCTCACCACCTCTGATAATCACTCTGACTTACACTTACTTTTTATAGCCACACCCACTCATGAGCACACCCACCTCAAATAGCCATATCACCTTTGATAATCACACCTACTCCTAGTTCTGATAGCCATACCCATGTCTAGCCACACCTATAATAACCCCAATATAACCACACCCGTCTCTAATAGCCACACCCCACAGGAAACAGTAACAGTTTCCATTACCATTCAAATTGCGCAAATTGAAATTGGAAATTGAAAATACGCCTAATGGAAATATGTCAATTTTACAAAAACTCATATATATTGCAAAAATTAAATTTACTCTAACATTAGGTGTTTTTTCAGGCAAATCGAAAATGGAATATATCTCAAAATTGCAAAGGAATCTCCACACTGCTTTGCTAAAGATACATGTCTACGGCTCCTTCAATTAAAAATAATGGCTAGTGCGGTGACTGCGACATACATTAACCTCCCAACATTGGTCATCATGACTTTTTGCAAGAGGAAAAAATTGCGTTTTAGTCACATAACATCGGTTAATGGAAACACTGTCATTTCGCAATAGTTTTTTTATCAACATTTATAAAATATTGCAAAAGTTTTGCGCAAACCTGTAATGGAAATGCACCTAATGATGGGGAAGTGTTTAAAAAAACCTGTTTGATAACATTCATTATTTTTGAAATTCCACTTGTGGTGCAAATGTCAACACATTTCAGCTTTAACGACAAAAACAATACAATAGCGACACTCACAAAAACATTTAAACCTTCATCAAACCAGCAGTTTTCATCTTTTTCTTTTCTATCCTCTTTTCAGTTTCCCCACAGCACAGGTCTTCAGTCCCTGGAGGCTTTTTCCTCTGCTCTCTTACCTCCAATGTCTTTGTTTCTTCTTTCTTCTTTAAAGCCATCATAGCCTGTGTAGAATTTTTATGAGGATATGATAATGTTTACAGAGGTCTACTCAATGTTTGCATCGCCTCAGTGGGATGAACATGATGACAACAACTTGTCCAAATGCTTGTCCTTGAGGATCTAAATAGAGCTCTTAATTTAGAATAATTATTTCAGTAAAGCTTTGGTTTCTCAGGGGAAGAAATGTTGCATTGTGTCTTTTTGAAGTTATTGTTGTTTGAAATATCAGAGGCTCATTTTGTGTGGTGTCTCAAGAATACAAAATTTGCTGTCTGTTTTTCTCTCTCTCACTTCACTCTCATGTCTCAGTGCAGTTGAAGCCTCTGCTTGTTTTCCCAGTTCCCAGCTCAGCAGGCAGCCTGAAAGATGGAAGTCGCTTGGGAAGGCGAGCTGAGCTGTAGCCTGACATTAGTAGTTTGAGAGAAAGAAAGGAGACATGAGATTTACTTCTGAAATGTGGCTGTGTATCAAGCATTTGAAGGAATAATTCACCAAAAAGTGAAAATTAGCAAACCTATATAAATGTATTTCTTTTGTGGAATACAGAAAAGTTGATGTATTGAAGAACGTTCGTTTTCAGTTCCTTTAAGATCTCAAGCCTGTAGTGAAGCACAGGAGTCACATGTGTGTGATTTTTCTCTTGAATGTTCTGTGGTAAAGAGCTGGCTGTCAGAACAGTATCGTTTGTGTGTTTTCTTCTTTGGGATTTGTTGTGCTGGCTTCAGGCTGCCGAGTAATTCAGATGTGTTTATGTGGAAGCTGCTATTATGACAGGAGTCGGGAAATGGCCTGGATGATAGTGGATGGGGAATTCAGCCAAAAATTGGACGGAGATTCTGGGCATCAGCCACTGAAGCATAAAAAGAAAGTTTGAAGGACTATAGAGAAAATATAAATAATGATGAGGAAGGAGAATACTAATACATTATTTGTTTGTGTTTACTGTATGTATTTCATTGCACTCATGTTTGAATGAATGATGCATTTTTTATATAGCGCTTTATTGTGTATTGCTGTACACCCAAAGTGCTTTACAATCATAAATTTGATATGATTCATCATACAATCATACAATTGGTAAATGTGCCTGGGTGTTTCATATGGGAGCTGTTGGCTTTGTAGAATTTTAGAGAGAGATGTCGAACAGCTGTCATACGGGACATGCATCACTTTTCCCTCACTACATCTCAAACAATGTAATTAATAGGATTCTGCCTTGATGGTAAGATATTTTAAATGTTTTTGGAATAAAATGGCAGACTTCTTTGGCTTGTTAAAGCTATTTTCTATGGAAGTTCTAAGCGGCCATGCATTCTTTTTTTTTCTTTCTTGTTTTCTCGTTATCATGACTTAATTGTCTCGTGATCTCGACATAAGTTATTTTCCCGTGATCACGACTTAATTTTCTCGTTATCACGACTTAATTTTCTTGTGATCTCGACATAACGGAAGTTGTTTTCTCGTTATCACGACTTAATTTCCTCGTGATCTCAACATAACGAAAGATGTTTTCTTGATATCACGATTTAATTTTCTCGTGATCTTGACATAACAAAAGTTGTTTTCTCATTATCAAGACTTAATTTTCTTGTGATCTCAACATAAAAGTTGTTTTCTCATTATCACAACTTAATTTTCTCATGATCTCGACATAACGAAAGTTTTTGTCTCGTTATCACGACATAATATTTTCTCGTGATCTCGACATAACAAAATTTGTTTTCTCGTTTTCACGACTTCATTTCCTTGTGATCTCAACATAACGAAAGTTGTTTTCTTGATATCACGATTTAATTTTCTCGTGATCTTGACATAACAAAAGTTGTTTTCTCCTTATCACGACTTAATTTTCTCGTGATCTCGACATAACGAAAGTTGTTTTCTCCTTATCACGACTTAATATTTTCTCGTTATATCGACATAACGAGAGTTGTTTTTTCTTTATAACGACTTAATTTTCTCGTGATCGCGACATAACGAAAGTTGTTTTCTCCCCCCCGTGATCACGACTTATTTTTCTCGTTATCACGACTTAATATTTTCTCGTGATCTCGACATAAACGGAGTTGTTTTCTCGTTGTCACGACTTAATTTTCTCGTTATCTTGACATAACGGGAGTTGTTTTCTCGTTTTAATTTTCTCGTGATCTCGACATAACGAAAAAAAAATTCTCGTTATAACGACTTAATTTTCTCATGATCTCGACACATAACGAAAGTTGTTTTCTCGTTATCACGACTTAATTTTCTCGTGATCTCGACATAACAAAAGTTGTTTTCTCGTTATAACTACTTAATTTTCTCGTTATATCGACATGACAAGAGTTGTTTTCTCGTGATCACGACTTATTTTTCTCGTGATCTCGACATAACGAAAGCTGTTTTCTCATTATCACGACTTAATTTTCTCGTGATCTCGACATAACAAAAGTTGTTTTCTTGATATTACGACTTAATTTTCTCGTGATCTCGACATAATGAAAGTTGTTCTCTAAATTACACAACTGCGCCAACAGGTGTCACTATAGACCTGAATATAACTGATGGGGTGTTGTATACTGTATATCCACTTTACTGTACACGTTTGGGACAGAATAAGGACCTTCTTCGTGATCGCTATAATTTGTGCAGTATTGTTCATTACATTGCCTTTTTTAGACTGGAAAGAGCACTTAATTTGCTTTTCATTCAAATTAATAATTCAAAGCACAAGTCAATGTAATGTAAGCTGATGCTGCAGCACAGATGGGTGAAACATTGTGGGCAGTCCTGAGTTCATATCTGCATGAAATGGCAAGAAACAGTATTTAAATGAGAGCAAAATGAAGCTTTTGGACAGAAGGGCAGATGATTCCAGAAAAGACTGAGCAAGGACATTATCGTTAAAGCAGAATAACCAGGAGTCCTGCGATACACTTGTTAGTCTCTCACAACGCTGTTCTCTCATCTTAACCCTCAGCAGTTTGGCCTCAATTCACACAGCAATCATGATTTTTACTGTCAGGTCGACACCTGCAGTGATTTGTGAGTCTTATAAATTCATCTTGTCTGATGAGGTTAAATGCAGCAAGAATCTCCACCATTCTGTGTGTGCTGAAATGTCCTCAGTATTAAAAAAAATACAAATAAAGCATGTCAGTTGCTGCTGAAAAAAATTCTACCAGATATTTTCCAAGGTCAAGACTGGCTTTTCTAATAAATGCACATTAAACAAAGGTCGATGCAATGGCATGCCTAAGATTTCTCAAATGCTCTTTGTATAAGTCACTTAACAGATTCAAAATCATGTTCACAACCAAAAGTTACTTTAATTAAAACTTATCTATAAAGAGGCATGAAAGCATTTAAGCGCCATAAGTGTTTAATTACCACCAGCCTAAATTAAATATAAAAAATAATATATATTGTTGTTTTGTTTTAACATTATTTTTTATAATCTTTAGAATATGGTTATATTATTATTATCAGATTATTTTAAAATTCCTTGTGTGTGATTTTCTCCACTTGTAGGGTCCTGTTATGAATCCCAATGACCTATAACAAGCTGTTTGGCTGTATTTAATTGAGCCTGGTATGTGACAATGACTGTGTGATCTCTGATTTCCAGCACCCTACACCCCTTCCCTCCATAATGACCCTCGAGGCACAGGGGAACCTGTGTCCAACCTCCGGTCCTGCCACTACAGTCCTGTCTTTTACCTGTTGGACAATGGTAAGAATGTGTCCAGCCCCTTAAAAACACCCACACACAGCAAGCCAATGGCTCATGTGCTTCTCTGTCTGCGTGTGTGTGGGTGTTTGTTTGGGGGTAGCATGCTGCAGTAGAAGTAGCCTTACGCTCGTAGTGCCCTGTGCTACGCTCTGTGCTGCTGAGGTGTAGGTGTAGGTGTGTGTGAGTGCGTATGTGAGTATGTGAGTATGTGTAAGTGTGCTTCACGTTTGGCTATTGTAGGCATGTGTGTGATCGAGGCATGGTAGTAGGTAGTATGTATTGTGTGTGTTGATGAGAGGGGTGATATTGTGACTGTAGCCCAGACAGAGTGTTGATCGTTGAGGTCCAGTAGGGTCAGATGACACTTTTTTTTTTTTTTTGTTTGTTGTTTTTTACTTTTAAATGAATTCAGGCTGTTTTCATTTTTGTCACATGTAGTTTCCGTTGGCTGACTTGACACGGGTTTCCTTTAATTTTACTGAATTTCAAAATTCAATTCAAATTTAAAATTTTGTTTGCTCTTTAAAATGAGCAGTAGTCCTCTTTTTCACCGTTTTATTTTTATTTTTTTCATTCCAAACATTAGCATTAGCACTGTTGGCATGGCCAGTTTGGGTGTGAGCCACAGGGTACAACAGGGCTAAAGACATTAAAACATTAAGAAAATGTTCTATTCAGTCCTTTCATAATGTATACTTGCAAACAAAAAATAAAATAAAATAATATATATAAATTGTTTGTTTTTTATTATTGAATATTTATGGAACAACACATAAATGGGAAACAAAATCATAAAATTTGTTTGTTTGGTTTTATTAGAAATCATACAAATATATGAGGTGATAAGCTTTATACCCTTATTCGAATACAAATATTATAGCAAATAATGTTTTTTTTAATAATGTCTAAGTTAATACTTGTTCAGAACAATCACTTTAGCAAAGTTTGTACCATTTTCTGTGCATTTCAATAAAAACAATCATTTAAATGTCCTAAAACATACATACATTCATTTTAAAAGTACAAAATATAAAAGTCAAAAATTCTGAAAGCTTTTTTCACTGTTTGAAGGAGATTTTTAAATAATTTAATATGACTACGGTAGTAACAATAAATAGATTTTATGATATGATTAATACCATATTTTGAAATATGTTTTAAATTATACTAATCAGTAGAATCTAATCTCAAAATGGAAAACTCAGCCAGATATTTCACGTCAATTATTGTACCTTTGGCCCCAACAGTAGGGGCGCGTTTTCAAAAAAAAAACATACTTTTATATTCAGTTACTGAAAAACTGTTAAATAGTTAAAACAGAAAACTGTTTAAAAAAACATGTTGCTACAAATCAGCCACATTTCCACATGCAGAGTAAATGTGGATGTTTAAGAAAATTAAATTAAATGCACCTTCAGCCCCATTGTACCCTACTATTTAAATTTTGCTTGAGTATGATTAACAAAATCAGTTCTAACATGTAGCTTTTTTGCAAGATCTCACTGGGCTCATTTTGTACAGCATGACAAACAAAATCTGTAAAAGAAAAAACTTGCTTTAGTTAGACCCCAACAGGCTCTCAAGGGTTTTTCTTTGGCCCTCAGTAGCTCCGCCATCCATGATTGTACAGTATGTGTGTTATTGAGCACGTTTGTTTTTTGAAGACATTTACAATATCTTAAAATTGAATTAATTAATTGGTTAACTTATTTTATCAATGATTAGTGCTCTAGTTATTCTGTACATTGATGAAGTGTTGTTAAAACTTGTTATGAAAGGCATAGCAAATACCAAAAATGTTAAACTTATAGTTAGTAGTGTAGATGCAACTAATGTAAATGGATTTATATAACTACACAAATGTGCCAGACTGCAAAGCTTTGTCTCCGAGAGCATGGCAGAGAGAATGGCTACAAGCATGAGAATTATATGCTAATAATGCTTTTGTTCACTTTTGAAAATGTTCTGCATGAGAATGGCCTTATGCGTTGGCTCACTTAAAAAAAAAATACTGGGTCACTACAAAGGTCACCAAATCGGTGATGCTAAGTAGTGACGTATTCTTTTGCCAGACAGAAGTAAATTAATGTATTTTTGATGAAAGGCTTACAAGAGAGGAAGATGCTGAAGATTTGACATTTTATTTCAGCAAAAACAACACTGTGGCTCAAAAATGCTAATGCATGCTTCTGAGAATGAAATTCTTTTGAATTCATCGTAGAGTCTGGCGTCGGCATCTTTACTCCTGAAGTATATCCGCCTCTACGAATTAGCAGAAGATGACGTGAGCTGAAAGCAAAGGAGTCGGTAATTCATGCAAATTGCAGTGCAGGATAGCAGAAGACATTTTTTGAGATGTTTCCAAAAACAATCCCAAATTACCGTTCATCCGAGTCAGGCTCACAGAGGAGTCGATGGGATTGAAGCCATGCTGCTCGGAACGTTCTAACGAGCAGCTAAACGACTCCTGAAATTGTGCCTATGGAAAAAACAATAATACAGGGTGGCCACTTGAGGTCTGACGTTGAAATCAGCGGATGCCAGCTGTATGTTTTTTGCCATTGTAGCTGTGCCACGGGATAACAGTACCAAAGTTGTGGTTTATTCAGTCTATACACACAAACACCAACAGGGAGAATATCGTTTTTCCGAATCATGTCGGAGTTAAATTAAAAATGGTCCTGGCTATTCCAAGCTCTGTCATTGCAGTCAGCGGGTGTTTGCAGTTGAACAGTCCACAAGTCATCAAATAAAACACACACATCCATAACAAAACGTGCCTCACACAGCTCCGGGGAGTGAATAAAGGCCTCCTGTAGAGAATCCATGCATTTTTGTAAGATAAATATCCATATTTCAAATGTAATAAACACTTTTCTCTCGCTTCCGTTATCTGTCATATGCGGAAGCCGTTCCGACGAATGACGGAGGACATATACGCAGCGTGCGCGCCTCTGAGATATGCTAGTCTCGCAAGTTTGTTTATAGGAGCAATGGAAGCAACTTTTCCTTATTTTAGCAAAGGAAAAACAGTCTCCTCTTGGTTTATATCGAAATCCTCCAACATTTTTCTTTGCAAATCCTCGGTTTGTACTTCTAATTCTTTACCGGCGTTTCATTTTGTTCTCTCTCCTCATTCGTCACTAATCACGCAACGCCGACATCAAACGTCATCCGCCGGAACTGCTTCAGTGTATGACAGATAACTGAAGTGAGAGAAAAGTGTTTTATGTTTGAAATATGGATATTTTTTCTTACAAAAACACATGGATTTGCTACAGGAGGCCTTTATTCACCCCCCGGAGCCGTCTGTGGCACGTTTTATGGATGCGCTCGCTTTATTTGGCAGCTTGTGGACTGTACAACTGCAACACCCGCTGACTGCAATGATGGAGCTTGGAATAGCCAGGACAATTTTCAATATAACTCCGACTGGATTCGTCTGAAAAAAAAAAGTCATATACACCTAGAATGGCTTCAGGGTGAGTAAATCATGTGGTAATTTCCATTTTTGGGTGAACTAACCCTTTAATGTGCTCTTTCATATCAAGTGTAGGTAGCCCACACTTCCTGTGGATCTCTCTTTCATGTTTACACACCTGCACATGTGTGCACAGATTGATTTTTTCAGTGTAGAGAGTAATGGGAAGCATTCCACATCTAAGGCACAGGTTATTGATCCCAGAATGTTAATTACTGCCATTTTCAGGAGCAATTTCCGCATTGTCTTATGCTCAAATCTCATCCAACTCCGAAGAGATGGAGAGAGAGGATGATATAGTCTCCATCTATATCTATATATATATATATATATATATATATTATATGTATTGCTCTTGGTTTGGTTTGCTAGTATGATCCAGTTAGCAGGGGTCAGTTAATGTCACAAGTACACCATCTTCCATTCAAAATGAAAATGTAAAATTTTTGCAAGTAACATAAAGGACTCTTAAAATGGTAAAACGGTGGCCTTGCTCCAGCCAAGATGAATGGGAGTGCTAATGGATAGCTTTCTCCAGATATTATAGACCTCTTTGGTCAACATAGGAAAGCAAATTGCATTCATCAAACCATTTCATGGAATCCATAAGTGGAAAAGCATTAGCACCCTGTTGAAAATGACATTCTAATATCAAACCCTACTTTAAAATCATTTAATCGAAATGATGCTTAGGAGGAGAGTGTCATCTTGGGAAGTATTCTGCTCAACATGTTTTAGTGTTCTGGAGTACATCATATAAATAGAGACTTTGAGAGATGTTCTTTGGGATACCATGCCTGGTTATTAAATTTCTTTGCCTGCATAACATTGGAAACTGATGTTGAATTAGTATTTTGGATCCACTCATACATACTTTTTTCAGCAGTAATCCTGCCATATTAGACATTCCGCTCAGTATACACTCTAACCTTTTCAGTGCAAAATGCTTGCAAAATGTTGACCTCACTTTGTTTATCTGATTGCACTTTAATTTGAACTTCTGTGTTTGTTTTACCAATTGTGTATGCATGCACACACGTGATTGGTTTCTGTGCGGTTTTTGTGGTTTCTGTTCAATATAGTACAGTAGATCCAATCTGTATATTTTGCAGTTATTTTGATTGATTCATGCATTTTTTTCCCCCTATCAACATGGAAGGAAACGGAAATTTAAAAAATAGATTTTGAGTTATGCGTCTGAACTTAGATGCGTTCTGCATGCATGTGTTTGCTTGTCTAAAAACAGACACATCTGTTTATCTGGTGGCAGTGTGCGATCAGGCATGACTGTCGTATGAAACATTACATGTCAGTGTGTACACCTGCATGTGTTACACTAAATTATTTTCTTTTTTTCTTTTAATTTGAGCTGATCTCTTTATTTTGCCTTTTGTTTTGTTTTCTTAAATGGATTAATTGCCCTTTCTGTCCTATTTTTGTTTCAGTCAAGGGACCAGGCAGAAAGTTAAGTCTACCCACAGATCTTAAGACTGATCTTGGTACGGTAGGCCGAAAGCGAGCAGACCTTTTTCCTTATTCTTGCGTGCGATGCATCAACTTTCTCTGTTTCCATCCTGTTGAGAATGACATGATGAAGCCCCTTGTCTTTGCATTTTACAGTTCATATTTAATGCATTTTTATTCTTTCACTTTCTTCTCATTTGAATTCATGACGTGGCTCAAAATTTCCCTCCTCACATCTCTGCGTGTGGCCTTTTTAAATTTTTTTATTATGCTTCTCAATGTACATTTTGCAAGTGTTTACAAAGGTGGTTTGTTCAACATACTCATTCTTAAGTTAAGAAAGGTATCATTCTGAAATCTTGCTCTTTCGCGACTGGTTCATCCTTTACGTCTTAAAGACCTTGCTCCATCATAATTGGGTCATTCTATACCTCAGAACATGCTCTAACCCTATTGGACCATTCTCTAACTCTATGAAAAGCCTGCTCATTTGTGATTGGACCATCTTCTACCTCTGATCGACATTCACTAATGTAATGAGATCATTCTCTGCAAGTGAGCTTGCCTCATCGTGACTTGGATCATTCTTCAGCCTTGTACGGAAATACTCACTCTGTCTCTTTCGCTGAATATCTTTCCTTGTTCTCTTTTCCTTTTTCTTTCCTCTTGTCTGGCTTTTTGTTTCATGCTAGGCTGTGACTAACACACCTCTCGCCGAGGGCTGAACAATTTCCTCTCCAATTTCTTGTGCCAAACTTGACCTAATGTCTAATAATGAAAGTGTTCCTTCAACAGGTCAAGCTGTGCAGCATTACAAAGGAAAATAGACCATCTGGGCCATGAGTGATTACACATGTTTCTAATCCTCGAAGGTTTCGATTTGTGCTTGGAAAAATATTAGAACTTAGAAAGCGGGTCTTGGGTCATTTTGTAATATGAAAATATCTTGAAGGTTTAGGTCATAGAAACAGAAAAAGGACATAAAAAAATCAATAGTTATTAGAAAGCCAATTTATGAGTGTTGTGTGAGTGTAATGTATGTGTGTGTGGCTCAAATAGAGAGTTAGGGTGTGTGTCTACAGGTAGGCTCTCTGTAGTTTTGTGCTTGGAACTGTCTCCCCTTGAATGCACCGGGGCTTTTGTAATATTTTCTACTATCCTAAACCTTCAGTTTGTATCTTTTCATGAACCTGGGCTCATTTAGAAACTCTGTCCCTGGTGCAGGCCAGGGAAAACAGATGTAAAGACATCTGCGGACTGGGCTCCATTTTTTGGGCTTTCTCATCCTGACTCTAAGATGATGTTCTCTGACTTTCATGAACAGAATATCAGTCCTGCAGGAAAATCATCTGAAGATGCTGTATTCCTGCTCAGTTACCACATTCAATTGGATTTTAGTTAGTGTCATGAGAGTTAATGTAAAATGTGTTTGATGTAGCAATATGTTTTTTACACAAAAAAACATTTAAGACTAGACATACTGACATTCAGAAGTTTGGAGTTGGTAAGATTTTTAAAATGTTTTGAAAGGACTCCATTTATTATTGATACAGTGATAACAGAAATATGTGGGAATATTATACAATTTAACTTAATGTTTCAAATGTAAGCAATTAAATATCATTAGTCCTGTGATGGCAAAGCTGGAATTTTCAGCAGCCATTATCGTCTTCCCCCCCCCCCCCCCCCCCCCAGTGTCACATCTGATACTTATATCTATAACATGATGAATTTTAGGGAGCCGTACGAACTTCTTATTCTTATCATTGTTGAATATAGGGCTGCTTAATAATTTTTTTCAAAACCATAAAATATTTTATATATAAATTATTACTGACCCCAAAATTTTAAATGTTAGTGTGTAACTAGTACTATAAAAACTTGTGCATACAAGAAAATATGAACTAATGTAGTCTTCAAAATGATGATAGTTTCTCAAACGTACTACAGATGGTGTTCTTAATAGTGCTTTGTTGCACCATGAGTCAGTGTCAAAGTTTTGGTTGCCAAGTCTACTGTGTGATATAAAAATGACTGAGTAGAAATCCCACTGATATGAAATGACAGCAGACAGTCGTGTATTTGAATGGCTGCGTTGGCATGAAAATGACTGATAGATATAAAATGGAGGAAGGGAGGGAAATGTACAGCTAGAATGTCAAAATAGTCCGGAGTCAGTCATAACCTAGAGGATACTGTGGAACATATAAACAGGCTGCTTCCATCTGAGAGCTTCTGGCTACAGGATTTCTCTCTCAGGTAGATGCTAGTAAGACTTTGATCCAGGTGTGTTGGAGGTGTTGTTGAAAAATGTGCTGTTTTAGATGCAGGGAGTTCGAATCTGGGTCTTTTCCTGCATACTCAACCAGACCTCCCTCAACTTCCTGCATAAACAGACTGCAGAGGGAAGCTTCTGTTTTTCTGTAAAATCAATTCCTCCACCTTCGTCCTTTCAAGTGTCTGAGTTGAGAAGGGATGAGAAAGCCTCTCTGAATGCTTATTTTTTTGAACAGCTACCATTACCTGCAACTTTCCTTTCCTTTTCCATGTTCTTTCTCTAGTCCCTTTTCATTTTTTCTTTTTGTATTTTTACTTCTCTATACATTTTCCTTTCCTTTTCCTTTTCCTGTTCCTTGTTTATTTTTTTTTCTTTTCCCATTTTATTTCCTTTTCTTTTGCCTTTTTCTTTTCCTTTTTCATTTCCTTTTCTTTTCCCCCCTTTTCTTCCCTTTCCATTATCCTTTTTCCGTTCCAATTCCCTTTCCCCTCCCCTTTCCATTTTCCTTTTCAAATCAGAATGATTTTTGGCTGATTAAAGCTGCTATTATATGACTGCTTCCTCTTACTCTTAACGCTTCTCTCTCCTTTGCGGCTGCATTGTTTTCATCCCACTGCCCTCTTCACCTCTCTTTCTCTCTCACACACTCTTCTATTTTCAATCTCATTTGGTTTTTTTGCTAATGCTATGCCCGTTGTTACAGATCATGTGAATGGACATTGCACTAGCCCCACCTCCCAGCCCTGTCCGACTGGGAGGGCCAGAGTCCCGGGGGGCCCTGAAGGGCCACGCCTTGCCCGCAGGGGGCCCGGCCGACCGCCCTTCCGCAAGGCCCAGTCCGCCGCATGCATGGAGGTCTCTTTGCCTGTGTCCTCCCTCACCGAAGGTGTGTGCTTGTTCTCCAGCTCCTTTATCCCTTTAATCCATTTACCCTTTTTTCCCCTATTCCCCCACTGCCCATTCCCCTTATGCATGTTTAACACTCATCAAGGGATACAAGGAGGAGGGTATGGGGTTTTATTGCTATGTTTTCTGACACTGATTTCACTGCCTTTTCTTTGGTTTTATTGTTTTGTTTTCCACTCTTTTGGAGAGATTGGTGATTACTAAAGCCCTGTCATGCCACACAGGATGCATATCCCTTTTCCACTGAGCCGGTGCTCGACCAGGGGATCTGTGGACCTCTTCCAGCACCGCCAGAGCCACATTTGAGAGCCGAACAATGCTATAACTGCCCACAAACAAATATGGTACATCATGGTCTTTTCTCTTGGTTTTAAAGGGATAGTACCCTCAAAAATTAAAATTATGTGATCATTTACTTACTCTCATGTTGTTCCAAACCCACATTGACTTTCCTCTGGGGAAAACTAAGGAGCTACTGACTGCCTCAGTCACTATTTAATTTAATTGCACCATTTTTCCATGCAGTAAAATTCACTATAGTGTGGCGACATATACTCAAGACGTGATAGAATTCACATACTGTGCTTGTGAGGTTTCATACCCCTTTAAGAATGTTAAGTTGTGGGATGAGGTTGTTTCCCCTTTAAGAGATGTACTTTTGCTTTTTGGTCGGAGTCCATTAAAGTGGTTTAACCGGTTCTCTGCTTTTCATCCAATTTCCATGTTGCTTGTGTTTGCATTAACACCTACATGTGCTGACCTGATGCTCTTGGACATCTCCAAATATTTTTTGGTTTGACTAGCCAATTTAGTCACTCTCGAGATACCAGAGTTTTGGGAACAGCAAGCTGCAGCATGGGTCGCCCAGGCGGAGACTCATTTTGCACGTTGGGGTCGCCACATCTAGGTAGTTGTCTGTTTAATTGAATGAAAAAACGTGAACCGACTGAATCACCTTAATGCTCTCCAACCAAAATGCAAGCATAACATTCTTAAAAAGGAAACAACCTCAACATGCAAGTTAAGCACAGTAGGTGAATTTTGTCACATCATTAGGTGTGTGCTGCTACAATGGTGACTGCAGTAATTCTTCCTAACACTTCCTTTATGTGTTTCAGGGAAAAGATTAAGTCAAATAGGTTTGTATTTACAATTAATGTCCATGTATTTATATCAAAACAGGACCAGATTGGGCTCTGGCACTGGCACATTGTTGGTGGAAAAGGGGTAACAGAGTATCTTATGCACCAATTACCATACTGCATTTTTGCTGAAATTTTGGTGGAATGTTTTTGTGGTCTCGTAATAGGTTTGCGTCATAAACTTTAATTAAACTTAAATCCCATCTATCCTGATTAAAGTCAGTATTAGGATGAATGGGATAAACGTTGATGAAATAAGTGTGTTATTTTATTAACCAGCATTTCAAAAGTCATCAAAAGTAAAACGAAAAGAAGAAGAAATGGCACAAACCTTTCAAAGTGTGACTCACAAAAACTACTCTGCTTTTCAAGCTTTGGGGATCTTCTGTCCCTTTTATGTTTGAGACCATATTTGTGCTTCAAACATGGAGGCTGAGGCAGACACCGCTGTGAGCCTAATTATACTTTTTGTTTTTAATGCTTTTAATTACTACCTCTACACAGTCGTTTGACAGGTGGGTTGATGATGTGAATTAAATGAATGTTGGCAGTCTCTTCGCAAGTTTAGGTTGGAGTTTACGCAATGATTATGGTTGTGGACTTATTTCGAGCATCTTTCATAATATGAAATGAAATTGCAGCTGTTTCATCTGGATCACTAGAAGGGAATTTACCAAAATGAAATACATGGACAATCCAATCACTATCAACACAACACATTTCTACAAAACACATAATCAGAATATGTGTGTATGTTCAAGTGTTTCTTCATATCACCTCCATATTTAAATATGGTCATATCATTAAACAACAAATGGATCCTCTTTCTCATCTTTCTCTGCCTCTGCTTCTCATATCTTGAACCTCAGAATTAAAAATTATTATTATTATTATTATATTTAGGTCCATTATGTATGTGGTATGACTCCTTTAACTGTTATCGTGGGCTTGCTCACAGCAAACATGACTTCTGTATGTCTTTATCTCATGTCAATTCTTTGCCCTTGTCAGTCATATATGTCCCAAAAGCAGATGTCTTGTTCATATTAGCGTGATCTGTACAGCGGTAACGCATCACTTAGATCATATCCTCGCTTGGGCACCGACTTCCTGTCATTCACTAATCCAATCGCAGCGATAGGCAGTGTCTCCTCCTGTGCCGTCATCTGTGTCCATAATCCTGTTTACGTGAAGGACGCCAACCAGGACAACCAGCCCAAGTCGAACAGCAACGTACAAATAGTGTCACAGAGTTCATAAGGTTTTCACAGTGACTGGATGGTTCCCAGAATGACGTGCTGTGCACTGATATTGCCTTAACCTAATAATCTCTATTTGATTTCATTTTTGAGAATTTTTTTTACAAAAATAGTACCACTTCCCATCACCCCTTTTTCTTTCTTTTTTATTTCCACCTGGGCAGTTTTGAAAGCGCAATAGTCATCTCTGAAACTCTTCTGCACAGACTCAGCTTGAATTTTTTTTATTTAATAATATTGCGATATTCAAATAGATCCACGTCTGTCTAGATATAGACAGGCCCATTTTTTTCTCCACACTTGGAAAAGTGTTATTGTCCGTTAGAGGACTGCCTACTGCTTCTTTGGTCTCAACGCGTGGTGTGCGTCCCTATCGCTACAGTAACATGCATGTGGTGCCGCAGTGGGGTCGCTGGGATAATTAAAGGTCAATTAGCAGCGAAGAGAGCCAGGCTGACACTAATGAGACACGCTACAGGAAGAGAGAGCTGCGGGTAGTTGGGATACATATCCCATATAAACAGCATTAAGGATGGAAAGACATATGCACATACTTGATTTAAGCAAAATAAGGACAGTTACAGAAATTTGTTACAAATCAATGAATAAGTGGTAGTGAATGGAACTTTCAATCATCCCATTGTCTCCTTGACATCCCATTATCCCATTAAAATCTACTGAGTCACATCCCATTTACCAAAAAGAATCATTCACTGATTCATTTAGAGCATTTTCTGCAGGTTACATCACAACGGAAGTACAGTATGTGCCGATAAGTGGGCATCTTTTTGTGAGTCTATCATTCAGTCACACACTCATTTGATTAGTTTAACAAGAATCATTTGTTAACTTGTTAAAAGAAAAAGTTAGACGCCATATTAAATTTTATATGGTTAAAAACAAGGTAGTGAGAGATAGACTACAGTGTTTACAATGGCATGCGCTGTATAAAGGTCCTAGATTAAATGAAATTTTCATAACAGTTTCATAATTTTCAAACAGTTTTATGGAGTTTTTGTCTACTGGAAGACTTTTTGAAAGATGTGTTGTCAGCTGAACAATTGGTAAGCTGGTAAACAACAGCACAATCCATTGAACACTGAACCTGTACTTCTATAACTCACAGCCTTGTTTTCATTGCTGTCAGAAATTAAATATGGTGCTGACTAAGGTCTATAAGACTAAGCAACGTTTATGTGTGTACACAAACTATAAACACAGAGGATCAGAAAAGTGAATCACTGAGGAACCCACAACAGACAGAAGAAAATGAATTTCCTCAGAATCGTTTGCCTGTCCCACAGAGAGAGGGTGTTGTTGCTGTTTCTAATAACAGGTGTCATTTGGCTCCCCTGCAGTGATTGACAGTCAATGACCTCAGCAAAAGAGTCCCAGAGAGAGTGTGAACGAGCGAGCAGATCAGTTCTCTCAGACATCTATATCATGAAATATTCACACTAACAGGCTAACAGGATGGATACGACTAATTATGTTCTCAGTTCCCGCAGATACAGGTGCTGTTGTTAGAAAGGTCAATTTGCGTGTCTTCAAACAAACTTATATGTGATTTTATGTGTGACCATTTTGCACTGTGTGAGAGTGGATTTGTGGGTTTGTGTTCAGTTTGCTTTGCCTTATATTGCTTGGGAAATGAATGCTGTGAGACATCAGAGTTTCTCATCCCACCCGGTCTTGGTCACTGTTAAGTAGATATTTCACCCAAAAATGAAAATTTTGTCATTTAATTACTCACCTTCATGTCGTTCTAAACCCATTAGACTTTATATGTTCTGTGGAACATAAAAAAATATATCCTGAAGAATGTTCATGCTGCTTTTTGTGAAAGCACACAGTGACTAGAAATGTCCAAAAAAAGTCAACAAATCTCTATACCATAAAAGTATTCATATATATCATATTATATGCTAAAGTGATTGGTCTCCCATGAGCTATTCATTCATTTCGATAGACTTTTTTTATGGTAAACAGAAGGAAACAAATGTTTTGTTCACCTCTCGAGTCTTCTGGTCTTATAGACATTCATTCTTTTGTGACATGAAAGCCGCATAGGCTATGTAAATGTAACAGAAATGATTACATGGGTGACAACGATATTTTAGTGTGACTGTTATATTTTAGGTTCTGCTTTAGGGCAACAGGCTAGAGGAAACAAGCTCCCAGAATATGAACAACTCAGACAAGAAGACACAATTGAGTAGTAATTTAATCATTAATCATTTCTCATAATTTGTCTTGGCTGGTATTGTCATGATTTTCTCATTTGGAATATGGGTCTCTCCTTCTTCTTTTGGAAAAAAAACAACAAAAAAAAGTAATGAATCGTTTCCATAGCTGTGTGATACTTACATGAACAAGAGTGGAGAACTCGTTTACTAAACCATTTATCTCCAGTAGGTCCTAAACAAACATACCACAATAGTCACACACACCGAAAGACTTGTATTCAAATATTTTTATGTGTCTGTAAGTGTTTGTGTGTATTACCTCAGCTAAAGAGTCCCAGGACTCAGCAGCATTCTGTTCTGGAGGGATTTCAGGCAGTAGCAGCTGTGTTTGAGTGACAGCGGAACCGGGCAAACCTGTATCACCATCACCTAACCCATCACATGAAAGTGAAAATGCTTGCAAAAAAAATTAATAATAAAAACACATCTTGAATAACTTCATACAACACAGACATACTCAGAAACATACTGTGCAATGTCTCTGAGGCATTGCTGATAGTTCCGTGAGTGCTGATAGTTGGAGCATCTGGCTTATTGATTGCATCCGAGTGAATCCGGAGGAACTCCTGAATGGCAGCGGAGGCTCGATCTCTGATTGGCTGAACAAGTTTCTCCAGAGCTTCGGCATCGGCACTGTGGACCCGCCCACACAACTTCTCCATCTCCCGCAGGTTCGATCGCAACTGCTGCAAAGAGGAAAAGTGAAAGTCTGTGATAACAGGATCCATGGTTTCATTCAAATCCTCTATACAGTATTTTCCTTCTATACAGATTTGACTTGTTCAAGTAAACTAAAAAAGTATAACAAAATGGAATATATGACACTGTGAATGGTTGTCACAGTTTAACATCTTAGACCCTAGGATCCAAACCAGTACTGTCAAATTTTAAAACCTGAAACCCAAAATTGTTCACAATATTTTCTCTCCATTGCGAGTACAACCAGATACTCAGATATCCATATACATATTTCATCCATTGCCAACATCTCATTAAGTTCTCAGTCAAAATTGCGCGTTTGTAGAAAAAGTTTAAAAACCAATGATTTCTTACTGCATGAACCTTACAGTTTTTCCTGATTACTGGAAAGGTTTTTTTTTTTTTAATCTTTTAAAGTATTATTATTATTACTTAACTCCAACTGTCTATTTTTATGGTCTTCATAATGTTTGACAAATAAAATATTGTTACTAGAAAATCTAGGGGAAAAATCATTACAGAAATGCCCATGATCTTTCTCAAGACTTAAATGATTTAAGATTTAATTATTTTTATAAATCAGACCTGGATATCACAATTTTAAAATTCTCTGTTTTTTCTAGTTTTTTTATGAGCAAAAGCACCCTGTGATTATTTATTTTCTCATTAATTATGAACCAGATGTTGATTAAAACCTTAAGTTATACATAAAAAAGAACTGGTGCTTTGTTGGAGCCTGTCGATTCCCATCGGCTCACATCCGGAAGCAAACATCTAGCAGGGATTACAGATCAATTCATATGTATTGAACACAGGGGTCAAAGCTAACAGTTGGCCAATCAAAGTGTTCCACTCAACTGCTCTCAATTCACACTCCGAATAATCATACTCGGGATCATCCCTCCTAACCGATTCACATACACAAAGAACACTAAAAACATCACCAACGTATGCAGCTTGCTTTATAATATAGGTTGAGGACACTAAGGATCTCAAAAAGACAGCCGAAATAAATCTTAATCTGGGTCAGACCAGTCCACCCCCCAAAGTTCCTTCTATAGGTGTGTGATGAGAGCAATCTTAGGGTTTTTCTCTTTCTGTCCCCGGGGAGCTACTTTAACAATGGCTGTCTTGTTTCCGTCTATTGTCAGTCGTCCACATCTCGCTGACACAGAAACACTTGCAGGCTCTCACACACTCTCTGCGTTGGTGGACACAGGAAAGCTCTCTGGCATCTCTGGGGGGACCAGATCTGGGTGCTAAGGTCACACACACACTCACGGCACATAACACACTCCAAGAAATCTTATCCCATGAGAGACTCGGACAGACTCTCAGAGACATTAACACACAGGTTACATGCTTGTCTGGCCATTAGGTAGAGAAAAGACATCACACGTACACAATCCCCTACTTCCCAGATACGTTGAGTCCAACTGACTAATATATACAGTGGTTACGGAAAGTATTCAGACCCCCTTAAAATTTTCAATCTTTGTTATATTGCAGCCATTTGCTAAAATCATTTAATTAATTTTTTTTCCTCATTATGTAACCACAGCACCCCATATTGCCAGAAAAACACAGAATTGTTGACATTTGCAGATTTTTTAAAAAAGAAAAACTGAAATATCACATGGTCCTAACTAAGTATTCAGACACTTTGCTCAGTATTTAGTAGAAGCACCCTTTTGATCTAATACAGCCATGAGTCTTTTTGGAAAGATGCAACAAGTTTTTCACACCTGGATTTGGGGTCCTCTGCCATTCCTCCTTGCAGATCCTCTCCAGTTCTGTCAGGTTGGATTGTAAACGTTGGTGGACAGCCATTTTTTTAGGTCTCTCCAGAGATGCTCAACTGGGTTTAAGTCAGGGCTCTGGCTGGGCCATTCAAGAACAGTCACAGAGTTGTTGTGAAGCCACTCCTTTTTTATTTTAGCTGTGTGCTTAGGGTCAATGTCTTGTTGGAAGGTAAACCTTCGGCCCAGTCCGAGGTCCTGAGCCCTCTTGAGAAGGTTTTCGTCCAGGATATCCCTGTCCTTGGCCGCATTCATCTTTCCCTCGATTGCAACCAGTCGTCCTGGCCCTGCAGCTGAAAAACACCCCCACATCATGATGCTGCCACCACCATGTTTCACTGTTGTGACTGTATTGGACAGGTGATGAGCAGTGCCTTGTTTTCTCCACACATACCGATTAGAATTAAGGCCAAAAAGTTCTATTTTGACCAGAGAATCTTATTTCTCACCATTTTGTAGTCCTTCAGGTGTTTTTTTAGCAAAATCCATGCGGGCTTTCATGTGTTTTGCATTGAGGAGAGGCTTCCGTCGGGCCACTCTGCCATAAAGCCCCGACTGGTGGAGGGCTGCAGTGATGGTTGACTTTCTACAACTTTCTTTCATCTCCCGACTGCATCTCTGGAGCTCAGCCACAGTGATCTTTGGGTTCTTCTTTACCTCTCTCACCAAGGCTCTTCTCCACCGATAGCTCAGTTTGGGACTCTAGGAAGGGTTCTGGTCGTCCCAAACGTCTTCCATTTAAGGATTATTTAGGCCACTGTGCTCTTAGGAACCTTATGTGCAGCAGAATTTTTTTTGTAACCTTGGCCAGATCTGTGCCTTGCCACAATTCTGTCTCTGAGCTCTTCAGGCAGTTCCTTTGACCTCATGATTCTCATTTGCTCTGACATGCACTGTGAGCTGTAAGGTCTTATATAGACAGGTGTGTGGCTTTCCTAATCAAGTCCAATCAGTATAATCAAGCACAGCTGGACTCAAATGAAGGTGTAGAACCATCTCAAGGATGATCAGAAGAAATGGACAGCACCTGAGTAAATATATGAGTGTCACAGCAAAGGGTCTAATACTTAGGCCCATGGGCAGATTTCAGTTTTTCTTTTTTTAATAAATCTGCAAAAATGTCAACAATTCTGTGTTTTCTGTCAATATGGAGTGCTGTGTGTACATTAATGAGGGAAAAAAATTAACTTAAATGATTTTAGCAAATGGCTGCAATATAACAAAGAGTGAAAAATTTAAGGGGGTCTGAATACTTTCCGTACCCACTGTATATATAGACACGTCTCACAGCTGTATCAGAACAGGATGAAGGCATTTTTTATCATGTTCAGAGAAATTTGTGAATGCACAGATTACTTCCTTTTAATTTTTGTTTAACCTGCATTGAACCTGATTAACATGATGACATTTCTTTTTTGCTTAAAGGAACAGTTCACAGCTCTTTATCATACAATGAAAGTGAATAGTGACCACAGCTGTCAAACTAGTTTTTAAGTCAACTATGATTTTCAATTTCAATCCACTGTGATTGTATGGAAGGCATCCTGCTTGATGTCTCTTTTTGAGTTCCATTGAAAACAATGTCATATAGGGTGAATTAAGGATAACTTACATTTTTGCCTAAATGATCCCTTTTAACTGTGCCCATATGATGTTAAGATTTATTATGCATTTTAACCATGGCAACAGCCTGTTACATCACTAAGAATGCTTTGTCTGAGCAACATTCCACAGTGCCTTGTGGCACATGGGAATATTTTCAAACCAGGTCACTACCCTGAAAAAAACAACAAAACCAACAATAAAATTGAGAGATTTTTTTTAACTGACACATATGAACCCAAATCCCCTAGTCGTTAATGGTACTTGTCCCACACTTTGCAACAATGATTTTCCAGTCATTTGCATGTGGATAAGGATTTTTACATTTTATTTTATGGAAATTGAACTCTCAAGAATAATTTCTAAACAAAAAAAATACTTCAGATGAACATATCATGGTGAAAACAGTTTGTATCTTAATATTTTATCGCGATAGCGCATTTTTGAAATCGTGAACATTTCAGTATTCTTTGATTAACAGAAAGTTCAATATAACAGCATTTATTTGAAATGGAAATCTTTTATAACATTATAAATGCCTTTACTGTAACTTCTGATCAATTGAACGCATCCTTGCTAAATAAATGTATCAACTTTAAAAAAACAACAACAAAAAAAACAGTGCGATAGTTATTGTCGATCATCATAATTTCAAATTGCAAACGTAAAAAAATTGCTATTTTACAATTTTGTTGTACCTGGACAGTGCGGCTGGAGTTGATGTGCTCTTGATGCAGTTTGTCCCACTGACCGTTCCTCTGAAACTGCAACAAGGAAGCTTAGTTAATTTCACTGCTTTAACTGTTTATGTATATTTAATACAATCTCCTCATGATCACAGCCTGGTAATTCACAATCATCTAGGTTTCCATGGCTATGCAAGATCCCCCAAACCCTATTATCCTATTATTTGTTCCTCAAGCAGGCTAACCGGGAGAGATTTCAGATACACCATGAGCTATTCAGCACTCGACTACCTATGGTGACCACACACACAGACACATGGCTCTCTCTGTTGACCATATGCTGAGTTTTGGGTGTGATGTGCTGGGCTTTGCTGTCACTGTTCATGTGTGTGTTTGTACCTTTTCTATGTTGTGTTGGTGCTGGTGCAGTCTCTCCAGGTCAGTGGGAATGGCCACTTTAATGAATTTCTGAATGGGGGGCTCCAGGCGCAGAAGTGGAAGCTTTCCAGCCTCCTCCGCCATCATGACTGTCTCTTATGACCTTCTCTTATAAGGTCACGGGCTTAACAAATTCATACATACTCAGTTTTCCTCTAAAAGACAGTAAGAGACAATATGACAGTTAAAACAGTAAAAAATGTATATAAAGATAATACAGTATTAAGTTAAGAGGGTGGGTAGTTTTTCTCTATGAGAAAGTTAAAAAAAAGTACTGATTAGTATCAATACAATTGTAACAGATGGTAATAATATGGTATTTTTGATATAGGCTGATAAAGGTACTGAATGCATAATTTAGTATCATGGTATTTACATTGTACTCTGACATACTTCAAAGAATATAGTCCAACATCACAGCATTACTATTACCGTGTTATATGTGTAGAAAACCTGGTAAAAACAAAGATACTAAAGTGCAAGTGTCCAATGTCAGCATTATGTCAGAAGTCAGACAACAAGCCTAGCGTGATGAGACTGTTACACTGTTAGCTGACAAATCAAGACTGTGTGTTCACATTCTCATGTTCAACGTTATACTTTTAATACGCCGTAACAATAAAATCCCTCGGGCAATCAGATGTGTATAAGTTCAGCTAGCTTGCTACACTCCCTCAACAGAGACTTTATTCAGCTCTGTGATTGTAAACCATATATACTGAAACTGCTTTTTTCCCCCAGTTTCAGTCGTTCCTTACCTGTCGAGAAAACGGTAAACAACGAAGCCCTGCTGTCGGTGATTTTAGTCGCTGTCACTAACTTGACAGTGTTTGTAAACAGTGGTTTCGATTTGTGCTGTGTGCAACTCCAAAATGTGTCCGTCTATGGCTCTAAGCGGAACTAAAACTGTTTTAATAGAGTGAACGTGCTGGGCAACTTTATCATCCAGGGGATAAAACACTTTGCAAACAAACAATGTTTAGTTACGAAAAATGCTAATTGTTGCATTTGCTATTATATGAAATAGCAAAGCTTAATACTTAAACTATATCATATTTAATGTCCACATTTGCAGCTTAAATGTTATTAACAATACTCATGAAATGTTTCACAATTGCACTATTTTAATAGTGTATAGAGAAAGAGAGAGAAACTTAAAAAAAATATGTGACATTTCTCTGTTTTCACATTTCATAACAATAATGAAATCAAGTGTACACATTTTAGATCATTAAAAAAATATAGGCCTATATCCTTCTTACCTGGTGTCAGAGATGTGGAGTGTCTTTCTCACGTACTGCCCTTTCTGTTTCTAAACTACCCAAAACAACTTCCTACAAATCAATATGTTCAATGAGTTGTGTAAAAACGACAGTACATAACTGTTGCCATATCTAAAGAAAGTCTAAAACAAATTTGTCCTGAGGTTTGAATGAGGTTATCAGAAAGAGATTAGATAATAATTACAGAATTGCATCACAGACTTTTAAGCATCTTAAGCGTTCTGTGTATGTAAATATATGAGGACTTTGAATGTGTTGGGTATAATTAAGGCTCAGATACACCGCACACACCTGCTCTTCCCTCAGCACCCCAACGATCAGTGTTTCTGTCTTTAGGGAACACCGACGGATTAACCACATGTGAGCACTGAGATCCAACCAAAGCCCACTGTGTGCTCCCTCTCTCCCTCCCTTTCTCTCTCTCTCCCATTCTCTCTCTGGGTATCTTTATTTCTGTATCTCCCAAAGGCTTTTTTGTAAAGCTCTGGATCTTTAGGTTTATTTTCCAGCGACACACACACATAAACAGAAAGACATAGCGAGAGATGTAACCACCATTTTAGTTAATAAAGAAACTACAAAGAAATCACCCACACAACCAACCAACCAGCGTGAAAAGCCACACTCCAGACAAGAAGTTTCATAAGCCTCTTTTACAGGTACAAACCACCATATCTACATGACTGATAATCACTCCTCCGTTCTCCAGTTGACTGATTAATTAATAATTAAATAAATAAATCTACTAAGAAAAAGTATGTGTATTATTTTTGTTATTTTCTCTAATGTATTTTATATTAACTATATTATTTATAAGAAACAGAATGTTTTTTTTTATTTTACACATCTTCATTCTTTCTATATATATGAGATTTTTTCAAGGAAAAAAAATGCAAAACCCTAAGTGCCATCTGAATTTTTTTCTAAAATTAGTATTTTTATCAGGCTCCTATTTTTATGTTCAGTTATTTCACTTTAATTGCATAGAAAAGGACCTATACATTGCTATTAGAGTAAAATTACTGAACCTAAGCATAGGAGCCTGATAAAAATGTTAATTTTAGAAGAAATTTTCAGATGGCACTTAGAGGCTTTTGCATCTGAAATCTTCATATATATATATATATATAGATAGCATATTATACTGAACAAAATTATAAACGCAAAACTTTTTTTTTTTTGCCCCCATTTTTCATGAGCTGAACTCAAAGATCTGAGACTTTTTCTATGTACACAAAAAGCCTTTTTCTCTTAAATATTGTTCACAAATCTGTTTAAATCTTTGTTAGTGAGCACTTCTCCTTTTGCCGAGATAATCCATCCACCTCACAGGTGTGGCATACCAATATGCTGATTAGACAGCATGATTATTGAACAGGTGTGCCTTAGGCTGGCCACAAATAAAAGGCCACTCTAAAATGTGCAGGCCACATAGCAATGATGCATTCAATTGATCCAGTTAGGACATTATAGTGTTATGAAAAAAGATTGCTGTACTTATGAAAGAATTATGATTTTTTTTTTATCAATTTTCCTCAAAGATATTTAACACATCAACTGATTTTTTTTTTTTTTTTTTTTTTTTTTTTTTTTTTTTTTTTTTTTTTTTTTTTTTCAACATTGTTAATAATAAGAAATGTTTCTTAAGCACCAAGTCGGCATGATTTCTAAAGGATCATATGATACAAAGAACGCTAGTGTAAGCATTCAGTTTTGCCATCACAGAAATTAATTACATTTTATTAAAATAGAAAACAGTTATTTTGAGTTGTAATCATAATTCACAATATATTACTGTTTTACTGTATTTTTAATCAAATAAAATCAGCCTTGATCACAAGATAATTTTTTTCAATAACATGCCACCAAAAAATCTTACCGACATAAATTTATGATCTTAAAAATCAACAAGACACTGATTGAGCAAGAGACATAAAAAAAGAGAGCGTGAGATACATAAAGACAGAAAGAAAGAGTGGGAGGATGGAAAAACTGAAAGCGTTTGTGGTAGAATCTAAAAGGGCTTTCGAGGGGAGAATTTGAGCCCAACAACCTTGCAGGCTGCAGTACATTCATCCAATCAGTCTCAACTTCCGACATGAAGCAGAGCTCTCCATCTCTCCAGACTGTCCCTCCCCTACCGCCCTCATCCATCCTGACCGGGGGGGAGTCCCACTGTAGTGGGGTAATACCACATGCCTGTGAAGGGACCAGTCTTCATCATATCACCATCATCTTCACTTCAACCCCATCACCCAAAGGTAAAACTCAAAAGGCCAGACCACATTATTCAATGAGATTAGAATCTGGAATACCCCCTTCACAGATCAAACAGGGCAGTGCAGCCTACACCCGTGCTTCATACCAAAACAATATGAGACTAAATCTAATATAAGACAGATATCCTGTTTAAAAAATATTCTAAATTCTTACCTTTTCTGAAGAAACTGCGATTGTGCTTGCTTGTGACAAAAAGTGCTAAGGTTTTTGCCAGGCGTTGTGCATCTGAGTGTTTTTAGCATGTTGCTATATGATTGTTTTGGTGTTCTGG
>JADLZN010011826.1:0-25212 GCA_018155175.1 Sinocyclocheilus anophthalmus
GGGCGGGCGGGGGTAATATTACACATCTATACCTAACCCTTAACCCTAACCCTAACCCTAACCCTTAACCCTAACCCTAACCCTAACCCTAACCCCTAACCTAACCCTAACCCAAACCAAAACCTAACCCTAACCCTAACCCTACCTAACCTAACCTAACCCTAACCTAACCCTAACCTAACCTAACCTAATCTAACCCTAACCCTAACTAACCCTAACACTAACCCTAACCCTAACCCAAACCCAAACCAAACCCCTAACCCTAACCGCTAACCTGCGGGAAGGCGTCCTAACCTAACCCTAACCCTAAACCCTAACCCTAACCCAAACCCTAAACCAAACCCAAACCTAACGCTAACCCCTTACCCCTAAGGCGCCTAAGGCCCTTAACCTATACCTACGTGCCTAACGTCCTAACGCCTAACCTAACGCGGGCTAACGCGACTACGCCTAACCCTATACCTAACCTAACCCTAACCTAACCTATCCTAACCTAACCTAACCTAACCTAACACTAACCCTAACCTAACCCTAACCCTGTGTCTGCAATCGCCTAACGGTCCATAACCCTAACCTAACTAAGCCTAACGGCCTAATCGCCTAACGCTAACAAACCCTTACACCCTAACCTCCTAAACCGCTAACCTAACGCCTGATCGGCGCTTAACCTAACCTGACTAACCCTTAACCCTAACGCCTAACCCTAAGCCCTAACCCTAAAACCCTAACTCCTAACCCTAACTCCTAACCTAACCCTAAGCCTAAGGCCGCTAACCGCACATAACCCTAACCTAACCGACAACCCTAACCGCTAACCTCTAGCCCTAACCCTTAACGGCTAACCTAACGCATAACCTAAAACCCTAACCTAACCCTAACCTTCAAGCCCTAACCCTAACCCTACCCTATACCTAAGCCTAACTAACCCTAAACCTAACAACCGCTACCCTGAACCCAATAACCTCTAACCCGCCACCCTATGAACTAACAGTCTAACCCCTAACCTCAACCCTAACCTAACTAAACCACCCTAACGCACTAACCCCTAATAACGGTCCTAACCCTAACCCTAACGTCTAACCGCTAACTGACCTAACGTCCTAACACCCCTAACCGCTAACCCAAACCCTAACCCTAAACACGCTAACCGATACCATAACGCCTAACCCCTAACCCTTACACCCCTAACCTAACGGCTACGCCTAGACGGCCTAACCTAACCTAACAGCCTAACCGCTAACCGCTAACCTTAACCCTAAACCTTTCATAACTAGACACCCCGAGATGGGGGGGGGGGGGGGGTACCCTAAACCGGCTAACCTAACCTAACCTAACCTAACCTTACCTAACCCTAACCCTAACCCTAACTCCTAACCCTAACCCTAACCCTAACCGCAACCCTACCCTATCCCTAACCCTACCCTAACCCTAACCTAACCCTAACTCTAACCTAACCTAACCCTAACCTAACCTATCCTAACCTAACCCTAACCCTAACCCTAACCCTAACAACCTCTAACCCCTAACCTAACCTAACCCTAGACTCCTAAGCCCTAAACCTCTAACCCTAACTGTCACCCTAAGCCTCTTAAAACCCTAACCCTAACCCTAACGCGCTTTACCTACCTAATTGCCTACTAACCTGAGAAACTCGCTAACCGAACCTAATAACCTCTAGCGGCCTTAACGCTAACCCTAAACCGCTAACGTGACCCTATAACCCGAACCTAAACCCTAACCTAACCAACCCTAACCCATAACGCGCTACCTTAACGCGTCAACCGGCTACCCTAAGCTCTAACCCTATAACGCCTAACCTAACCCTAACCTAACCGCTACCCTGAGACCCTAACAAACGCTCTAAACCTAACTCTAACGCCTAACACCTAACCCTAACCCTAACAGCTAACCCTGAACCCTAACCACCTAACCGTAATCCTAACACTCTAACCCTACCCCTAACGTCCTAACCTACCTCCTACCGCGTCCTAACCCTAAGCTAACGGCTAACCGCTAACCCTAACCCTAACCGCGAAGACGCCTAAGCCATGGACCAACCCTCGCCAAAAACCTAACCACTGTAGCCCTGTGGGACAGACATCTTTTGGCCTGGCTCTACATAGGCCTAACCCGGTACCAAACACTGCCCTAAACTTAACTCCTAAAAAAAAAAAAAACATAAGTGGATTGAGGGCAAATAGTCCTTCGTTGTGTTTCGCTATGACCTTGACGGCAGAAATAGAGTCTGTTCCATAACGCTGTGGCCGCTAAACCCTGTACCATTGTAACCATATGGTGGCAAGACAATGTTTACTTTTTCTGTTGCCCACCATTGTGCCTAGTGGCCCCACCAATGCCCCTGCGGCATCTCCCAGAACAGGAGGGCTGTCACATTTTCTAAGTGGTATAAATCTAACATGCGTTGGGCCTTCGTGCACCTTCTCTTCTCTGGCTCAGTCTGCCGCTATTTCACACGCTACCTCGTGAGCGGGTGGCTAGGTTGGTGTGCGCTGTTGTACTTTCAAAACTCATAACGCTCAACGCCATAACCCGCGATTACCCGCTAACCTCTAACCTAGCTCCTAGTGCCTCACTAACCACTAGCCTAACTTCCCTTGACGAACACCCACAAATTTAGTTGTTACTCGCTGATAATGAAAAGGGGGGGGGGGGGGGGGTGAGCGTCTGAGGCCTAGCAGTGTTAATCAAATAGATTCAAATAAACTCTATCTATCTATCTATCTAGACGTCGAACCTAAGCCTCTCTGGGATTGAAGTCACAGGGTCCTTGAGGTCCGGACCCAAGAAACACTCTTCTTTCCTAGCCGCTCAATCGTCAGAACCACAACAACTCCCGCTTTCCCAGCAGGAACAGGTAGCGTTCATTTTTCTTTCCCTTCTTCATAAATGCTTTAGATTTTATTTATAGTTCCTATTTGTATCTTTTAGTAATGTGGCTTCTTGATTTAAAGTGTATATAGGGGTCCAAGCTAGCGTATGTCACTTTTTGTTTAGTTTTTTTACTATATATATCTATATATTGTGTGTATTTATTGTAGTTTTGCTGTTCTGTTGGTTGTTTACAATTTTCCATATAAATTTACATAGCCCATGCAATTATAACTCCTAATGCTGTCAAACTGAAATTAGATCAGTAAGAAATACTGTTTACCTGTCGTGTCATCCATGCGGTGTGGGCGTGACTTCACTTGGCTTCTCAGTCGCCCTCTCCTGGATAAAACTGTGAATGGCCGTGTGTTAGAAACTGCTAAGGATTCCTACATTTTAGCAGAAAATAACACTCCAGGGGGAGCTCTTGTGCGGCTGACTTTATTCACAGACGTCTTTCAAGTCTAACTTCTAATGACACTCACTTCGACTCATCACATCTTCATTCTCTCTCAGGTCTCTATCACTCTCTCCTGAGGCTCAATACATCTCATCTGTTCTCTCACGACGTCTCTCATCATCTGCGTTAATCCGTAGTCCCCCTTATCAATCTAGAAATCGCGAATCCTCATGCTCTCTCTGCAGGTCTCGTAAGCACACACCAACTAAACTGGGCTGGAAGACTAGTTTTTATGACCGGCCGTGTAATAACCTTCTTGGGTCTTAAACGACTTGATATCACCGTTATTTATTATGAATGATATATGTTTGCTTGTGCGGGGGAGTTATCGGCGTGATGACATGGCAATTGCTATTTGTCACGACTTGACACCTTTAGACTGTTGTAGGTGCGTTCACATTGGATTTGAAACAACAACTCTTTGCCTCTCACAACATCCACACGGCCCACAGGCGGCTCCCCGTTATAAGAGCCCAGCTTCCTGAATACAACGATACCAGTTACGTGCAGATCGGACCTCCGCTTCTCCAGATACGGCCAGGTAAGCTTTGGCCAATCAGATCGCATATGCTAATGAGGGTCGAATTAATGAGGGTCGAACTCGTTTTTATCTATATACCTAGTTGCAATTAACCCCAGACTAGCCCCTAACCCTAACCTTAGCCCTAGCCTCACTAACCACTATCCTTAACCGTTACCTGACAACATTCTCCTCCCAAATTTAAGTTTTGTGTAAATGAAGATTTTGTGGGTCTGAGTCTAGCAGTTTTAATCAAATTCTCTATCTCTCTATCTATCTATCTATCGTCTGTGATAGTAATTATTTAGAAAGATTAGTGGATGCATGAGCTTGCGATGCAAAATTGTCCAATGGTAGTCTAAATGAACTCTAGGATGTCAACCTGTACCGTAAAAACGCTAGCCAGACCATCGCGTGGATTCTAACTCGTCTGACTTTACAAACCTTAAAATAACCTTGAAGCCGCCAAAGGAACGAACTAAACTTAACAGCCCTGGCCTCAACAGCCCCATGTTTAGCCCTTAATAATAAAATGACTGTGGCCTGCCTTGGTATTTGTGGGATTTGGGGGAGATCAGCGGTGAGATGGACAGTTGCACAACCCAGTTTGGGACCCTCGGGTCCGAGCCTGGGAAATACTTATCTTTCCGGACCTTCTCTTCACCAGATACGGCCAGGTAAACTTTAAGCCAACTTCAAGCCTGCTATCCCCAGACTCACAAAATCTTCATTAACACAAACCTTAAACAAATTCTGTACAGAAATAGCATCAAACTAATCTATCTATCTATCTATCTATCCATATCTATCAACGGGCAATTTTTTGTTATCCTGTTGCTCTCGTCTAGTTGGGCTAACCTATTAGATGACACTTATCATTGTCTTCAGGGTATATAGTATGATACTATTTGGGTTAAGTTAACTGACAAGATGATGCTAGAAGGACTTTGATAAAGTAGGAGGGTTAACATGAAAACTTAAAAAAGGTGTTATACATATGTATGCCATTGGCAAAAAAAATGGATATTTATATTGATTTATAATAATAAAAACGCAGGGGCTAGCAACGGGCTGTAGGCAGTGCAAGGGGCAAGTTTCATTCTATAGGCTACATTGCATAACTAGAATGGTAATTCAAAGCAACTGCTTTAGGCATAACAGAGAAAAGGAAAACGGAATTATAAAAAAAAATAATCACAAACAAAACAAGGAAATTTGAAAATGATGTAAATTGATTAAGAAGATTAAAATAATTTACCAACAGGTTAAGAACAGAAAATGATTATGAACGATACATGAAATATAGGCAATCATCATCCAGGGCGTGGTCCCCCCAGCAGGCGGTGTTCATTCAATAAATGTGACGCTAAACAGATGATTTTTAGAGTCTGCATTTAAATGGGGCTAATTTTTTGCGCATCTGATCTCTTCTGGAAGCTGTTGCAGAGTGCGGCGGCTAATGACTAAAAGCGGTACTCCGACGCTTATTCTGTGTAACATCCGTGGTATTTCGAACTGACCGTACTATTCCTAATGATCTGATTGGTCTGTTAGGTTTATATTCAGTGAACATATGTGCTATGTATTTAGGTCCTAGGCCATGATTTCAGGGCAGGTTATTTCTTTTGGATGTATTGTTATGACTTAGCCGTATGACTGACAGCTATGCTATTGTCACGCTATTAGACTGTTGTACGTTCACATTGATTTGTAAGGGCATACCCACGTCCTTTCGCTTTCCTCCATAGCAATCGACGCTACGCGTGTTGAAGACTCACAGCATCCCTTAATATACTAACGATACCTCGTGTTATGTGCAGATCAGGAGACAGGGCTCCGCTTCTTGCGTCCAGATTTGGGTTTTTTTATTACGGCATCAGTTTAACTCAAATGCACTTATAAATGCTATATATTTTATTTATAGTTCTCCTGTTTGTTCTTTAATATTGTGGTCTCTCTATGAATTAAAGTGTATATACCACTGTACGTCCAAAGTCCTAAGAATTCACTTTTGTTAGTGTTTTTTACTATATTATACTATCCTTATATATATATATATATATATATAGTATATATATAGTAGTATATATATATATATATTAATATATATATATTGATTGTGTGTTTATTGTAGTTTTGCTGTTCTGTTGGTTGTTTACAATTTTCCATATAAATATACATATTAAACAATTGTAGATATCAAGAATAAATAAATATATTGTGTGTGTTAACTTTAGATTATATACAAAATATTGTCAAATATAACAAAACAAGATCAAAATTATTCCTTTTTTTTTTTTTATTCAGTCTGTTGACTTTTCACTGGTCCTGCTGATGAGTTTTTTCATATGATTTCTTATTTTTTCACAAGGTCCTCCTCCCAGACGCCCCTGGAAACTCCTTCGTTGAGCACCGTCGCTGCGTTCATCTCCAGGTTTCTCCGATCTGACCGAAATATCAGGAGGTTATTTTTAGTTCTCACGTGATTTGACTTTATTGAGAGAACCTGTCAAACAGTTAAGAGGCTTAAAGCGCTCACCTTTGATTTTCAGCTGGTCCGCCATGTAGCTGAAGGAGGCCTGCTGTCTTTTTTTTTCTATTTTTTTTTTGTTTTGTATTAAAAAAAATTATAATACAAATAAAATAAAGTATACATGTAATGTTGGGTTTTGGCCATTCTTTGACTTTTTTTGGTATTTAAAATATTGATGATGCAGGTGAACTGAATAAGGCTAATGAAGGAAGATAAACTAAATCTAAAGACAAGATGGAGACAAAACAAAGCATACACATTACACAATGTTTGAAATATGGCTGTCAATAAAGCCTTGAAAATGTTTTTGAAAAAACTGTTGCGACAAGGAAAAGGTGTTCAGTTAAAGTTGTTGCCTTATCTTGCATTTAAAGGCATTCAGGCAACGGCATGGTATGTCAGCTTGAAAACACAGGTCAACATAAACTCTGTATGCTGAATTGACCGAGCTGGAGTGCAGCCAATTTCCCGCGCACCTCGCTGATAGATGCAAGGTCCCTTCCCCCTTTATGTCCATTCGTCCTTGTCTGTCGTCAGCAGGTATCAACTGCATGACGTGAGTAAATGGTGACATGACTTCCTGATTCATGCTACTTTTCCTCTCCATCTTCCATTCTTTCTTGCTGCGTTCTTCTCAGGGCACGCAGGCATCATGGCAGTGTACCTTTTTGGGAACTTTTGGTCATTCTTGTAAATGATTGGAGCAATTTTGAAGCGAGAGGGAATGGTGAATCTCCATAATTTTTGGGATTACCGAATCCTATCAAACAATATAGTACTGCTGTATTTGAGGGCATTTTAAGTTTATGCTTGGGAAACGTAAGTCAAATATGCGCACACACACTGGGCCAACTTGACTTTGCCTAGTCAATGTAAATGGCTTTGTTTTCAGGCCGTGTCAAGTATCAGTGGCTGACAATTGGCCTCCAAACCTGGACCTAACTGGGGGCATACTCGGCAACTGGTTTCGAATCTAAGTTTCTCGCCTCCTGAGTTTCAAAAGGCGTAAGCAGCACATCTTTCATCGCAGGGCATGACTCTTTGCCTTTCGCCGATGCAAGATGATTCCTTCTATTAAGTGTTCGGCAAGCGAGCTAGCTCACTAAGTTGACAATTACATCACCCTCCGCTGCTGCAGCTATTGCATCTAGGCTAGGGTTCTGTTGTGGTGCCAAAACATTGAGCATGTCTTTTTTGTTCCAGGATACTTTTGGATTGCGAGCAGAGTCAATCACTTTCATAGCTGGAAAGTACTGAATGCCAGTGAATGCCAAAGCTGATCTCAGGATGTCTCTTAGAGGCTTGCCATGCTCTTCTAAGAGTTGAGCTGCTCTTTTTGCTGTGGATGGGTACGTGAACCTTTTTATTTTCTCCACCAACTCCTCTAAGAGCTGTTCTCTGCTGATAGTGCCAGTGCACTTGCAGTGTGCTGGAGGACTGATGTTTGCTAGACTCATTACAGACACTTCGGTAGTCTCACCAAGGTCACAGAGAATTAGCTTCAGAAGCTCTGTGCCAGTGACTGGGTATGCTGCCTCAAAACTGTCCATAAACCCAAACAAGCGTTGTATCCTTGTGGTCTGCAGATCCTTCTTTGACCAGTATGAAAGTGGTGGTGGATTCATGTCAACTGCTGCAGAGTTGAAGGGTGCCAAACCCATAATCCCTCTCTGCCATGTGAGACTGCGTTCATTGTCCAGACCCGGACCCAGATTAACAGCAAAAATAGAGTCATACATGCTGCCTGGCCGGCCCCAGAAGAACACTTCTAAATACGCTTCTAAACGGGCGCAATCGATCGGCCTGAAGGTCCACGCCCAGGACTCCTTAAATTTGCCGGTGGCTTTGTGGGCTTTTCCACTGGCCTATGCAAGCAAGTCTCAGTAATCTCGTCTAACAGATGTTCTGGGCACGTCTTATAATGGTGGCGATTAACGACGTCAATTGCTTGCTGGTCACTTCGTACCCGCTAAAGGTATCAGCTATGGGTTTTGTCCCTCTCAGCATCTTGTGAGCGGCATCTGACTTACAGAATGCCGTGCTGCTGGTGTGCGTTCACAAATCCACGGCTCATGTGGATATAGATATCTGTCGAGTCGTAGTATGTCATCTATTTCAATCGCTTAAGCTTTGACGTATGCCTTGGAGCTTTGGGCAGAAAGTTCTTGCATGGAATTAGAAATAGTCTCTCCGCTATTCGATTCGATCATGGGTCTCGTGTAGTCATATGGGTTCATGAGGCCGGCAGGTTCTAAGACCAACTTCTCCAGATACTCCGGATGTGATAACCGCCCAAGCTTTCCCGTCTGTGCAACTTTCCAGTCTGTTATGTGGCGTGTCTGCATAAAGCTGTAGAAAGGTGATGTCCTTAGGAAATCTGGCCGTGCTTAAGAGGTCATTGCTGATTTCAATGCACTGTCCATCCAAGTTGGTTTGAAAGTTTAGCGCTTCACGCAGTGATAGAGCACAAAATATTGAGCCTTTATTTCCCACTAAATCCTCAAGAGCATACTTTGACCAAAAGTGGTGTACGTTTTCATTAAGCGAGCCGATTTCACAAGCAGCATGGATGCTGATGCACCGAACACCCCTCTCGTAACACAGCTCTGACAAATTTAGAGGGGACCTGTCTTTCTGCCCAAACTGACTCAGAATGATGATGGGTTTCAGGCACTCGATGGGTTGACACTGGAGGGCACGGTCGAACACGTCCAAAACAAAATCCTGATCCTGCTTTAAAATGTTGAAGTGCGACAGGTCATACAGTCTATTCTTCTGCATCGTTGGACGCTTCATGTCTTTTGCAGACACTGACATCAGTAAGCTGTGCAAAGTCTCTGCAATGGCTCTGAAGTGCTCCATGGCTTTTTGGTCCATTTTGGCAGCTGAGTCGATGGATGTGTCTCCGTGGTGGTCTCTCGGAATGAGACAGAGACTTAATTGCCACCCCTACCAAACAAAACATGAAGACCTTTTCAGACACCTTAATTCATTACTCCGAATACAGTCACACAATAATCACAAATACGAAATTAATAAGTTGCCAATAAGTACTTCACCAAAATGTACCTGGGACTTAGCAAGCGAGAACCCTTTGGATAGCTGAAAGCATCTGAAACCCAGTCTTGAGTAGGTGTTTGATTTGATGTGCTTCTTAAGCAGATGAAAAACCGGTCGCATGGTCACTTTTGAGGGCTTTGGGAAACTCAGGTATGACACAGGCAGTTTTAAGCCTGACAACTCTTCAAGCTCCACGACTACACCATCAATGTCAAAAGCATAATCTAGGTAAAGACTTTGCTCCAAATTTGTCAAAGTGGTTGGGCTGACTGACAGGTGTACACTGTCATCAAAGAGAAAGTTTCCAAGTGTTTTAAACTGCCTAATCAGGTCCAAGAAACTTTGTGTGTTGTCTTCAGATGCTCTTATGTATAATGATTCCACCTGGCAAAGAAGATAAAAGAGGTAATGATGTGTTTTATTCATACAACATGACTGCAAACTGTAGGCTTAAATTAATAATGCAATCG
The DNA here is from genome assembly GCA_018155175.1 of Sinocyclocheilus anophthalmus. Classification (NCBI taxonomy): domain Eukaryota; kingdom Metazoa; phylum Chordata; class Actinopteri; order Cypriniformes; family Cyprinidae; genus Sinocyclocheilus; species Sinocyclocheilus anophthalmus. The sequence continues at coordinate 9,933 of JADLZN010011826.1, forward strand.
TCATACCTCCTCTGAAATCCCACTCGTGACTTGCCCATCCATATCACACCCTTCATTGACAAAAGCTCCATCTGCTGTTCAAAACCATTTAGGAAAGTTAAAGATAAATATTTCAATTCAATTAGGGTTAAACCCAACATACAGTAAATTTTCCACTGTGTTTTTTTCTTTTTCTTTCCCCAAACAATGTGTGTGCAAAATGTAATAACATTGTCATCTCATTTTAACTCACTGCTTTCTGATTGAGATGTCCCATAATCCAGAAGACGTTGAAGTCTCTGCACATCTGAATGGCTTTCATTAATTAATTGCAGTATATTCTCTTTCACTTCTGCATATCTTCTTTCAATATATCTTCTCATGATTACTGAAAATGCAAAACATTTGACAATGTATAATAAAAATGAGTACAGAGCTTATATGTGTGTGTATCTATCATCTCTAGATCATCATTTAATTTTTTTTTTTTTTTTTTCTATGTAGATATAGATGTGTTTGTGTGTGTGTGTATAAAATTCAAATGAATTTGTATAGCGCTTTTCACAATACAAAAATCGTTGCAAAGCAACTTTACAGAAAAATTAAGTTTCTACAATATATTTAGTAGCTTATCAGTGGTGACAAGGGGTGACGTCCATATAGCAGATTGTGCAGTACAATATGCAGTGATTGACAAATATATCAAACGAATGGTGAACATGAGTAAACAGCAATGATCCTTATGTTGCGATCAGACAGTGGTATGTTTTGTGTGTTGTGTGTGCGTGTGTGTGTGTGTGTACCTACACCGCGACCTGTATCTTAAATATACTTTTTATTGTGTATCATTAAGACAATCGCTACAACACATTCACGCCTTTTCTAGATGGCTCAATTTATGGAGAGTTTTATGTAATGTGTGGCCGTGTACATAGAAATTCTAGAAGCTTCCCATATCATGGCACTTTGTCTTGGGGTTCTGAATAAAGCAACATCTTACGCTGGTTAAAATTCCTAAACTAAAGGTCATAAATTGTGTATTTGACAACAGCGCTTATTATTATTAGTATTATCGGCCCTTAACGTAATCACTTATATATGGAAGTGGATGGTAAATTAATTTTAGTTTATTGTGAGTTGGGGACCACTTATAATCATAGAGTTTGTTTTGGTACCTACTTGCCCTGAATTTCATTACTTTAACATGTGATATACGCCTGATATCCTAGACCCATAAATGTACGAACATGATATAACACAACCATAATTTTATCTAAGCACTACCGATGTACATTTTACAATACATTTGTATGACGGGCTTCCACACATTTAAGTTCCATGAAAACATGCAAATTAGGACTGTTTGAACTGCATTGCATTTATAGCAAGGTCACATAGGTCTTTTAGCAATTTACGGTGCACTGCATTGCCTTTTCTTTTATCTTTCATTTGATTAAAAAAATATCCCTATATAAGATAAATTATCATCCTATACAACCGTACATTTAGAGCTATTATAACATTTTTTAGCTTTTATATGGGCAGAGAATATTAAATGGTTTCAAATTTATACTAGTTACAAGAATAATGTATTGCACAACAAGCCAAAAATAACGTGCTGCGAGGGAGGGGGCATACACAAAGGTAGAGTCAAAAAATGGTTTGCTACAATAAAAGTAGCCTTTCAGTACTGCAGGTTTCCTTTTTTTTTTTTTTTTTTTTTTCTCTTTTTTCTTCTCTTGTTTTTTTTATTTTTTTTTTTTTTTTGTTTTTTTTTTTTTTTTTTTTTTTTTTTTTTTTTTTTTTTTTTTTTTTTTTTCTTTTTTTTTCTTTGATATCCGCAATCAGTAGCCACTTTTGGCTTTCGATAGCAGAAATGTTTGACGAAAAAGGATAATCGTAAAGGCAATAATTTTTTACTTGTTCTCGTGAGTGTAGTCAGTACATCCGAATGTCCAGTCAATGTCACTGTATGTAGCGGTGTTACATTACAGATTGTGTCAAAGCAACTTTACCGTGTTAAACCGTAAGATTGATACATGTAATAACCCGAGCTAGATCAAAATTGATTTTCAAGTGTTACTCCTTACAATGATTACATAAATATTACTTTTAAAGAGTGCATTCGATTTCTTACTTTGTATAATGCCCAAAAGGCAGCGAGTACCACTAATGAGCTATTCGCATTATTAAATAACGTTAATTTTCTTTAAAAAAAAAGACTTTAAAATGGGAATGCGTATGTACAGGCATAACGACAAATATCACTTGAAATATGGAAAATGAGCGAGTTGTCTATTACCTTGATCAGCAGAAGATTGTGTCAGTGACTGAACAGCAGCGCAAGTCAACAGGTTTGATTTACAGTACGGTCACAGGTCACAGAGGGGGATGGGAATTAGTGTGAATCCACAGTGTCCCCTATAATATAGCTTAAACTGCCTGTGGGCACTGCTGAAGAGCACTTGATGTTTTCCCCCTCACAGCAAAGCACAAGTGCGTTTCATTTTAGACTGAAGGACAGTGGTGTTGCTTGTCTATCCATAAAGATGATAATAACTTTAATAATCTGCATCTCTGTTAAACTTTAGGCGATAACAGAGAACAGAATCGGGGGCTGTGCTGCCCTCTGGTGGACAACTTGAGACACCGACGTTCAGGACAAACCAGCGAAGTCTTCTGCTTTTCTACTCCTAATTTGTTTCAGTTCATTTAAACTATATGTATACAGCACAAATTATTGAACAGTAATGCAATTTGGGGGAAAACACACACACAGTTTGACACAAATATTGCTACAAAAACTGTTTAATGTTAAAAAGAAACGACCAAAACAAAGTGGAAGAAACATAAAAAAAAAATGTCACAGGTATTAAAACAAAAATAAAAAACTTACATATAAATATGTAGAGAGTGTGGCTTTAACTGTTTATCGTTAAGTTGTGCTATACTACTAAATGTTGCGACGTTATAAGTGCCCCTGTGGTGACATGATTTTATCGCTTTTTCTACCTTATATGACATTTATATAGTGAAAACGTTATACAATCAATCTACATTACCTAAACCAACTATTTCATCAAAACATGATTACAGGGTCACCATTTCCTCTCTAACCAACCATTTCTTCTTAGCCTGTCTATCACCCTCTCTCTGCCTGGAAAAGTTTCTCCTGTATCTTCTGTAAGTGTGGTTCAGGAATTTAGTTTTTCAACGGCCGCCATTGCACCCCCCCCTCTTTTCCCTTACTGGCCCCACACGTTCCGCCCCCGTTCTTTATGCCTGCCAGGAGTTAAGTCCTACCCAACATAGACGACTCCATGGAAACCTCCTTCCGTTGAGACACTAGTCGCAGCAGTTCATCTCCAGGTTTAGACGATCTGACTAGAAATATCAGGAGGGTGTTCCGTTTCAAGTCACTGAATTTCCTGGAGAACCTGCATAACAGTTAAGAGGCTTAAACCCCGCGCATCTCACCTCTTGATTTTCAGTTGGCAATCCTGTAGCCGAAGAAGGGCCTGCTGCCTTGCAGTCAGATTCTCCCCGGGCATGGCTATTCTGGCCACGCATGGCCCAGGATCTTGTCCAGCCTATCTCGGAACCGTCTCCGCTTCGCCTTCCGCGACGTACACATTTATGGGATGGAAGTCGGGTCGTTTATGGCCTCAGGAGTGGGCGGAGCACCCCCAGGCTGCCCGTGCCTCCAGCTGCTTCCTCAACCCTCGATCCTTTTGGTCTTGGACTCTGCTAACGGCTGGACCGCTTTTTTCTAAGGCCGCTGAAGCTCTGCACTTATGACGCAGCCATGTAGTTATTCGTGGGTACATGTAATGATGTATATGGAGGCCTTTTTTGCTTTCTTTAATTGGTGCACCATTGCTCACTTGCAAACTTTTCATAGGATATCAGCGACCAAACATCGACTCCGTCAAAAGGAGGGCCAGGCTCTTCCGAGCTGCTATGTCAGTCAGTTCGTACCTGATAGGAAAGCACAGAAAGGAAAATTTATAATTGGAAAGTATTACATGTGGAAATCGTAGAGGGAACCGTCCTTACGATGCAAACCCAACGGTATTTGAAAACACAAGTGTACCACAACTCGCTCAGTGTTGCCTTTGGGTTAGCGATTGCTCAGATTTAGGATTAACCTGCTTTCGAACATCCCGCGTAGCGACCGAAACACACAGCCATACAACGCCAGCGCGTGGGTTTGTTCGCCGGCGCATAATCCGCATCACCGTAGCGAAGCAAAACCTATTTAACGCATGTCGCTCAACGCGGTAAAAGGGATGATAAATCGGTCCCATCCTTCTGTATCGAAAGCGTTCTCGGCTTCGCAACGTGCGTGCGTGGCCGTGCTGTGCGTGTTCTGGCAGCATACTTACAATCTAAAACATGGTAGCCCTCAACAGACGCACGACGGACAGCTAAGATGCTTCGATGTCAGCACTGGCCGAATGCAGAAACCCCCCCCCCCTCTTTTCCCCAAAACTACATACAGAGTAGTACAGGAACCTAAAGCGCCCGCTTAACTGACCGTATAATTCAATGCAACTATTACTTACTTATTACTTAGTGGCTATTTATATTCCTATAGTCCTATTAACCGGATCGACTGTGCGCAGGTTTCGAAAGCGTGACACGCATGTGTCGCGGAGTGGCATGTTGATTCAACGCAGATATCGGAAACACACCAAGATTGTTTATCCTCTTTCTCTCTCTTTACCTGAGTTCTGGACCGAGCCGACGGGTGACAACGAATGCAGATGACTGCGGCGGCCAATCACAACAAGCTCCTTCTGGAGCACGCCCACGCGGAAGACGACAGGAGTCAAGCTACCGGACAACGACTGTAGTGTTTCGACACCCGCGTGGCTGAATGTAACTGAACCACAGACACCATTTCATTCACACACGGAAGTCCGAGTTACGTGGCAACAAAGGCTAGCACTTGGTATCGTACCTTCATGCGACTTTATGCAGGCACTCTCTGTTCTGGACCGCTGATGGGGAGGTCACCTTGTATAGCGTACTCGCTGCCCTTAGGGACAACGTGAGGACTCGCGACTGGTCAGATCAAGTCTCCCACAAAGTGTTCATCGAATACCTAGGTACGAGCCGACGTAAATGCCAGTTCGCCGACTGAACAGACACAATGGCACGAACGCAGACCCTTGTTATGGGCAACAACAAAATTAACCTGTCCACCTTCTTCCTATTCTATTAAATGTATCAAATGTCTTGGAACCCACACCCCGACACACCGTGCGGATCCGTCGTTCTATACAATTTGATAATCCCTTGTTTGATAGATTAAGTGGGGATTCAGATATATTTTTACATTTAAATACGATTGTCCTTGTATTTGGCTGTAATTCCAAACTGCTTTATGTGCATTACACTACCACAGCGGGAAAAGGATTGATGTGGGATACTGCCGTTACAGTTGTGGAGTATGAAAATAGTGCCAAAATAAATGGCTTTAAAGCACATAATATGTTCTTGGCTGACACAGTAACCAGACTTTCTGTAGTCAATCCATCAGTCGATTGTTCAGGTGGGTCCAGCTAAATGGCTTTGGAAAAGTGCTGCGGTATGAAATGCACGATATTAACACATGACATCGTATGCTTGGCCCCTAGAAATGCCCTTCATGGAAAAATGAATTTGTTCCTATGTGGGCTACCCAGCAAAAGTGCTTGGACTTTGTTTACACTAAATTGCTTTTTCTTTCCTCAGATGAAAAAAGCGAGCATTCGAAAATAAAAACTAAAATTATATTACTACTAATAATGAGTCTCTTCCACCAAAGGTATTTTGGATAGCATATTACAAAATTTTATTTTGTTTTATAGGTAAAGAACAATCATTTTTGGAACATCAGAGCTGGTCCTCTATCCAGGCAAGCCGCACAAACATAAGTCTCCAGGGTGGATGCCTGAACACAGGATCTGTGGTACCGGCGCAGGCAGCAAAGACAGCTAATCTGAAAATTTGGATCAATAAAGACAATTCAATGATAACACCACTGTTAACTATAAGGATGTATGTAAATGTTTGTACATGCTCACCCAGTCAGGGACTCCACTTGCCTCTCCACAGGCAAAACACAACAGGGTTAAATCATCTGGAAAAAACAATGCAGAATTGAAAAACAAGACTAGGAGGCCAAGGACAATTTACAGAGATGGAATGCTCTTCCTGTGTCATGGCTGGTAAGAACTGCAATAATCGCAATGAACGTCTTGCTTAGCTTCTTGAGACATTCACAGCTCAAGAATATTATTGCCAAAAACTCTACTGTATATACTGATGATGGTGTGCCTGAAATTGAGACAGGCTCACTAGATAACAAAAGACTAAAAAGAAAACCTCACATCTCTATGTCACATTGAGGTTGGTCTCTTCAGCAGACACCTAAAACCTAGTCAATCTACTGTAAAATTGAATTAGTAACCTAAACCATTTTTTTGAGGGGATGACGAGTCACCTAGTTTCATGTTTGAGATTATCCGTGTGCTAATAGAGCTGCATCTATCTAGATCAATGGATCCATCACAATTACACATGCATGTAACTTTCCGCAGTTTGATTGGGTAGTGCATGAACAATGATAAACAACCAATGAACTGTATAAACCAGTGGATAGATTAATTATCAAGCAAAATGTCTAATCCTTAACAATCCTCAACAGAGGCAGCTTCAGCCGGAGATGGACACCCTCATTATGATGATTGATGCATCTATTATTCATTTATTTAAATGCCCGGGTACTGTTTGTTATCTGTTACGTTGGTAGTAGTGTATGTGGTTTTTTTTTCCCCCATTATAGAAAAGACACTTACAATACGCGCCTGATCTACTAATCTATACAATTACGACCCGATACCACTGTTTCTGGAGTAGTGTGAGAAGCGATGTGTCTATTGAGCTATCTTCACTGAAGCTACAACTACCTGCAATTATAAATGGTCACCTGCAGACGAAGAATGCATTCGGCAAACTACCAAAAAAATAAACAAATAAATAAAATCCCATTTAGCACTGTGATATTAGAAATTAATGTCCATCATCACAACATCATAAAACGTTGATACCTTCAGTGCAAAAACTCCACAGGATGAAGAGTCAGTCTGCATGGGATGAGGAACAGTCTCACACACCCAGGTAGAGGCATCGCATCCTGTCTGATCCATTAATGCCCTTAAATCAACAAACAACAATGCAACAAATGACAGTGCAAATGACATTGCCGTTTTAAATGTGTTACTGGAAAAAAAAAAAACGTTGACATCATTGTTAATACCTTGTCACCTCCTGGCACTTCTTTAGTTTTACTCTGCTTTCTCCCAGAGGGTCTAAAAATAAAGTCTTCTGCTGTGCTGGCATGATCACCTTTCAGGATTTTAAAATACATAGAAACATAGTTATGCACACTAATGTACCGTTTTGGTTTAGTTTATTTCAAAAACAAAGCAAGTCGCATCCTATACCGTAACTGTCCAGTGACTGTGGTCGTTTATGATACCAATTATGTAGTGGTACACCGACAGGTCAATCTGACAATACAATAGATTTTTTTAGAATTCAAAGCTTTTGCAGCCTTATAGGAATGACACTGAATAGACCAACCTTCAGCTTTGTTAAATGGCCTTTCCAGACGCTGGCCATTTCGTAGCTGTCAATATAAAAGGCGCGCTCTGCTGACCGAGCATTCAATTTCTTGATCTCAAGGTGCATGAATGCATTGATGACCTGCTGACAATGAGGCTTACATGAAGGTGCATACCTGTTGTGTTTATTGTGCATAACAACAGAGTCAAAAAAAATCTTTGGTTGTGTACCTCACTCTCGAGCTCCTCACCTGGAGAAGTTTTATGTATGTCAGAAAAGAAGATTTTGTAGGGCCCTATTTTTGAAAGCAGCACATAAATCTTCTTTCCTCCCCATGCATCTGTAATGCCTGTATTTAAAGACATACTAAATGTATAATGTCACCTTTCAAAGAACTTTCCCACAGTTTAATCACAAACGCAACATATGTAACTTACACTGATCTATGCGTGGGCTGATTTCTTGTGGGGTTCCATAAATTGGCTCAGCAGCTTCTGTTTTCGCTGTTAAAAGGTGGATGATAACAACGGGGATAAATTAATTATTTAATTCAAGGGGACAACACAACAAGAATCTGAAATGTGTCTTGCCTTCCATACATACCCTATAATAAATCACATTATGAGTAAGTTAGTAAAGTCGAAACCCAGGTATAAAGCGCTTTACACCCAATACAACCCATCCTCAACAAAACACCTTAACAATAGGAAAAATGTGTGTGCCTCATTTTTCTGTTGCCTGGCGGTGTGGTCAAAGCCCGCAGCCGCTTTAACGCTCTTCATTTTCAACATTGCTCTCACCCCGTCGCCCAACATGTTGTCGCCTTCTTGTATACGCTTCTGACTGTTTCCTAATGCTCTACAACTTGATCGAGCATGCGACTTAGGAAGGGGTTTCGTGCCAAGTAAGCCCTAGTTGTAATTAGTCCTTTGGTATCCATCAGCAATACAGCAACCGTGTGAAAAATAATAATAACTGCAAAGAAAAAAAGCTGTAAAAAGAAAATATACAAATCTGCACAAATAAGTCCCCACAGGAATACACAGACAGACCTGCAAAGATACCTAAATAAAAATCAAAAAAGACTGGGTGAGAATCAACTTTATAAAAAGAGAACATTTATACTCTGAAGAGTACTAGCAACTTCATAGAAATCGCACAAGAGCACAGGATGAGTGTCCCTCTACCGCACACATTACTACTTTATTGTGTGTACTTACATTCCTCTGACTGTAGACACGACAAACTGCAGTATGCAGATATAGGCAATGTTTAAACTATAAATCAGGTCTTACGATCATTACATGTTCTGTGTCGATCAAGAATACAGTCATGTTGCCTGAAGTGCGATGCACTGTCAGGATAGCGAGTAGCATGAAAAATGACATATAAGCACCATCCAAAAAGTGCAAACGATAAAGATCCAGGGGTGTTTATAAATATATACAATCAAAAATACACTTTGATCAAGACAATAGGGACAAATGCATCACTGTTTCGCCACACTAACCATAATTCAGCCGTGCTATTTCTAGTAAAACTATGGATGTAGCCTACAAATGATATTATATGTGCCACCAAAAAAAAAAAAAAAACGTTTACTGCACATTTGCTATAGTCAAAGTACTACAGGGTAATAATAACACCATGTTTAAATGCTGGATCATCCGCGCGGCCACTTTGTAGACTAACATGCCAACTGCTACCCATGTAACTGTTATTTATCCGCTCAGTAGCCGAGTTTCAAAACCACCATGCGTGTGTGAACGCATATGTACAAGCATCACTTGAAATATGGAAAATGAGCGAGTTGTCTATTACCTTGATCAGCAGAAGATTGTGTCAGTGACTGAACAGCAGCGCAAGTCAACAGGTTTGATTTACAGTACGGTCACAGGTCACAGAGGGGGATGGGAATTAGTGTGAATCCACAGTGTCCCCTATAATAGAGCTTAAACTGACACCTGTGGGCACTGCTGAAGAGCACTTGATGTTTTCCCCCTCACAGCAAAGCACAAGTGCGTTTCATTTTAGACTGAAGGACAGTGGTGTTGCTTGGCACCCCGTCTATCCATAAAGATGATAATAACTTTAATAATCTGCATCTCTGTTAAACTTTAGGCGATAACAGAGAACAGAATCGGGGGCTGTGCTGCCCTCTGGTGGACAACTTGAGACACCGACGTTCAGGACAAACCAGCGGAGTCTTCTGCTTTTCTACTCCTAATTTGTTTCAGTTCATTTAAACTATATGTATACAGCACAAATGATTGAACAGTAATGCAATTTGGGGGAAAACACACACACAGTTTGACACAAATATTGCTACACAAACTGTTTAATGTTCAAAAGAAACGACCAAAACAAAGTGGAAGAAACATCAAAATAAAAAAAATAATAATAATGTCACCGGTATTAAAATAAAAAACTTAAATATGTAGAGAGTGTGTATCGTTGTGAGGTGTGGGGGTTGGGGGGGGGGGGGGATAGGTACTACTATCTATCTAACTCTATCTATCTATCTATCGATCTATCGTATAATCTATCTATCTATCTATCTATCTATCGCTCCAGGAAATAACCTTGGCTTGTCGTCGCCCTCTCCTGGTATAAAACTGTGACTGCGGGTGTAAGAAATGCAAGGATTGCTACCATTTATAGCCAGAATAACAATCAGGGGGCGCCTTGAGGCGGCTGAACGTTATTCATCAAGACATCTTTCAAGTCTAACTTCTAATGATGCACTCTCTCTCTGCTTGTCTCTCTCTACTCTCTTCACAAACAAACAATACACACACAAATAGCTTGCTATTCTTATAATAGTCTTCTGCATCTTATCTAACTTTGTCATAACCGAGAGCCGAGAGGTTTGTAATGCTTCACATTTCAAAGTGTTTGCTGCCCTCTGGTGGACAACTTGAGACACTGACGGTCAGGTAAAGTCGTGACTGGCCAGAGCAGGGAGGGACTGTTCACTGTATGCATTTTTTTCAGCCAAACTGACTAAATGGACGCATTGTCTTTAGTTTAACACACAAGTGAAACATTTGCGTTTGATGGTTCTTTTTGTTGTTAAATTTTACATTTAAATAACAGTCCAACTTAAGGTAAAAGTACTTGCATTGAACTGCCCTTTGGTATTTGTTTTAGAGCAGTCCACAAATAACCAAGGTTAAACGCCTAAACAGCCCTTTTCGGTTTAATCAGATCATTTTGTAGCGTAGTTGTGTTGTGTATTAATGCTGGATGGAAATGAGGAAAAATTTTACAGTATCTGACATCGATCCTCTTTAAATGAAAAGTACACTTTATGAACATTACAGTTACATTGTAATGTGTACATAGTGCAGGTGCAGTGAGTAATGTGCTTCCACATTCTTTGCTCAAGCAGAAGGTAATGAGAATACATGTAAAGACTGATTTGATCACAAAGCAGTTTAATGATTCAAAAAGCAAACAAAAAAACAACAACAGTAATTATCAAGAACAAATAAATATAAATATATATATAATGTGTGTTACAATTTAAGATTATATACAAAATATTGTCAAATACAATATAAACCAACAAAAGAAGATCAATATTTTTCTTTTTTTATTCAGTCTGTTGACTTTTCACTGGTCCTCTTGATGAGCTTTTTTACGTGATTTCTAATTTTTTCAACAAGGTATTGCTTGAATGTGGTTTTTATGCCTGCAGGAGTCCAGTCCTCCTCCCAGACGCCCCTGGAAACCATCGGCGCGTTCATCTCCAGGTTTCTCCGATCTTACAGAAATATCAGGAGGTTGTTTTTAGCTCTCACATGACTTGACTTCTATTGAGAGAACCTGCCAAACAGTTAAGAGGCTTAAAGCGCGCTCACCTTTGATTTTCAGCTGGCCCATCATGTAGCCGAAGAAGGCCTGCTGCCTTTCAGTCAGCTTCTCACGGGCATCAGATCTTTCTAGCCAGAATGGCTCCAGGATCTTGTCCAGCTCTTCAGACCGTCTCTGCTTCGGTTCCGGAGTCCAATCTGGTGAGGAAGCGGGTCTCTTCTGGCCTCCGGAGTGGGCCGGAGCACTGCTGCCCTTTCCTTCCAGCTGCTTCCTCAACTCCTCGATCTTTTGGTCTTGGTCTGCTACGCGAGATTTTAAGGCGCTGAGCTCTGCCTTAACTGCAGCCATGTCGCTTATCGTTGCTGTGTTATTTAATGATTCCTGCAGGCTTTTATGTGTTTTTTTCGCATCAGAAAGCTGCTCAGTAGCAAATCTCTCTAGCGAATTGACTCGACCGACTAACACCTCCTCAAAAGACAGGTCCAGGTCATCTCCTTCAGAGCTGCTCATCTTTTTATTGTCCTGATGGGTAGACACAGAACAAAGTTATAATTGGAAATATCTCGTGGAAACCGTATGTGTGTGTGTGTGTAGATCATTGACCACATTTAGGGGAAGAACGCGCACTTAAAAGTGAGCTAAGGGAGAGCGGGGCACGAACCATAAAAAATGACTTGAAGCTTTCCACACATGAAGGCATTGCAATGTGCACTACTTACTCGTTGCTTTATCAATACTTTACAGATTAAAAAAAATTGTGCCAAAATATCTGGATGTTTCCTCATCGCCATAGCTTTGAACTTACTGTACAGCTGTGTGTCGCAATCAGGCCCGTTCATTGTCAAACTACAGAATCGGTGGATTTTTAGTTCGTGAACACCGTTTTACTTGGAAAAAGTTAAATTCTGTTTTTTCCTTCCATAGGATCGGATTCATTTTTTTTTTAAGCTGTGCTACGGTCAGGTAACAATGTGCCGCAAATATGGGACATGTTGTCACATTTTACTTGCATTCTGCTAGGGTAAATCAAGAAAAAAAGTATACACTGTAATAATGAAACAAAAGTACATATTTGGACTAGACCATTGTGAAATTAATATGGTTTGAAAAAACAATCTGAAGCTGTAAATGTAGATTTACACAAAATGATTAAATCAAACAATTTTGTTTGTGTCTGCATCTTGAGTTCGTTCATTCTAGCAAAACCGACTATAATAAGTGTGTGTGTGTGTGTGTGTGTGGGACGGGGGTTTAGAGTAATGATAAGGTTAGCTTTGGGTTGGCGAGTGCTCAGATTTAGGTTAAGGTGTTTTCGACTCGGCGATAATCGATCACGTATCGAAGCAACCCCTTTATAAGCATGTCGTCACCGGTGTAAAAGGATGATAAATCGGTCCCATCGCTTCTGTATCGAAATGTTCTCGTTTGTGCGTGCGTGCGTGCGTGCGTGTTTTGCAGCATATTACAATGTAACACTGGTCGCCCTCAACAGACGCACGACGGAAAGTTTAAGATGCTCGATTGTCAGTATCTTAAATACTACAAACTACATACAGAGTAACAGGATAAAAGCGCCTGCTTAACGACGAAATGTCAATGCAACTATTACTTTATTATTACTAGTGTTGTTATTATTATTACTAGTCCTATTACACGGATCGACTGTCGCCGAGTTTCGAAAGCGTGAACGCATGTGTCGCGGAGTGGCCATTTGATTCAACGCAGATATCGGAAACCAAAGATGTTTATCTCTTTTCTCTCTCTTTTTACCTTGATTCTGGACCGATCGACGGTGACACTCCGAACTGGGCAGATGATGCGGCGGAATCAACAACTCCACTTTGAGTGACAGCCCTTCTGGAGACACGCCCCAGCGGAAGACGACAGGTAGTTCACGCTACCTGACACACTGTAGTGTTTGACACGCGGGCGCCTAATGAAACTATCTATCTGTCTGTATCTATCAACACACAATTTTTTGTTATCCTGTGGCTCTCTCTAGTGGGCAACCTTAGATGAAGCGTTTCATTCGTAGGGTATATAAGAGATAACATAATTGGGTTAAGTAACTGGACACAATGATCTAGAAGGACTTGATAAGTAGGTTTGACAGAAGAACTCGAAAAGTGGTATACACTTGTATGCAATGATGTGCAAAAAAATGGATATTTATATTCGGATTATAATATAAAAACAGCACACGTGTAGGCGATGCAGGCAATTCATCCATATAGAACCTTGATACAGAATGGTAATTCAAAGTGCTTTACATAAAGGACAAGAAAATAACTATAAAAAAAGAATCACAACAATAAAACGAGGAATTTAAAAGCTTTGAAAATGATTTAAAATTTGGTTTTAAAACAGTTAAGAACGGAAAATGATTATACAGTACAGACAAGTTTAGAAGTTTTGGAAAGTTGGCAGAAGAAGAAGCCCAGTCATGTGGAATAATAAATGTAGAAATGAGCCCTGCAGTAGTAGTGTCACCCATTTCACCTGGGTTATTCCCTTTACCATTAGTAGACTTTAATTTGCAAGAAATGATTAATGACAAAAATAGAGTAATAGCAAAAGATGTCATGGTTAAACTGTATCTAGAACAGAATTACAACTCCGCAATCTCAATTTTCACTGATGGTTCCAAAGATCACGAGACAGGTCGAGCATCAGCAGCTGTATTTGTCCCAGCTTATCAAATGAAGATTGGTAAAAGAGTTTCTGATCAAGTAGGAGTTTACACTGCAGAGATGGTAGCAATATTATTAGCTATCAGGTGGATGGAGGATACTCGGGCAATGAATGCGGTGATATGTTCAGATTCGTTCTTTGCATTATCAAGTCTTATCAGTGGAAGATGTCCAAGACAAGACATCTTGTATGAAATTCTTTTATGTATGTATAGAGCGAATAAGATATGTTTCCTGTGGGTTCCCGCACACGTGGGACTGGATGGAAATGAGGTTGCGGATCATTTAGCAAAACAGGCACTAAAATGATCACATATAGAAATTATTATACCACTAAGCAAAGAAGAAGTTAAGGCTAAAATTAGAACAGCAATAAAAGTGAGATGGCAAGCAGTATGGAATAAGGAGGAGAGAGGAAGACATCATTATCATATTCAAAATCAAGTTGGGGTTGAAAGAGTTAATTTTGGTAGTAGAAGAGAAGATACAATTATTACCAGACTTAGCATTGGCCATACTGCTCTAAATTCTTCTCTATATAAAATGAATAAGCATGAGTCTGGGAACTGTAGTCTGTGTGGATTACCAGAAACAGTAGAGCATGCGCTATTACATTGTTCTGCTTATGATAACGAAAGAGCATTTCTGTTGGAAGAATGAAAAAAATAGGGTTGAGAAAATATCACACTAAAACTTTGTTGACTAATGGCTTGAATCGTTTAAAATAGACAATGCTTTAATGACATTCTTTGAAAAAAAGTGGATCTGTTTAACAGGATTTAGAAGGGTTTACATTTTAAATGTAAATTAAATTTAATTAAAATTAAATTAAATTAAAGTTCATCAATAAAAATATAAAATTATAAAAGTCCCAGTCCATCAATGGTCCACACTCCAGCCCAGTGGGTGGCGGGAATGCACCTATCGTTTGTTTGCCAACAGCCAAAAAAAACTCCAAAAGAAGAAGAAGAAATTATCCTGACTCATTGAACCTGGGATCGAATTAGTGAGATTGCGTGATCTTAAATCGTCGTTTATGAAACCGCTTTAGTCCCGATTGATCTGTTAGCTTATTTCAAGTCAGTTTTTGTGACTTTAATCCCCGCTTTTCTTTGCGTCTTTTATGAAACAGCCCCCAGCTGTCGTGCGACTCCCTGTTGCTTGGGTTGTCTTGATTGGTC
>JADLZN010011827.1:0-183744 GCA_018155175.1 Sinocyclocheilus anophthalmus
TATGATCTTTCACCCCCGCCCAGAGTTGTGGAAGCTGTGGTTGTGGCCCCTGAGGGGGCACAACTCATAGCATCTGGTGTCTCAACCGAGGTTGTTGAGACCATCCTCCAGTCTAGAGCTCCCTCAACGAGGAAACTGTATACCCTGAAGTGGAATTTTTTCACTTCTTGGTGCGGAGACCACCAGCTAGACCCAGTTAACTCTCCTACTTGGTACAGTGCTGGAGTACTTGCAGGCCCATTTCTCCGTGGGGTTAACCCACTCCACCCTGAAGGTATACGTGGCGGCATATCGCCTCACAAACCCCTCTTGCGTGGTAACATCGGTGGGCAAGGACCCTCTTGTTACCTGTTTCCTCGCGGCTGTGAAGGCTGAGCCTCGTCTATCTTGTGTCCTTCCTTGGTACCGTCGCATGGTTGTTATGAACGCTCTCGTACCTCCCTTTGAGCCTATCGAGGAGATTTCAGATTGTCTTCTTACGTTAAAGACTGTGTTTATCTTAGCTATATCTTCTCTAAAGAGAGTTGGTGATCTGCAGGCCCTCTCAGTGGCCCCTTCATATCTTGACTTTGCGCCCGGTCTGCCCAAAGCTTTTTTATACCCTCGCGCGGGGTATGTCCCTAAGGTCCCCTCCTCTACACCACGGCCTGTTGTACTCCAGGCTTTTTATCCTCCTCCCTTTAGAGAGCCCAACCAGCAGAGGCTTAATTGTATGTGTCAAGTGCGAGCACTGGCCTCTATGGCCACAGGGCGCCGCATGTATAATCGTACCAACTGCTGTTTGCTATTGTCCCCCTAAGATAGGTCATCGCTCATCCCAAGCAACTCCTCCCGGGTGTATGGTTGATGCCATTACGTTGCCATATGATTCTCTCTGATCTCCCCCTCACCATTGGGGCAAGGCTCTCGACAGAGTGTGGCGGTCTCCAAGCCTTTCACTGGCAGGAGTTCCTATGCAGACATCTGCACAACTGCCTATGGCTACCCCCTCACTTTCGGACCGTTCTATGCCTAGATTGCTATCACACTCCAGCCCCTCTTTTTCTCGTTGGCCATAGAGCGTGCCCTTTCCACCAGGCAGGATTCAAGTCCTGCGTCGTGGACATCTCGTTTTCCTAGCGTTTTCCCGACGCAGCTCGAGTTCCCACGTGGAACGTCCCAGGTTACGTAGGTACACATGGTTCCCCGAGGGCACGAACGCATGCGGTTGCAAGGCATCCCTACTATAGCTTGCTTCACTCCTAAGAAGCTAGTGCCGGCGGCACCTCACGTGCTTTTAAAGCTTCCTGGTCATGACGTCACCCGCACATGACGTCCCGCTCAGCTATTGGACTGATTCCACATGTGATTCAGAGCGTGGTCACGCTGAATGCGTTCCCATAGCGTTTTCCGACGCAGCGTCTCGTTCCCTCTGGGAACCATGGTTACATACGTAACCTGGGACATTTTCAATCAATGAACGGTACACTGTAGTGTGGCTTCCATCCAATAAATAGGAATAAGCTTTGTGCTTTGTAACTTTTGAAACAAAGTTTCAGATTTCAAGTTCCTGCCATTTTATTACAGTATGCATACAATAAATGCCGTTTTGGCGCTGTTTAAAGGTCAAAGACAGACGCTGTAGCCCTCAGTTCAAGAGAGCAGCGCCGCGAAGTGTGCCATGGGCTGATCATCTCTCCACTGTAATACCAGTTTTCAGCACGAAATAAACATGATAAACATCCACAGTCTGTATTTTAAAGACAGAGTACAACTACCGAAATCCATATCCTGTCTCATGAATCCATACCTCCAGCGTGTTTCAACCCTGTAAGACTTCAATATAACGCGTGTAAACTGTCGTACATCCCATTACCTCAGAAAACATATTTTGGTGAGAACCACGTTAGTCGCAAGAAAAATGTTTCTAAAAGGAGCATTTTGGCGAAACTTACATGCCCAATACATATCCGTATAAGTTTTACTGTTCTTCAGATTTTATTTACGTTTTTTTTTTTTTTTTTTATGACAGCCACCTTTAAATGTTTATATTTAGAAAAAAAACGAATTGAAGTAGAAATATTATTATGTAATTGTAACTTTATTTTTATTATTATAAAAACTATACCAGACTCTTGTGTATATTTTACAGCATTTGTTTGAGAATTTTTTTTCCCTTGAGAAAATTTGGCACGTACCGTACCTAAAATATATCCAGAATAAACAATATTGAATCGAATCGAAAGCTTGTGAATGACAATCGAATTGAATTGTGAAATGTGTGTCAAAACTCAGCCCTAATGGTTACCTCTGTAAACAAAGTAGCACTGTTATTTTATTAGGCAATATACTGTACATGAAAAAATGTCAACAAAACCTTTGTGGTGAAAGTCAGTTCCCTTTCATTCATAACATTCCCCTCTTTAAACCAGTAAATATGCTCTCACACTTTGCTTGTCATCCAAGCGGACATTACTCTGAGCCTGCAGCAAGTGACATGAATAAAACACATGCATTCAAGGTCTGAGGTGCAATGAAATAAATTAGTTTTCTGCTCCAGAAATGTATTATGTATTGTTTTTAAAATGTAACATTAAAATGACTAAATTTCAAACTAGTATTTCCAATGTCGACTAGCAAAAGATTTTACTGAACATATGAACTCTACGGAAAATTTGGACCAAACCTGCTCAATTCATATGGATTTTCTTTACGATCATTTTACAAACTTTTTGAAACATCGAAGTGATAGTTGCGTGAGCTGTCAATGGCAGGACAGAAACCTCTCAGGAATCTCTTTTTCATTAAAAATATCTATTAGTGTTACGAAGATGAATGAAAGTCTTACGGGTTTGGAATGACATGAGGGTGAGTAAATGATGAAGGAATTTTCATTCTGGAAGTGAACTAACCCTTTAATACTTTTCAGGGGCTGGTAGAGTAGGTGTGTATAGTTACTGATCCATTGACATTCACCAATACAACCTTAGTCTATATCTCTGAACACACTTCATTGTTCTGTCACATGTCGTAAAAGCGAACTGAAGGTCATATTTATGATGTTACAGAACAGATAAGGGGAGGTCAAAGGGGATGAAAACATGCAGCACCTTTACATTTTCTGTCTGTTTCACTCCTCTTTTAAATGAAAACCATCTCATGCACATGTTCCAACACGACAGAGACTGACAACACCATCCTGTACACCATATTCACCGTCAGCACGTTTCTGCAGTGCTCTACCAGGGAACACAATGTTCACTCAAAAATACGAGTGAAATAACATGGGCGTGAACCAAAATTCCATCTGAATGAATTGTTTTGGCTGCGCTCCAGTAGGTACTCCCAGCGCCAGTTAAAACACAGATAGCGCGGCTTATTGTTCTGTCAGGATCTACTCAAGAGGAAGAATTTATGCAAGTGTAAAATTGTGTGATTTGTGATGGATTACTTTATTATTGCAGCTTGCAAAAGCACATACTATTTGTGTGCTACGGGCGTGAAAGATACCCCGACTTGTTGAGAAAAGGTGTGCTGTTTCTTTTTGAAGATTTTTGCCTGATGATAAAAACTAACATTGAGGGAAGGACCTGACACCAGAATATCATTAGGGCCTTTCGCACCGCTTTAGATCCAGAATGTACAGTACTAAAGTACTGGGACGTTTTTGCGCGAACTATTTCCCAGTACCATTTGAAGGGTTGCATTCGCACCGAGAGTGTAGTGACGTAAGCCAGTCGACAGTGTTGTCATTTGTGCGCGGCGTTCAACAACTGAAACAAAGAAGAACAACATTAACAAAAGGAGGATGAGGACGCTGTGATCGGAGCTGTGTTTTTGTTGTGTCTCGCGGGTTTCACAAAAATGGACATGGAAAGTCGACGTATACGTAAAGCAATTGAAAGAACGGAAAGAAGGACTAAGAATCTCCAACGACAACTGCATGGCCCTTTTACAAAAATTGTGGGCCTCACACGTTTCAGCGTCCGTCCATCTATCGCTGTTCTCCTTAATTGCGAAATAAGTTGACATGTTTACACAGCGTTTTAAATAATGGCGAGTGAGGGCGTTCTCATACGCATTTGGCCAATCAATGTCAACTTACGTCACGATTAGTACCAGTTGCCTGGTTAGACCCTGCTCCGGAGTAGGAACTAATTTGGTTCTCGAAAAAAGGCAGTCCGGTACTAAAATCGCACACAGTGCCGGCGGTGCGAAAACGCCAAAAAGTGAATAGTTCCACAATTAGTTCTGGTACTAAGAAAAGGTTCCTGCGGTGCGAAAGGCCCTATAGATATATGCCGATTACTCTTGCCAGCTAAAATGGGAAACATTCTCAGAATTTTTTGGCTAATGTTCTGCTGCTGGCAATTTCTCTCAAGTATGAGATTGTATCGACCATTCCTGTCTTTAATAATGTTCTCAAAATGTTCCCAAAAACATTATTTATATGTCATTCTCCACTCAGAATGGCCAAGCAATCGAGATGGTCCTCACTGCAGAGCACAAGATCCAGATCCAACTCCTCCCACCCTACATATACCAAAACCTACCCGTCTCCAACCCCTGATCCCGAAACCCACCCATCTCCACCCCTAAACCTACCAATCACCACATGTAGAGACTAGTTCAGGCCAGGTAAAAAAAATAAATAAATACAAAAAGACTGAAGACAAACAGCTTGACTGCACTGCCCTTTGAGTCATTCAGATCCATTAGTTGAAACCTTTTCAAAGACAAACGTAAACATGCTTTCACACACTGTATAGTTTATTCAGTGCGAGGCTCTGGATGTGTCAGAATCCAGATTGTCACTTGCAGATGTAAAAGTGTTGAGAGAAAAATAAATAAAAAAAGAGCAGAGGAAATGTAGACCTTTTTTTTCCCCATCCTGTCAAGATTGTAAGAATCAAGTAAAGGCATATTATTCTAAGAGCCTGTTTATAACTAATATTACAATTGTTCAGGTCATCGATCACCAACGGTCAGCCCAGACACACTGCCATTTCAAATGCATCTTAAAGACGTTTTACATTTTTTTAGGAAGTCTTATGCTCATCAAACATAAATGCAGTAAAAACAATAAGATTGTGAATTATTATTACAAGAACTACTTCCTTTTTTTAATATATTGTAAAATGAAATTTATTCCTGTGATGCAAAGCTAAATGTTCAGTTGCAGTGTCCAGCATGATCAGAATTCATTCTGATATGCTGATTTGCTGCTCAAATAACATTTCTTGTTACATTTGGTAGAATTTTCTAGTATTGAAGACAAAAGTTGCACCAGGATGCCTATGACCCAAATTCACGAAAGGTGTTAGCAAAATGGACTGACTTGCCTTAAAGGGACTCCTATAAGCTGAAAGTGTGTATTGTAAACCGTCACTGAGGTTTTATTGTCTGAGCCCTTGAGTCATAACCTGGACCATCTCAATGACAGCTAAGGTGCCGAACACAGCTTAAAACCAACAAGGAATTTGCTAAAGACTGTCACAACAATTGTAGGTCAAACAAGAGGAAGATTCTTTCCACAAAGCTCCTTTGTCAGAGGACAACAATAACTCAGTGTATGGAGAATAACAATGGCACCAGTAGAGCAAGTGACACTAAACTTCTAATGCGAGAGTAGGAAGCCAGAAAAATCTCTTTAAAGTCAGCAGTCTACTGTACCGTCACACCCGATACTGTAGGCAACATTAGCGCATGATCAAATGGGTTCATATGAGAGCAGCGCCTATGGATCACGTCTCCAACGCTGCTTCAGGATGAATACATCTGATCCCTCCAGGGGAAAGAGGTTTGTTGTTCCCATGCTCTCACCTCGTCTCCTCTGGGTATACGTGTATAGTTGAAATATGCTCGTGTATGCAAACATCAACCTGTGCTGTGAATGCCAAAACATTAAAATGCATGATTATACATTGTATACATTTTACATAGCATGCCGTACAGAATGCACAAACCACTGACTATAGCGACTAACCTGCGCTGTGACGTGACAGAAAAAAGAAAGGGGAAAATAGTCAATCAAATGGACTATAAAATAATAAATGCACTGTTATAAAAGAAAATGTGTACTTTTTTAGAATGCATAGCTACTTTTGAATGTTGTCTTTTAAAGGGTTTTGGCAGCAGAATGGTGTAAATGTTGCATCTACAAACAGTGGACTAAACTTTGACCTCTTGACCTCTAGCCTCACAATATGTGCTGCAACTATATCCATTAACTTGTAAAAAGTATTTAAATAGATATACATTTATTTATTACAGAATAATACATTGCAAAAATGATTTATGTATTTTTGTCTTGTTTTCCACTACAAAAATCGAAATATTCTTAAATCAAGATACATTTACATGAGAAGCAAAATAACATGTTTTCTGAGAGAATGCCTCAAAATAAGTTAGGTTTGCTTAAAATTAGAATGATGACTGATGAAGGATGAGCCCGACGGCCAGAAACTGGCAGATATTTTGTTCTCTTGTTCTTAAGCAAAATATTTTATTTCTATTAAATTTTTTTTTTTTTCAAAAATCAACTAATAGCTAATCCTTTTGATTCTCAAAGAATTATCGATTCAGAATAATTAATAATGATATGGAAAACAAGAGCAAAGGGTATACTAACTATTTTATATAGTCAAAATACAACCATAAATAAAAAATAATACTTGTAATAGTGTATAAGGGGGGGAAAGCGAGGGAGGGTTGGTGTCTCTCTATAAAAACTCTAATTCATTTTCCATGTTAATTGCATTAAATGAAACGTATTTAGTTTATTTACATTAAGGGGTGCACGTAAAACGTGTGTCGTGTATATAACTTTTTTCATACCCATTACAAGGGGGGGCCAACGATATATAGTCCGAAAAGGATATGCAGTAATTGGGCAAAAGAAACAAAAGTTTAATGGTCTAAAAATAAATACTTATAGGATAGATCGTGTATCAGTGAGAGGGATCGTTTACGGGTAAAAATAGATTGTAAATATAACCCAATCGTATGCAAAAATGAAATTGCATTTTAGTACATGTAAAATTACTTATTTTAATTGTAATAATACACTATACAGTTAAAATTAAAATTTTAGTTAAGTTAATCAGCACACTAATGATTTAAAATGTGCTTTAAAGTAAAACTTCTAATTTGACATTATTACAAAGTTCACTTTTTAAAAGCGGACTGAGTACAGTCCAAAACGTGTAAAGTGCAGTACACTTGTGGCCTTTTAATTGTTATTTCATCATATTTTATTACGTAACAGT
Source organism: Sinocyclocheilus anophthalmus (assembly GCA_018155175.1). Lineage (NCBI taxonomy): Eukaryota > Metazoa > Chordata > Actinopteri > Cypriniformes > Cyprinidae > Sinocyclocheilus > Sinocyclocheilus anophthalmus. The sequence goes on from JADLZN010011827.1 coordinate 7,248, forward strand.
TTTTAAGATTTGAAGTCATTACAATCTCACAGTCCATGACGGATAGGGTGCAATTTTTCACAGCCTGACAATAAGGGCATTCTAAAAATGGCACAATGAAATGGGTTGTTTGCTTTTATGCGCAAAGAATGGGTGTATAGTTCACTGTGTTGCATGTTAAATTCAGTGTTATACATGTGGTCATGTCGTTAGACTTGTCAGTGCTGTGCCGTTGTAAAGGGGGGTAGTGTTTAGAGAGTATGTGTGGGGCATGTGGAGGTGGCCTCTTATAACAGCGAATTTCGATCAGGTGCCCCTACTCACGGACACGACTGTGCTGCAGCTCTTATCGCACCCATAGCTGAGAATCAGCCTGAGGCCAGAGAACATCCCTCCCTGAACCACTTCCACACACCTACTAAGATTCCCACAGTTCTTTATCAAACTCGCATGCCATCTTGCTTTATAATCTGAGCTCATCGCAAAAAGGCCCGGGGGGTCGCTGTAATGCCTATTTGTGTTTTATATTTTATACTTTCGTGTATCTCGTTGTGCTGTGGTGATTAAGAGAGAGGTTCATCAAGACTTTAAATAGTGGGTGGGGAGTTCGGCTTTTTTCTATTTGTATTTCTCAATAAAGGAATACCAAACAACACAAACATCATCAGATAAAAGTTAGCTTTGAAATTTGCATTCGCTTTAATATTGATCAATTTCATTTGATTCATTGTGATGAAAGTCAAGGACATCAAAGCAGCACAAAGTGAATAATTTCACAAAATAATATCACAAAAGCAATGTGTTCAGAGTTAAAAATTAAAATGTCTTTTTAATACTTCAAAATATAGTTTACGGCGTATAAACAATTATATGCAAGTACATCAAGATGTGTTTACTTTGTTTATAATATAAAATAATAATAATATAACGTGTAAAATGTATATGTTGCTTGCAATTTCATAAAAATGTAACATTATTAAAAATACATACTCGGTGATGGATACAATCTTTGTCATGGAATACACTTGCTTGTTTGCATATAGTTTATTGTTTGACTGTCCGGTTTTTAGGTTTTAGGGGAGGGGTTCGTTGAGATAGTTTCAAAGTCTGAAGTAGCATTAGTTGCGGTGCGTTTTCAAATTAAAAGTCCTTTCACAACGCCATACAACTCAAAGTAAGAGACAGTTCCCCACAACTGGAAATTTGCTGAAAAGATCGTCGGTTGGGGGGGCTTCGAGCATAACACATTTATTTATTTATGTAGTCTATTATCTGAAAGAGTTGGAATGAATGGTGCATCACTGTGTTGGACTTTGCTCATAATGGGGACCTCTGCTTAATGAGTGCCGTCAAATGAAGTCCAAACAAATCGATCATTGAGAAGTGGAACTTTAAACCCTTGTTTCTGCCAAAATATAGTCCTACCCATAAAGGCTTTGTTGTTTAACAATTGTTTCCCCAGCTTATACACCGTGCTTGATCTGTGCTATGTACTCCTGATTCAGAAATATGGGGGGTATTTTTCACTGAGAGCGATATTTGTATAGGGACGGTCTTATCTAGCCGCAGCAACAGTTTGAAGTTAATGTCTTAATGATGGATTTTTTTCTTACAAACATGCAGCTTTTCACTTCAGAAGGTGTTAACTGATGGACTGGAGTGCTGTGGATTATTGTGATGTGTTTATCAGCTGTTTGAACTCTAATTCTGACGGCACCCATTCACAGCAGAGCATCCATGGATGATCAAGTGATGTGATGTTAAATTTCTCCAAATCTGTTCCAATGATGAAGAAACAAACTCGTCTTGGATGGCGTGGATAGTGCGAGTACATTTTCAGCAAAGTTTTGGGTGAACTACTGCTTTAAAAATGTTAATATTCTACAAAACACAATCAGCACCTGAAACAGCAGTCGCAATTGTTTAAAAACATTTCTAAGAGTAGAATCACCCGTCACTCATCGCATATCACCATTGCGGCTAGATAAGACAAAACTCTCTCGGATTAACATGCCATTTCCGGTTACAAATCGTGTTACAAACCACATTCAAATGTCCAAGCAACCAACAGCAATATCCTAGCCTATCCTACCTATTTTAATACCTAATCTGCAAGCGGCGCCAAAAATGACACACTTCACCTTTAAATAAAATCAGTGCTTTCATCTATTTAATAATACAATGACCAGCAATTATCTTCATGTTAAGTAGACCAGAAGGAAATGAACAGGAAATAAACGTCCATGAATTGTACATAACCGTAGGGTCTCTGCACATAGGACATATCACTGCTGGAGACAAATGAGCCGTCCAGGTGGAGACAGAGTTACATGTCTTGTTAATTAATGTGCTCTGATTAGATCCATTAACGGCCACTGAGTAAACTAATCACCACGTAATGCATGGTGTCGTTTTGCTTAACTGCCCATTCCGTATTCTTCCCCCGTCGTTGCAAATGTCATTATTTTTTAATAGACTCATGAAAAATAATGTTGTGTCAGGAGAAAGGATTTCATTTTTGCTCATTGTAAGCATGTTTCACAGCCGATTGATTGTCACTGTCCATTACTGTGTGGACATGTGAGCGTACATGCAGATGAGTTGATCAGACGGCTCAATGTCTCAGCCTGACAAAGACAATAACGTCAGAGGAATGGAGATGAGATATTGAGCTTAGCACAGTGCTGTGATGCATTGCCTCGCATTTCTTTTCTGCCAGTTAAGCACTACTGCGCGGCAGTGATTTTTCATTGGTTATTAATGCAGTTGTATTTTTCTTTTAAATCGTGATGTCATGCTGCATACCAAACGAGCAGAATTGTAATTGAAATGGAACCTCATAAGTGATCGATTTAGAACAGTCTACATAAGAAGAAATTGTGCATGTCACAAGCACAAGCACAATTCCAGTAATTTGATGTTAGCCTGTTGTTAAAATATATTTTAACGTAAAACTTTTCATTTGACTTGCAAAAAATGCATTTAAAAAAAATGTCCTCTCCCTCAAGCATCCTACCCGTACTTAAAAAATGTATATATTTAAAATACATTTATTTTATACTAAGTATAGTTCAAATCTATTAGCATATTTATTGACATATCGCTCGAGACATACTGATATAAAAATCATAATTAAAGTTTATTTGGAGTACTTGTGCACAATGCATATTTCTTATTATTAAGCCTAAAATGTGTTTTAAAGGTGCAATAGGTGATTGTCTAAAAAACATTTTTCGGTTATGCTGGTTGAAAGTCTCTTCAAGTTAAAGTTAGAATTTTCCAAGATCTCCTACTGCACCTTTAATGTCACTATTGTTGAGGATTGTATGATCTTTGAATAACATTGGTCTTTAAATGCAAAATATTTAAAGTGTGCCTAAAGTATACTTACTTCAAATCATTTACACAATCAAATATACTTCAGTATATCTTTAGTTGGGCTTCAGCACTACTTCTGCACTCTTAAAGTGCATTAAGTACAAAATTAGTACAATTTAGCAGACTTTAAGTATACTAAAAGTACAGTTGCAGGGTATTTTTATTAAGTACATAAATGTGTAAATGTATTTGTAGTACACTTAGCATTAAATAAATGTATTTCGAATACATTTTAGTACATCCCAGCAGGCACACAATGTCATAAGACGTTGATATTTGGTTAAATTTCGGTTGCGACGTCGGGTGACCAAAATTCAATGTAAATTCAACGTCTAATGTCAATGTTAAATCGATGTCCAATACCGACGTCAGCTGACATTGATATTAGTTGTTTTTAGGTTGTGTAACCAAAATCCAATGTTAAGTCAACGTCAAATTGACGTCAACCCGATTTTCATTTTCAACCAAAATGCAAAGTCTGTCTGACGTCATGTCCAACGTCAACCTTACGTTACATAGCGTCAGTGCCTGATGGGTATTTTTCACCGTGAGTAGAGTGTATATGACTTTTCTTTCTTTCAGGACGAATACAATCGGGGTTATATTAAAAAATGTCCTGGCTCTTCCAAGCTTTATTATGATTATAAGTGAATGGGGGTCGAGATTTTGAAGCAAAATAAGTGCATCCATCCATCATAAAAAAGTGCTCTGACAGCGAAGTAATGCATTATGGTCTTAGAAAAATACCAATTTTTAAAACTTTATAAACCGTAATCTCTAGCTCCCGCTAACTGTCGTTCCTGCATTCACGCATGTGAGACAATTTTTACCTCATTTCTACAAAACAATGGGCGCATCTACAATTGTGTGGAGAAGGTTTGTACAAATAAAGCCTGCCAAGATCTGATTTCTGTCAATGCCCCTGGAGACAATTGCACGACTCTCTCGGCTCTCTCTATCTCACAACAACACACACAAACACACACACACACACAAGACACACACACACACACACCACACACACACACACAGCACACATCACTCACTCACTCACATCCGCCCTACAAATTAAGAATTGCACAACTCAGAAATAATGGGTTTCAGGCACTCATAATTGTTTTCTGTAAATCAGTGGTAACATCAACAGGATACCTGATATCCAATTGCGGAGAGAGTCTGTCAGTAATCACATTACGATTAATAACATTATGATGATTCATTCCAGTGAAACATACGTCCGCTGTTAAACACAGCCTTTTATCATTTGTCTGCATGAAAGTTGCAGAACGAGATATCGCAGCCGCACCGTTATCACTTATCCTCAATATGACACGCAGAATACATCAAAAATATGGACACATGGCCCAGCAGAGTATCATTTTCATCCAGGGATACAGAAACCCATAATAGCCTTTAAAAAAACTGGCAGACATCCCAGTTACCATATCTGGGATCAATTCTTCCACCTTTTTATTTTTTTTGAAGGCTACATTAGATTTATATTTTATATATGTCTGTAATCCCCTAGTGTATACTTTGAAGTGTAAAATATGTCTTGGCACTGAGTCCAATTGTCTGACTGTTCGGGTGAGTAATTCTTACCTGAACTAAATTACGTAATAAATGGAGCGAGTCGACTGTGTCTTTACATCCCTCACTGACCTCAGATAAGCAGTGGTTTCTCTTGATTTCTGAAGACCTGTGTGATCATGATTGTGACTTGCACTCAACTGAGCTTTAACGACAAAATACTATTTTTCCAGATGATTCGAAGCAAGGGCAGAAGATTTGACATTGGTAGGGACATTTTACATTGAGTTAAACTATAAAAGATGAAGCATGTTTTGCCTACACAATGAAATCATGTGATACAGTGGATAAACTGTTCTTTATACAGATTATATATACATAAATGCTTATTTTTTAGAGTAAATAATAAATTCATGTGTTCATCAGTAGTTGATGCAATGTTAAAATGTGGAGAAAACACCCCTTTTCTTAAAATGAAAGATTGTGTAAATTCAGTGGTTAAATGCTGTGTGGCCATGTGCAATTTTCTGTGCAATTAGTCACCTGACTAGTGGTTGGTCTTTGTGTGAATGCACACCAAACTGGAAGATTTCGGAATGTATATAAGCCGTGGTAGGCGGTTTTAGGAAAGGGCATTAAAAAGATGGAAAAATAATAATTAAATATAATAGACACAAATGGTCAATACTATGTAATCATGTAAATCAAAAAAAAGTAACTGTAGTCTGAGTACGGGTATGTTAAAATGCAATATAATCTAACTACAAGTACTTAACTTTTGGAATCTGATTACATAATCCAGATCACAGTTACTACCCAGCACTGATTACTATACTGTTGCTAGGGCATTCTAGTTGGTTGCCAGGTGGTAATTTACAGGCTCCTTCCCTTCCAAGTCTCTATGATATTCTAGTCTCCAGATACAGCTCAAGTACCTTATTGAGTGTGAGTCTTCAAAATGCTTTCACCCGTTTTAGGTGAAAGTCTGTTCGGATCCTTAATCTTAAGTATAAGCAAAAGTAACAGATGCTTCCTTAAGCAAACACAAAGTTATAATTGGTATGCCTATAGATAAAAAAACTTTCTAAACCTCTGTAAATACCTGGTAGTTTTCATTACATTTCAGTTGCAGTGTACAACCTCTCAAATGCAGAATAAGCCAGACTCTTACTATATGCATGATTTATTTTTCACCTATACAGAGTTTATGAGAAACAAGAACGTGAACCCTGCAGGGCTACAAGAGAGAAGCATTGAGGGCGATGTGCTTTGCAGTACATCTGCGAGATAAATACCTCCCTGGCACCAAAACGACTCACACTTGATTCATTTTCCTTTCCTTTTTCCAAAGCAATCCAATAGACAACGCTCATAGCTAAGAGGGGTGCTGTGGATAAACAGAAGACGTGCCCTCTTTTATTAGTGAGACACGGCAGCAGTCAATAAAGCTAAGATGTTTTGACTGGAGGACGGATCTTCATACACATGTTGTCTCAAAGCAGAAACCTTTTATGTAGCTGTCAGAGGGGAACCGCACAATGCTGCTAAGGGGATTACAGCACACAAAGAATGAAAATATGAAAAATGGTATGTGGATATGCATTGGAGCAAATGATCTTTCGTCTGTACCCTTACTGGAACTATATTTTTTGGGGTAACTGATAGTAGAAGGGGGGAGACTGGTTATATGTCCATATAATGGTAGTTGGGACATGAAATGAACGGCAGGTGACCTCTCAGTATAAACACAACGTGAACAGACACAACAAAGACGGAATGTTTTTCAAAGGTAAAGGTTTATTTGTATGCTGCCCTTCTTTTTCACGGTCAACATAATCTGATGATCGGCAGTCACTTTGTATGCCACTATGCTATGGTTTATTTTATTAATAAATATTTTTTCATACTTTGGTTAACCATAAGTTAATGTTTTTTTTTTTTATCTGCATCTGCACATTTATCTGTTAAACTAACCAATCATAAATGAAACAGTGTTTAGTTTGTTTATATATTTGTATATAATATAATTAATATTTGTGCGCTTTGCAGAACAGATCTTTTCTGAGAGCCAAATAAAATACGAATTTCTGCATTTATCATTACACTGAATTGACATGATTTTCATTTCTCATAGGAATCGCTAGTAAATTTCACAAATAAATGGCAAGTAACACATTGAACTAAATGTTGAAGTAGAAAAACAGTATTGTCTTGTAAAACATTCTAATAAATCTAACTTAATATCATTTTTACAGTGTAGTCTAACTATCTGTGACAAATTAAATAATAAACTTAACTTAATGGTTTCGCAAACGCAAAAAAAAAAGTTCAGCTGTTTAATTATATTTCGTTTTAAAACCATTTGCAAAATCATTCTGATGTAAACTCAATTATTAAAGAACACTTTTAAATATTACATAGACAATCTCTGTTTAGTTTCAGCGTTTGGTGGTAACAATTCAAAAAGTTATGACAAACCAACCCACACTCATGCAAGTCATTAGAATTTTTACAAGAATGCAGAATCGTAAGAATATGTATGTTGTATCACAAATATATGACCTGAACCTAAAGCCTTAACTCACCTAACCATCACTGTACAAGGGAATATTGTATAAAAGTCATACATTTTTGTAAAACCCAAGTCATGTGATTTAGCCATCTAGTACAAATTAGTATTGGTCAAAAATTAGTATTGCCATTTTTCCAGAGCAGATTTAGTTGCCAACAATTTCACAGATGGACAAGTAGTTATTAAAAGGTTGAACGCTTGACGTATACTGTACTTGACGACTCAATTTGTTTAACCTTGTAAATGTGCAAATAAGAATGTGAATCATGGGTTACAAATATGCAGTGTTCTGAATGTCAGCTCATCAGAAGCTGTATACTTGTACATAACATTCTGTAGTGAAAAGTAAAGTTTGGACAAAAGCAAAACAACACAGCAGATGCCATACTTTAATGTGTACACAAGTCCGAAATTGCATGATGCCGGTGGCCTATTCTACAGTTCCTCCATTGTTCTTGCGCAGTAATTCCAAACACACCTGCAATCCTTTCCTTCCTGTATCACAATTCCCACAGTTCAACTCGGAGGAGTTTGAAAGGCCGGGCACAATGATGTAATTACTTTTCCAGGTTCCCAGGATGGCCTGAAAGGAAGGAAAGCACAGCACCATGGCGAAAGAGGAAAGCCTCGCTCCAAGCCCTTAAAAGCAGAGGTCTTGACGGCAAGGTTTCAGGATTACTTCTATGTATTATGTAATGTGGCACCATCTTATAACAACAAAGTACCCTGTAAAGTGGACTTGGGTGTTTTTAGATCCGTTTTTCTGTCAAGAGTGCAACCAAGCAAGTAATCGCCAACAATACTGATGTGGCGGTTTAGTCTACCCCTTTAAATGTGTGATTGTGGTTTCCCAGACATGAAACCTATCATATGTCCTAACTCCCACTCCACTTCAAAAGCCAAAGCAATGCATAAACAGCCCTTTAAAAGCCAACCCCAGATCTTGTAACTTCCTTTGTTTTACTGTAGTGGGTTTCCTGTAGTAATGTTATGTCAGTGGGAAGGCTTCCTAATATGTGTTCTAGGAAGCCACAAAATGTTTGAGATTGCATTGTCAAGCACTTTTTTTACCCCACTTTGTCGAGAGCTGAGTTGTGACCAATGCTCTCAAGGCAAAAGTGCTCTCATCTGAAGTTGACATGGTGAAGTATGTCAAACGGACTCTTTGTCTCCATTCCCCTCGAGTGGACCTCTAAAAATGTCCGTCGTTAGTATTCATCGCCCACCAATCTAACTGCGCTGAAACAGAGCATGAAAATCCCACAGGGCTGATGGACTGCTAATGTAGACCTCTAAAGACCCTGCTAACTCACTGAACTACAAACATGTTAATTCAGCATCGTCCTTAAAAGTGCCTTTCCTGTTGAAAACAGCATAGACTCGTTTGGACCTTAAGGAGGTGGCCTTAACTTGTATTTAACGGGCAATGCTGGCCTGGCACAACCTGGCTATTGTTGCTAGACCAGCTTGACCAGTCATGCTTGTTAACAGCATTGAAGTGTCTAAACATACCTTATACTGGCCATTTTGGTCAATCACTTGCTGAACCAGTTTAACTGGTCTAGGCTGTTTTCTTCATCAGTAAATTACCCCAAAATATCAACAAAGTATGAACTATACATTTAAAGGGTTAGTTCACCCAGAAATTAAAATTCTGTTATCATTTACTTACCCTCATGTTGTTCTAAACCCGTAAACCCTTCGTTCATCTTCGGAACACAATTAAGATATTTTTGATGAAATCCAATGCTTTCTGACCCTCCATAAACAGCAAGGTAACTACCACGTTCAAGGTCCAGGAAAAGTACCAAGATGATCGACAAAGTAGTCCCTGTACATCAGTGGTTTCAACTGTAAAGGTTATGAAGCTGCGAGAATACTTTTTAGTGCAAAAACAAAGTAACAACTTTATTCCACAGTTCGTCTCTAATGCGTCACTTGTGGACGCGCTTTTCACAACAGTACAATGACGCACGTTGTGCGTCGCTGCCCCAGATCTGCTTAATGACGTCCATCACTCTGATCTGGGTCCGCCGCACCGGCGCCGCCACGCCCTCCTCATGGTTACGTTGTGAACGCGCGTCCACAGCACTTTCTGGACCTTGAACGTGTATTACCTTGCCTGTCTATGGGCGGTCCGAGAGCCCTCAGATTTCTCAAAAAATCTTGTATGTGTGTTTCCGAAGATGAACAAGTCTTACGGGTCTTACGGCAAACAACACGAGGGTAAGTATTGATGAATAATTGACATAAAACAATCATTTTTGGGTGAACTAACCCTTTAACATTAAACGTTTTTCTACATCACAAACAAATGATAAAGCATAGACCAATTGTGAACAGAAACACTTGATTTTGGCTCAATTTATTGGTTTAGCATATTTTTGTAATCTTTGTGCATGCTTTAGTTTCTGGTTTCATGAATCAATCACAAAATCATCACTGGAGAGTTCTTTGACAGTCAGCACATTAGTTGGCAAAGCATTAGCACTCAGAAACCAGAAGCCCAGACTATAATGAAGCCTGAAGCTCAACATTAAGCTTCTGTTGGAGCAATATAACTCTTATAACTTTTATATTTTATAAAGAAAATGTGAGAAGTCTTTGCCTGTGCAGATCTACTCACCACTGTTATGGGTGATTGCTGGTGCCTTGCTATGGTTTCTAGGGTTTTTGGAGTGGGTGGTTAGTGTATTTCTATGCAGTTGCTTGGATGTTCTAGACAGATTTGGGGTGTTTGTTTACTAAGGCATTTTATGTGGTTGCTTACTGGTTTAAGGATTTTTTTCACCAACTTTTAGGATCTGCCAGGTGAAAATTTAAATTATGTTTACTTTGAGGAGTAATATTTAAGAAGTTTTATCAAATAATATTTGCCTGGGCTGACCATGGTCAAAAAATATGAATATAAAGGAACCATGTTCAAAAATCCGCATCATTCACTCACCCTCATTTCGATCTAAACCTGTAAGACTTCGGAAGACATTTTTAAAGCTGTTTTTTTTCCATGTTATGAAAGTACATGTTACGTAAGCCAATGTTATAAAAGTTCCAAACATTTTAATCTCCAAAATGGAATAATTTATCCAACTCAAATGGTTTTTGAATTTAAAGCCTTAATTTATGCTTAAATTAAATCAAAACATTAATCAATATATGCATACTCATACTGTGCTGAGAGATTTTTTTGTGTTAATATGAGCTGTAGTAATACTACCTAACAGATATTTAAATATATTTAGTTCTTTCCCTTGAGTGAACAAAAGGGGAAGAAAAAAAAACATGCCCTTCATCTAGAAAGTTCCTTTGGTTTCTCACTTCGCTTTGGCTTTCACACCTAACTAAAGTCATGCTCTCACTCTCGGCAGGGGTCTGGGGGGCCTGGCGGTATCATTGATTTCATTTATTTTGAGGCTGAAAATAATTTGCATGGGCTTTTGGACCACTGCCATCCCATATGCTGTTTAAGACAGCGATTCTCCCACTGTGGCGGCTCTGCAGACTATACGCAGTATGCAAGGAGTATTACATTACTGCAAGACTGGAATATTGTCATGCCATATTGTGTTCTACAGAACAAACAGAGGTAGAATGGCTTGTTACCTAAAACCAGACCTATATTTGGAAATATTGAGGAAGCCTATCTTCAAAATGCTGTATCAGTTTATGCTGTGTCCACTTGGCAATAAAATTGATGTTTCTAGAAGAACAGTCACAACAACAATCCAACGTGCTGCTATGCCACCAGTCATTAAAGGCTGGTTCAGATGTAGTGAAAATGATCACATTTCAATGAATGATTACAAACACAAACTTTTTGTTTGTTGCAATTATGTGGGCCAATGTACATTAAGATCAGGAAAGTGCATTGAGAAAGTAAATACAGTCCGTTTTCATTTAATCTCATTGCTGATAGATCACCACTTTAGTTGATAAACCACATATAATCCTAAAACCACACTCAGAAAGCAGACTTCAAGAGAGGATACTTCATCCCATCTAAAACCGGTCTTAAACGTCCAATTAAAGAGCTGAGAGCTGTCCAAGCACAGAAAAACAGCTTTGTATCTGTTGTGGAGATCAAGAAGCAAATCCCAGGCCAGCAGCTTCTATGTAATGGCATATTAGGCATTCCCCCAAAACAGACTTGCTTATAAAGAGTCCTGAAAATAATTTGACATGAGTGGTTGCACTGTTCTTCGTTTCCGTTTTCTGAGTGCTCTTTTTGTGTGAGGGGCTATTAGGGTTTAATTGTGAATGCCCTGGGATAAACCGAAGAAGAATGCAAGCGCTGTCCAAACCGCGGCCTCTGCCAGATGCAATGGACCCAGGCTGCAGGAGAGACTGTGGGCTAATGCTTGGCACCAGTCTTTCCTTCTCTCTCTTTTCTGCCTAGTTTTTCTGTATTATTTCTTATTATATAAGCAATAGTACTGATTTGGTTGTCAAAATACCAATACCAGTGAAATTTAATTAACACTTCTTGACTTAAAGAGTTAAAGATAATAATATAAATCAACCTAATAAATTGAATATGCCAATTTATATAAAATATATATATATATATACACAGTGGGGGGAAAAAGTATTTAGTCAGCCACCAATTGTCCAAGTTCTCCCCCTTAAAAAGATGAGAGGGGCCTGTAATTTTCATCATAGATATACCTCAACTATGAGAGACAAAATGAGAAAAAAAATCCAGTAAATCACATTGTAGGATTTTTAAAGATTTTATTTGCAAATTATGGTGGAAAATTAGTATTTGGTCAATAACAAAATTTCAGCTCAATACTTTGTTATATACCCTTTGATGGCAATGACAGAGGTCAAACGTTTTCTGTAAGTCTTCACAAATTTTTCACACACTGTTGCTGGTATTTTGCCCATTCCTCCATGCAGATCGCCTCTAGAGCAGTAATGTTTTGGGGCTGTCGCTGGGCAATACGGATTTTCAACTCCCTCCAAAGATGTTCTATGGGGTTAAGATTTGGAGACTGGCTAGGCCACTCCAGGAACCTTGAAATGCTTCTTACGAAGCCAATCCTTCGTTGCCCGGGCGGTGTGTTTGGGATCATTGTCATGCTGAAAAGACCCAGCCACGTTTCATCTTCAATGCCCTTGTTGATGGAAGGAGGTTTTCACTCAAAATGAATGAATTTCACGATACATGGCCCCATTCATTCTTCGTTTACACGGATCAGTCGTCCTGGTCCCTTTGCAGAAAACAGCCCCAAAGCATGATGTTTCACCCCCATGCTTCACAGTAGGTATGGTGTTCTTTGGATGCAACGCAGCATTCTTTCTCCTCCAAACACGACAAGTTGAATTTTACCAAAAAGTTCTATTTTGGTTTCATCTGACCAGAGACATCTCCCAATCCTCTCTGGATCATCCAAATGCTCTCTAGCAAACTTCAGATGGGCCTGGACATTTACTGGCTTAAGCAGGGGGACACGTCTTGCACTGCAGGATTTGAGTCCCTGGCGTTGCAGTGTGTTACTGATGGTAGCCTTTATTACTTTGGTCCCAGCTCTCTGCAGGTCATTCACTAGGTCCCCCCGTGTGGTTCTGGATTTTTGCTCACAGTTCTTGTGATAATTTTGTCCCCACGGGGTGAGATCTTGTGTGGATCCCCAGATCGAGGGAGATTATCAGTGTTCTTGTATGTCTTCCATTTTCTAATATTTGCTCCCACAGTTGATTTCTTCACACCAAGCTGCTTACCTATTGCAGATTCGGTCTTCCCAGCCTGGTGCAGGTCTACAAATTTGTTTCTGGTGTCCTTTGACAGCTCATTGGTCTTGCCAATGTGGAGTTTGGAGTGTGACTGTTTGAGTTTGTGGACAGGTGTCTTTTATACTGATAGAGTTCAAACAGATGCCATTAATACAGGGAACGAGTGGAGGACAGAGGAGCCTCTTAAAGACGAAGTTACAGGTCTGTGAGAGCCAGAAAACTTGCTTGTTTGTAGGTGACCAAATACCTTACGTTTACAGAGGAATTTACCTATTAATTCTTTAAAAATCCTACAATGGTATTTTCTGGATTTTTTTTTCTCATTTTTTCTCATTTTGTCTCTCATAGTTGATGTATACCTATGATGAAATTTACAGGCCTCTCTCATCTTTTTAATTTGGAGAACTTGCACAATTGGTGGCTGACTACATACTTTTTTGCCCCACTGTATATATTCAATTAGCACATAGCTTTTCAAGCTGTCTTAAACCGCGCAATGGGGTTAAATACATTAGTGTTTTTCCCCCCTCTTGTCTGTGCAATATTTTTTGCAAGTTTATATAATCTGCGTTCACTTTCACGTTAAATTAAACAGTTCAACCACAATGGACAATTTGATGCAAATGTACTTACCCTCAGGCCATTCCCAAATGTGAAGGGTGTTCGGCAGCGCAGGTAGGATTTACATCCTCGCTCACAATGGAGCCGCTGGGGGCTGGAGGGGGGGGGGGGGGTGACCGGGTGGAGGGGAGGGGCCCAACAGCTGATAAACATCCCTAATAATATAAAATGTGACTATCTTATATTTTAGCCAGAGTTACAGAAGACACCCACTAAACATTTCATCAGTGCATAAACTACAGACACTGAATGAGCTAGAACCGTTACATTTATTCATTTTAGCAGACGCTTTTATCCAAAGTGACTCAAGAGAGACAGAAATAAAGGCGAAATCCAAAAGCCAAGCAAAAAATTAACGCAATGATCTCAGGGTGCGGTATGCAAGAGGCGGGTGGTAGACGAGGGGTGGGGGAGGGTAGCGGGAAGCCGGGAGAGGGGGGTAGGGAGGGGGGTGTGGGGGGGTAAGGGGAGTCGGGATGGGTGGGGGGGTAGTTTTTCACAAACGGCCTTTAAACAAAAGGAGACATTTTAGCTGCATCTAATATCTTTCTATGTAATAACACCAAATATTAGTTAATTGAAGCAGACATAAAAGGGACGTCTTTTTTTTTTTTTTGCCACACATGATATTCTAGAGGAGGGGGGTGACAAGGGAGGGGGGGTGCAAGAAGCGGGGGGGGTGGGGGTGGGTCGGGGGGACTAACGTATGGGGTATTTTAAAAAATAAATCGTACAAAGAAAGTTTGGATTAAAAAGAATCATGCCGATATAGAGGCAAGTACAGTATGGCGCAGATATGACAGTATAGTGACACTGTAAATGTCATTATAGCTACCATACACTTTAATGGACGTGTGTACTTTTACCTTGAAATATACATTTCAAAATCATTTTGATGGTTGAGTTCTAATGAGGTGAATAGCCTCTGTTTCACGTTCCCATCCGATGTTTGGTGAGCCGGTACGAAATTCTGCAAAAATGCACAGCTATCCACTGTAATTACGACAGTGAATTCCACTCACTTAACCGTAGGTGGCTCCAAAGCGGCAAAAATACACAAAACTACATACAGCTGCTTTAAGGTACTTACATCCAAAATAAGCTCTTGGATATAAATAATCAAATGGTGCAACATCTTTTGTTTACTTAATTACTTTAGGCATTTCATAACCTCTAGTCTAGTGTTTTATAAGAACTCGTTTATAAGTCTGCTTTTAATAAACAGTGAACATAGTGCAGTGAACATAGGCTGCCATTTTAATTTAGGCATATTTCACAAATGAGTTTTCATCTTTGCACATCTTTTGCAAGGAATTCCCCCCTATGGTGGTGTTTTGTGGGTTTTGCGAACACCCCTTATTAACACACATGCAGCCTCTGGAGGCTTATTGCTTCAACGGTTTCATAGATATATATAATACAGTCCATCCTTCACTCGCTTGCTGTAATCATAACCACTTTTATTTTATTTCCCTGTTCTGTCAAATTTCGGACAATAGCAATGCAGTGAGTTT
This sequence comes from Sinocyclocheilus anophthalmus, assembly GCA_018155175.1. Taxonomy (NCBI): domain Eukaryota; kingdom Metazoa; phylum Chordata; class Actinopteri; order Cypriniformes; family Cyprinidae; genus Sinocyclocheilus; species Sinocyclocheilus anophthalmus. The sequence goes on from JADLZN010011827.1 coordinate 22,578, forward strand.
CTATAAATATTTAATTGTGCTCAGCAAGGCAGGAAGATTAAACCCTCCCTTTGACAGTTATTTGTAATGACATCTGAATGCAGGGGCAAAAAATATACAGACAGATGTTCGGCATGAAATATTGATTCTATAAATCGTAACCTGGTTTTCTTGTACACTACACCAGTCTGCACCAAGTTGTCCATTATTAATGATGAATGCATTTTTGTGTGTTACTTTTGATTTGTTATATAGCTGCTCCTACTTTTCCCGTGAGTGTGTGTGATGAATGCAAGGCCTGTGAAACAGCAAACTCAGGGCTCTTCTGAAGGATGAATAGGTGAAATCTGTCTATATCTGGCCCTTCAAAGGGAAATGGTTTTTGCTGTAAAGATATGCAGGCATGGAGATGTCTGCGGCGATGCTGCCAACGCTGTATCAGCTTGGAGACCGCCAGGTTCCTCCCACCGCTCTGACACAAATAAAAGGGAATAATATGCCCTCTGTGCATGAGCAGCATATTAATTCAGACAAAAGTGCCCTTTATCTCACACTGTTTCAAGCGGGGAGCGAGAAAGAGAGAGACAGATTTCAGGCTACACATTCTTTGAGGAATCTCCAAAATGGCATCTAAGTCTCCATATATTATGTTTCATGTTTTTTTTTTCAAAACAATTTAAATGCATCCAGCAGTGTCAGAAATTAACATTTTAAATTAAAGGGCAATATGTTCTCTTGGAATTGATTTTCAGGTGCAATTATTTTTTTTATAATATTAACATATACAAATGTAAAAATATAAAAGCACTAACTCCATTTAATTCCCTCTTTTCTTTTTCAAAATAGTAATTGAATTTAAATAAAAATGATTCATTTTGACAGTTATTCAAATAATGTTTTCATGATAAATTATACAGCTCTTTTATCATTTATATAACTATAGAATATAGAATTATAGAAGCCTCTTTTTCTCACTAAGGCTGTTTTTATTTGATAAACATACAATATTACTCTTTTTACTGAATAATATTACTAATACTATTCATTTAAAATATCTGTTTTCTATCTGAATATATTTTAAAGTGTAATTTTGGGAGATGGATCTATGGTATTTGTCTTCAGGATTATTTGATCACACACACATCAGAAATATTCTGATATCTGATTTGGCATTTTTTATTTATTTATTCATTCATTCATTCATCAATTCATTCAATTTCATTCCATTCCTTCATTCATTCATTTATTCTTAATGTTAAAAACAGTTGTGCTGCTTATTATTATTGTGGAAAAACAACATAGACAGGATAATATCGAGAGAAATCAACTAGTGATGCTCCGATCATGATTTTTCATAGCCGATTCCGATACCGATTTTTTACAAGCAAACTGGCCGAATCCGATACCGCTTCCGATTGTATTTAACTTTTTATCAAGCAACAAACAAAAGATCAAAGTCCCCACGAAGGACCAGATGTTTATTTAGGTATTTACTACTCAGCTAAATGGCTGGGGTTTTGGCTATGTACAACAACACGGTAACTCTGAAATGGTAACAGCAGTCTGCACAGTAGAGGCTCCATTTGAATACAAACATAGGTAGGCCTACGGACAAAAGCATTTAGCTTTTGTTTTTAAATTGGGTTTAAACTATAAACTGGCCTTAAATGAAAATATTAACGGTCTGTAACCATCTAATTTTAAGGGTAACAACTGCATAGTTCCACAATCAAAACACATTCAACACTCCAAACAAAGGTGTTACTTAATCAGCATTCAGCATTTGTTTTTGTTTTTTAAATTTGGTGTAAAGAAAAAAATATCTTTACCAGTGAAACTAAATAAAACAAAAGTAGGCTATATAAATAAATTATTCCAAAATCTTAACTACGGCAGGTGCTTTTTAAATAACATTAAGTCAATGTAATTTTAAGGTAAAATAAAAAAAATATTAATCCTATAGCCTACAGAACCGACGTTTACAAAAGTGCATGCTTCTTCTTTACAAAAAGGACGCATTTCCGCTTTGTCACAAGTTAGTCTTTTCCGTTTCTCATCAACACGTGCGAACGGACTGCACAACGTCACTGTCTACGCTTGTCAGGCGGACGTAACGTTTACATTGCGCAACTTCTGATGCAGTAAAGCCTCTTATTTGTGCGCCAAGTACCCCAAGGCTTTCGCTTGGTATCGTGAGTCCACAGGTAGCTCTGCTTTCCATCCGTGCATCGCCAACCATGAGCTTCTCGTCGGGGGTATTTTTTTTCTGCTGGCGCCTCGTGGCCACACCTTCCGCAAAAATGCGACGCAAAAAAATACAAAAACATTAAAGCAAAAACCCGGCCGGTTTCCGATTATGCTGTCACCTGCATCCCTAAGTCAACCAACTGCACCCTCCACCTCGGTGTTTTATGGCAGAGTGGCCCACGAGCCTTCTCCTCAGTGCAAGACACATGAGCCCGCATGAGTTTGCTAAAAACACCTGAATAACTCCACGGATGGTGAAAATAAGATTCTCTGGTCTGTGACAAATAGACTTTGTCCTTAATTCTAGCGGTATGTGTGTGGAAAACCAGGCACTGCTCATCACCTGTTCAATACAGTCCCAAAAGTGAAGCATGGAGGTGGCAGCATCATGCAGTGGGGGTGTTTTTTTCAGGTAAGTTATAAAGCACAAAGCTGCAGGGACAGGACGACTGGTTGCAATCGAGGGGAAAGATGAATGCGGCCAAGTACATGGATATCCTGGATGAAAACCTTCTCCTAGATTGCTCAGGACCTCAGACTGGGCCGAATTTTTACCTTCCAACAAGACAATGACCCTAGCACACAGCTAAAATAACGAAGGAGTTGGCTTCACAACAACTCTGTGACTGTTCATTAATGGCCCAGCCAGAGCCCTTACTTAAACCAAATTGAGCATCTCTGGAGAGACCTAAAAATGGCTGTCCACCAACGTTTACCATCCAACCTGACAGAACTGGAGAAAATCTGCAAAGAATGGCAGAGGATCCCCAAATCCAGGTGTTAAAAACTTGTTGCATCTTTCCCAAAAAGACTCATGTCTGTATTAGATCAAAAGGGTGCGTCTACTAAATACGGAGCAAAGGGTCTGAAGACTTAGGACCATGTGATATTTCAGTTTTTTTCTTTTTTAATAAATCTGCAAAACTGTCAACAATTCTCTGTTTTTCTGTCAATATTGGGGTGCTGTGTGTACATTAATGATGAAAAAAAAAAAACTTAAATGATTTTAGAAAATGGCTGCAATATAACAAAGAGTGAAAAATTTAAGGGGGTCTGAATACTTTCCGTACCCACTGTTCTATATAATAGATATATATATATATATATATATCTAATATAGGTATATTTGTGATGGTTTGTTCTATTTCTGATTGACAATCTGTGAGAAAGGTAATGCTAAGGTGGCACACACACACACATACTAAGATACAGTATGATAATATATACTAATAACGAAAAAGCACATGTTAACTCAAATTTCAAATCTGGGGCATTTTTGCCTACCCCTGGTTATTTTCTGACCTGCTGTAGTAAGCAACAACATGAAGGTTCGTTTCACTCTTTGTTACTGCTTGGTCCTAAACCGGCGATTGAATTCCAACTTATGATGCAATCACTACTGCTCAGGTTTTGATAATATTGTTGTCCCTTTGCGGGTTCTGTGTCTGCAACTGTGCAATGCTGCCGTGATTTAATGATGTGGGAAAAGCATTGATGAAGCGATGGGCTTTAATTGCATGCATAGAAAGTAAATGTTCTCACTCGTTAGAATCAGACGACAGCGGGGCATGACGAGGCGTACAGTATCTCATAGACTTCATTAGAGCCTCGGCCTGAGCCACGGGGGCACAGAGGAAGACGGGGGGTTGCGGGTACTACAGAATCTTGCTACGGTCGTCACAAGTGCTTGGGTCCCTTATCTGGCAAACCACAACAAAACCAGACAGGAAGCGCAGACACGGCCACAGCCAGACGTTTAGAGCCTTTTTTTTTTGCCAGGATTATTATTGGAATCCAATATTCAGATCTTTCTTCAGCTATTTTGGTCCTGTGGACCTTTAAAAAATAAGCACTCTTAACACATATTTTCACACACTCACTAAATTATTGTATTTGTCTGCTATTTACTGTCCAACAATGAATTTACAGTACATACCTCACAGGAAAATTCTGCCTTTATTGTCCGTGTTTTCTACCATTGTCATTTCCACCACATCTCAAATGATGTATTCCTTTGCCAAAAAAACAAAAAAAGTGCTTCATTGATTTGACTGTGCAATTGTAATGTATTTCAAAATTGGAACATATAATTTAAAAAAAAAACCTGTACTTACAGACATTGTATTGAAGAAAAAGGCCACTTTATAGTTTCTCTTGAAAATTCCCCCTTTAAAAAAATCCCCCCCCAAATGTGGTTCTTTTGTCATGCTTGAAGAAATTCAAGTATTTGATGTGTCTGACTAACACACAATTACCTGTAAGTATGCACATATTATATAATTATCTGCTTAAAAAAATGATGTAACATTTTTTCAAATAAATTACTAATTTAACACTTTATGCAAATAAACTTAATTGATCATTTCCCTTTTTTGACTAATGGACAACAATTATTCTTATGAATATTACGTATATTATATCTATAAATATCAATGTTATCTACCTTTCTACCTTATTTGTGTGTGTGGCGCATATAATATACTTATATTACTATCTATCTATATAATAGATGGCCTAAACGTTACAATATTTTAAACATAGGTTTTTCAAACGATTGAAAATCTGAGTCTGTGACAAGGGTAAAACAATATAATCTATACATAAAAGTAATTTTGCAGAAATGAATGGTAATGGTAAAAATGCTGATACAATATTAATGTGACATTCATATAACAAAACGAAAAATCTGTTAGTTTTAATAACAAATCATCCCCTTGGGAGATAAAAGTGCACAAAGTTGTAGAAACATCCATATATGATTAATAAACTCTAAAAGTGCACACAAAATGTTGCACAGTCAAAATCTACAATGAAGACAAATGTGTTTGAATTTGGAAAAAACACATCTGTCTCTGGTTGTGCAGGCCCATATTTTTTCTTTTATTTTGGCTTCTGCCTTCTTAATTTAACAAATGTGACTTTTATTCAGCATGGGTCATTAATTCTGAATGCTTTCAGAGGGCTTTTAAGCATACAGAGATTGAAATGAATAACATAAACAACTCGCACTCAGCCCAAATTTGTTTTTTCAAACTGTTACGCACCCATTGCCCTCTCTTTCAGTCACATTGACAGTTTTTTGTGTCTTGCCCAAAGTCTTCACAACACCTCAGTCTCAATCCCCCGTGCACCCGGCCCGTTAAATCCTCCCCGCCGTGTTAGCTGGCTTCCCGGAGCAGGGAGCTGATCTCTGGCCTGGTCAGCGCTTGCTGAGCTGTAGAGAGATGGATGCACTGATCACAGGCCTAATTATGCTGAACCATCACCGGCCTGACCTCACTGAGTGGGCAAATCACCTCTCCAAACAGCAGCGGCAGCCAGAGAATTCAGCTGCTATCTCTTTAGTGGCATAACTAATGGAACTGAGCTTGAAAATGAGGGGTGCTAGTTAGGAACCAGGCTGGGAATAACGTGATCTCCGATAGGTCAGTCCATTTTATCAGAACATACATTAAATTTGCCAAGTGGACAAGAAGTAAAGATCATAACTTTTTCCATCAATTTCTCTTAAAGGGATAGTACACCCAAAAATGATTTACTTACCCTCAAGTTGTTCCAAACCTGTATGAGTTTCTCTCTTTTGCTCAACGTGAAGATATTTTGAAGAATGTTGGTAACCACAGAGTTGCTGGCCCCCACTGACTTCCACAGTACAGAAAAAAAAAAATACAACGAAAATCAGTCTTTATATTTAGTCCAGTCTTCAGTGTCACTGATCCTTTAAAAGTCATTCTAATATGAAAAACAATTCATATTTTTGTGGAAATTGTGATAATTTCCTCAGAATTCTTTGATAAATGGCCAGTTCAAAAGAATAGTGTTTACTTGAAATAACCATTTTGAAATAGAAATATTTACTGTCACTTTTAATCAATTTAGTGCATCATTGTTGAATTAAAGTATTAATTTCTTTTTTTTTTTATCATATTGACCCCAAACTGTTGAATGGTAATGCATCTGGATATATTACTTTTCCATCATTTAAACACCCATTTTAAGTTATTTTTAAAAACATTGTTAATTTTGTAAACAGTTAAATTAGCTGAATTGTTAATTATATTATACAAATCTCAAATCGCTGTGATACAATTCTGTGATTGCATTTAAAATTTATTTGAAAATACACAGATAAAGGACAACGTTTGGCAACAACATACATAATAGTACACAAATATCATAAATAGCTTCTTTCCTTAATGAAAAAGAAGATGACCTTCCTCTTTTGTATTTTATTTTATTTTATGGGGGGACCCATAACTGTCTGGGACCCCTTAGTCCCTATTAATAATCCATAATTTTATGGATTATTGGAGTAATAGTAATGAACACAATTTAAAATCTCTGTATAAAGCACTAAATGTTATGTCATGCCAGACATACACCAGCACCAACAAACCTTTCTATGAATTTATTGACATATTTTGGACATGGGTGGCCAAATATTTAGATGCAGGGAAGGCAGTGCGTTTATATAAATAACAACCCCTAATTTGACACCATCCATAATTCCCATCCGAGCATGGACGGAGCATTCACAGCAAGTCACTGTTAATAATGAGCTGGAGCAGAACAATTATGTCACAGTATTTGGGCTGCCATGTGAGAAAAAGAAAACCGTTGTCCCTCCGCTGTACACAGACAGGCAAAGCAGGAACGATACAGTATGCAAATGCTAAACTGCTAATGTATGAGAACCGAATCAAGACCGGGGGAGGCCGGGAGACATCTGTGGGCCGACATATGAGAGACTGTGAAAATCTGACTGGGAATGAGTGCAGTATTCCATGGGAAAAGATACTGTCTCTCTCCCTTCAGAGTGCTGGGAGATAATGAAGCTATCAGCTAAATGGCAGTTAACCGCAGTGCTTTGTATACTTGTTTGCAGTCGCTGGAAAGGGGGAGGAATGCTTCGCATGTGCAGCCACATTTACTGGCTATTTGGTGACAGTCTGCTAAAAACATTATGTGAACGGCACTGTGTGGCCTTGGCTGTTTGTTATGGGAAAGTCACCCCTTGGCAGTTTAGGGTTTGGCCCCGAGGCAAGAAAGGTCCCGTTTGACCTGGGGTCCCGTTACTCTGCAGGGAAACATGGAATTTTAACAACCTTCTTTGTGGAGTTGTTTTGTTGTACCAGCCTGTGCAGACCAGCACAATGCGCTGGGTAGTACAATACTATTCTGGTACATAACATGCTTTATGTACCAGAATAGAACCATGATGTTCTTTGAAGTACCTTAGAGTAATTGTAACTAATACAAATGTTAATAAAATGATGCCAGCACTAGCCACACTATTATACAGTATATCTCTCTATATGGTATATATATATATAGATTATATATAGCGAGAGAGAGGAGGAGAGAGAGAGAGAGAGAGAGAGAACGATGTGTGTGTGATCCCTACTACCTTTGTTAATTTTAATTGTTCCTTGCTGATTATTTAATTTGCAATTACTTGTATTCAGCAAGGATGCATTAATTTGATTAAAAGTGACAGTAAAGGCATTTAGAATGTTACAAAATATTTATATTTCACATAAATGCTGTTCTTTTGAACTTTCTATTCATCAAAAAATCCTGAAAAATGTATCACAGTTTCCAATAAATTTGTGAAATGATTGTTTGGAAGGAATATGTGATACTGAAGCCTTTCCTTTTCTTTCTTTCTTTCTTTTTTTTCTTTCTTTCTTTCTTTCTTTCTAAATATCACACAAGGGCAAGTTGTAACTTATTTAGATTTAAGTAAAAAAAAATATGATACTCATTAATTATAATTTTGGTTGGCCAAATATACAGGTGCATCTCAATAAATTAGAATGACCCCCCCCCCCCCGTCGTGGAAAAGTTCAATTTATTCAGTAATTCACTCAATTGTGAACTCTGTAATTAAATAAATTCAATGCACACAGACTGATGTAGTTTAAGTCTTTGGTTCTTTTAATTGTGATTATTTTGGCTCACATTTAACAAAAACCCACCATTCACTATCTCAACAAATTAGAAATGGTGACATTGCCAATCGCTGATCACTCAACACAACCTGCAAAGGTTTCCTGAGCCGTCCAATGGTCTCTCAGTTTGTTTCACTAGCTACACAATCTGGGGAAGACGCTGACTGATCAGTTTGTCCAGAGACAATCATGACACCCTTCACAAAGGGGAAGCCACAAACCATTCATTACCAAAGAAGCTGCGTTCACAAGTGCTTATCCAGCATGTTACAGAAAGTTGAAGTGGAAGAAAACAGTGTGGAAAGAAAAAATGCCACTACAACGATAGAACCAATCCTTATGAGGATTGTCAAGCCAAAATCGATTCAAAAGTTGCAGTGAACTTCAACAAGAAGTGGACTGAGGCGGGGTGTCAGCATAAGACCATCCCACACACAACGGGCAAGGATTGGCGTACCGTTGGTCGTATTCCTCTGTGTTAACACCACTCCTGAACCACCGAGCAACATCAAGGCTGCTTACCTGGGCTAAGGAAAAAGAACTGGAACTGTGCCCATGTCCAATTCCTCTTTTCAGATGAGAGCAAGTGTTGTATTTCATTTGGAAACCAAGGTCATAGAGTCTGGAGGAAGGGTGGAGAAGCTCATAGCCCAGGTTTCTTGAAGTCCAGTGTTAAGTTTCCACTGTCTGTGATGATTTGGGGTGCGATGTCATTTGCTGTTGTTGGTCCATTGTGTTTTTTTGAAAACCAACTTCACTGCACCCGTTTACCAATAAATTTGGGAGCACTTCATGCTTCCTTCTGCTGACCAGCTTTTTGAAGATGCCTATTTCATTTTCCAGCAGGATTTGGCAACCTGCCCACACTGCCAAAAGCACCAAAAAAGTTGGTTAAATGACCATGGTGTTGGTGTGCTTGACTGGCCAGCAAACTGGCCTGACCTGAACCCCATAGAGAATATATGGGTTATTGTCAAGAGGAAAATGAGAAAAAAGAGACAAAAAAATGCAGATGAGCTAAAGGCCACTGTCAAAGAAATCTGGGCTTCCATACCACCTCAGCAGTTTCACAAACTGATCACCTCCATGCCACACCGAATTTTTTAAAAAAAAGTGCAGTAATTAAAGCAAAATGAGTCCCTACCAAGTATTGAGTACATTTACAGTAAATGAACATACTTTCCAGAAGACTAAAATGTTTTTTTTATTGGTCTTATGAAGTATTCTAATTTGTTGAGATAGTGAATTGTGGGTTTTTGTTAAATGTGAGCCAAATTCATCACAATTTAAAGAACCAAAGACTTGAACTACTTCTGTGTGCATTGAATTTATTTATTACATAAGTTTTACAATTTGTTTTGAATTACTGAAATAAATGAACTTTTTTTCATGACATTCTAATTTATTGAGATGCCCCTGTATTTACAATACACATAGACTGTATAAAAACATGGACGTAATGTCCGTGACGTAACCCGTAGACTTCCAACGAGCTTTTTGAAGCCTAAAGTAGGCGGAGCCAGCCATTGCCATCTTGGCCAGCGCGTCACTTCCGGATAATCGAAAATGGGCAAAAAGTTGGGAGCTGGTTGCTGAAGCCACGCCCTCCTAGCTCGACGGTGGTGACAGCAGCCGGCAATCCACCTGTCACTCAAGTGGCCACGCCCTTAATTATGCAGAACTTTAAGGCTTAATATAATTTAAACGGATGAGTTAAAAAAAAATTCACCCCCCTCACAGTTGTCATGAAGGGCAAAATTTGCTATATAGACCAAAATCATTTTTTGAACCAGGCTGTAAACGTTTTTTTCTTCTTCAAAGTCTATGGGATTGACTTCCTTTTGCAGCCAGCCTCTAGCGGCCAGTTGACGAATTACAGTTTAAATCACTTCCGTGTTGGCTTCAGGAGAGAGAGCGGGAGGTTGCCGCTTGACAGTACAACATGCCCATTATCGTTGTTCCGCAATGTATTCACTGATCTGTATCTTGGTTTGCCCTTCAAAGGGAAATTTCAAAATAATTTTTTTCTAGTCTACTGAAATTGATTTTCCCTGAGAAGAATTCACTGATGTAAAACTGTGACAACTAGTCCCAGTCTCTACTACAGCAGCATTGCCAGCACAATAGTACAGCAATAGCATTTTTTATTACTTTTTTTTATGAATGCTGGTAGTATTCACTTGACATATACTGTATGACTAAACGCTAGAGGGATAATGTGACATACTCTAAAACACATGAAACTGTGGGATAATATACAGTATTACATGTATGTTTATGCCTCGACTCTGCATATCATCAGTGCATGGTTTTGGGGGTCGACATGCTGCACTTCCCTAATGAACGGCACATGCACGGCGTGTGGTGGAGTGTCACCTCATCCTCACCTCCACAAAATTATGTGCTTAACTTCACACCTTTAATATTGCTCTGTGCTCATCACATATCTGTAAATCACAGCGGTGTGACACACATATGCTGCCACAGGACATGGAGATGTGTAAAATGTGACAGGGGTCAATGCATCCTTCGTGCTCCATAAATTACTTTTGCGACAGAATGTGCGTTTAATCACAGTCTGCTAAACATGACGGAGCAAGCCAGCCTGACCTTCCGATGATTAAAATGCAAATGACCTGTTGCCGTTCACACACGTTGATTCGATCTGACATCGCTTCCCCGTCGCGACCCCCAACCCCCCATTTTTAACTTCACTTCACCCCTTCAGATGCTGACAGCACGAGGGGCATGTCACTTGATGACAGATTTGATGCTATTTTCATTTTTTAAATCCCTTTGACCGAGAAAACACGGATGCGGATAGACGCAGGCGTCACAGGGTCTTAGATACCTCACTTCACACCCTGGTTTTGTCTGTAAACAACATGACAACTGCTGTCACACTTCACCTCATGTTTACTGTCAACATATTACTGTGAAAAAAGTTGGTGTCATAATAAAAAGTTAATTCGGGATCTGTTTGTTTATTATCATTGTGCGGTTTTTACTTATTGTGTCTGCTAAGGCAAGTGTTGCTGTAGAACAAACCTCTAACCATGACTGCCATAAACTAGTCTTAACTTATTAATAATGCTTCAGATCAGGGCTGCACAATTTGGGGGGAAAATACAATTACAATTTGTATGATAAAAATTGTGATTTAAAATATTTTTTTAGCTTCAGGTTTGCTGTGCTTGTTTGTAGCTACCAAAACTGCCACAAATCTAGTGAATATAATATTATATAATCTAATATATATATATCATCCAACACAACAACAATACTACAAACCGAACAATAATAAATCAAATTAAAAAAATCAATATTTAAAAAAAACAATAACAGAAATAAAACACTTATAGAATATAAATATATATATATAATCGATTATATATATATATATAATTCTGTCAAACGATTCTCCCCTTAATCTGCATCACAAAACATACTGTTGTTGTTTGCATAAATATGTGTGTTCGTGTAAATTAGTATGTGTAGATTTGTATATAAATACACAAACATACGTAATATATATTTAAATATTACTTTATTTACATGGCTATATTTATACTCCTATAATTCTATTATAATAAAATATTATTTAATATATACCCATATGGTTCTGAAATATATACATGCATGTTGTGTGTATTTAATATACTAATAAATATATTATGCAAACTAAAACGTTTCTTTGGATGAATTAATCATTTGACAGCCCTAATATCTACTAGGATATTATATATATATATATATAATATATATTATACACCAGTGGTCCGGAAAGTATTCAGACCCCCTTAAATTTTTCACTCTATTTTATATTGCAGCCATTTGCTAAAATCATTTAAGATAATTTTTTTCCTCATTAATGTACACACAGCCCCCATATTGACATAAAAAACACAGAATTGTTGACACTTTTGCAGATTTATTAAAAAAAGAAAAAATGAAATATCACATGGTCCTAAGTATTCATACCCTTTGCTCAGTATTTAGTAGAAGCACTCTTTTGATCTAATACAGCCATGAGTCGTTTTGGGAAAGATGCAACAAGTTTTTTCACACCTGGATTTGGGGATTCTCTGCCATTCCTCCTTGCAGATCCTATCCAGTTCTGTCAGGTTGGATGCTAAACGTTGGTGGACAGCCATTTTTAGGTCTCTCCAGAGATGCTTAATTGGGTTTAAGTCAGGGCTCTGGCAGGGGCATTTAAGAACAGTCACAGAGTTGTTGTGAACCACTCCTTCGTTATTTTAGCTGTGTACTTAGGATCATTGTCTTGTTGGAAGGAAAACCTTCGGCCCAGTCTGAGGTCCTAGCACTCTGGTATAAGGGTTTCGTCCAGGATATTCCTGTACTTGGCCGCATTCATCTTTCCTTTGATTGCAACCAGTCGTCCTGTCCCTGAAGCTGAAAAACACCCCCACAGCATGATGCTGCCACAACCATGTTTCACTGTTGGGACTGTATTGGACAGGTTTGTTATGAGCAGTGCCTGGTTTTCTCCACATATACCTCTTAGAATTAAGGCCAAAAAGTTCTATCTTGGCCTCATCCGACCCGAGAATCTTATTTCTCACCATCTTGGATCCGTCAGAGGTGTTTTTTTCATGTGTCTTGCACTGAGGAGAGGCTTCCGTCGGCCACTCTGCCATAAAGCCCCAACTAGTGGAGGGCTGCAGTGATGGTTGACTTTCTATAAACACTTCCTGCCATCTCCCATCTGCATCTCTGGAGCTCAGCCACAGTGATTTTTTTGGGTTCTTCTTTACCTCTCTCACCAGGCTCTTCTCCCCCGATATCTCAGTTTGGCCGGACGGCCAGCTCTAAAAAGGGTTCTGGTCATCCCAAACGTCTACCATTTAAGGATTATGGAGGCCACTGTGCTCTTGGGAACCATAAGTGCAGCAGAAATTTTTTTTGTAAACTTGGCCAGATCTGTGCCTTGCCACAAATCTGTATCTGAGCTCTTCAGGCAGTTCCTTTGAACTAATGATTCTCATTTGCTCTGACATGCACTGTCAGCTGTAAGGTCTTATTAAGGACAGGTGTGGTGCTTTCCTAACAAGTCCCATCAGTAATCACCACAGCTGGAACTCAATGAGGTGGAGAAACCTCTCAAGATGATCTAAGAAACTGGACAGCACCCCTTAGTTAATATATTAGGGGCACAGCAAAGGGTCTGAATACTTTGGACCATTGATATTGCAGTTTTTCTTTTTTAATAAATTTGCAAAAATGTCAACATTTCTGTGTTTTTCTGTCAGTATGGGGTGCTGTGTGTACATTAAAATTAACTTAAATGATTTTAGCAATGGCTGCAATATAACAAAGACTTAAAATGCCGGTTCTGAATACTTTCCGTACCCACTTCTTACATAGAAACCTCCAGGTTGCTGTACATGTTTGTAGGCTGCACCATGTCATAATCCTATAGTGAACCTATATAATAATACTATAAAATAATAATCATAAAATAACTAAAACAATATAAGGACAATCTTACTACTAAGTTCCACTGTAAAAAAAACAGTCTTTAAGAAAATATACTAAATTTTTTTTAGTTTCCAATTTTGGTATTTTGTATTTATATGTCAATAATAATAATAATAATACTAATTTATAGCACAAATGTAAAATTACAATACTACTATTAGCATACATGGCTGTCTTAATTCATTTTCCATAAAGCCTTTCTTTTGTTGACAACCGTAGATTTATAAACAAGTCCATATTACAAGTTTGTGAAAATTCTTGGTGCATTTTGTGTTCCCAGCTGCACGTTATAAGCACCCAAAATCAGAGCAGATGTAGAGAAGAGTTCATGTGGAACAACATTTACTGTGAACTGAGCCACTGAAACACTGAAAACACTAGATCATGAGCTGCTCGTATGTAAATGAACACAGATCCACGCTTCGCAATGAAGCACAATCAAATTCAATTTAGATTTTTTAATTTTTATTTCGAATACTTGCTCTTATAGCTCCACCTCAAATCATGAACATCCATTGATTAGAGATGCACAAGTGTTCTACTCAAACAGAACTATACTGTATAAATGATGTACGTGGATAAATAAAATTAATTATGTTTGCTAAGAATACTAAATCATAATTAGTGACCAATAAAAGTTTGTTTTTCATATTAGTACAAGTACACAGTATAAGTACACAGAAATAGGAAAATGGTGTTTGGACTTACTGAAGAAGGATGAGTGCTATTGGCTGCCAGGTCAGGCCTTGGCTAGGTAAGCTTTTAACATTCCTAAGTGCTTTAAATGAAACGTTAGTCTAAACAGTAGAATGTGAGAGATGTTTTATGGCAGACATCTTTAACCCGAGGCCATAGCGGTTAAAGAACACAATAAGCGTTAGAGATGTTCTTCTTTCAGTAGCACTCAGTCTTAATCTATGGCAGGGATAAACAGACAGGTGTAAGGGTAAGTACTTACATTTCAAGGGAAACTTTGGAATGACCTTTCTCAAACGACTGGGGTATTTGCTATTTTTCTGTGAGACGACATGAACTGTATGAACTCTTTAGACATTAAACGTTCATGTGTGCATTTATGTAAGTTTTTCAACATGTTCAATCGACTGCTTTGTTCAATTATAAAGCTGTGAGAGGAGATCATGTACAGACGACCCTTCGTTTTTTTTTAAATGCAGCTTTACAGTGATGCTCACAAAACGCAGGAGTAAAATTCTGAGTAAAAGACACTTCAAAATGAAGATTGATCAGATACACCTTTACTGACCTAAACAAACCACATACTGTATGTCAAGAATCTGCAAGAATGCACAGAGTTCAGGAAATGAAGAGAAATAAATTGTGGTGATTTTTGAGATTAAAAATAAAAAATTGGCATGTGACATGTCCAGAACCAATATATTTCAAATCATGCAACTGTACTTTAACTACTCTGAAAAACTTAGAAAACACCCTAGAATCCATGTATCAATGCAAAACCCTGGCAGTCAAGGGTAACAACTAGATAGAATCATAAGAATTGTTGTAATTAGTATTTTGTTGTTTATTATTTATATTATGTTTCGGTTCAAATTACATGTATAAACTGGTTTAAGTCAACATGCAAAAAAAAAAAAATCTAGTTAATATGTATATGATCATTAGCAGATATTAATTGAAAAATATCTAAGGAAAAATCAATACAGCCTGCTGTTACGCTGCTTAGACTTTTTTTTATCAATCCCAGTGACAAATAATGAATGTGTTTTTAAATCACATCAAAGGACTCAGTTAAGAAAGCAGAGGGAGATTTCATAGATTTGCGAAATGCTTGTATAATGAACTGGTTATTTTGCAAGCTCATACTGTTTTGCATTCGAGGTTGTCTGAGCAGATTTGACTATAAGCACAAAGTGTGAAATTGGAATACAAAATTATCAAGACATCCTCGCTCGCTCTTACGGCCACGTAGAACAGTCGGAGTGGAGGCAGTTGTCATGGTGATTAATGTAGCAGCAGGAAAGTTAACCTGCAGAAGAGAAGCAAGCGGGGGGATTTCTGAAAGCATTTCAATCTTTGACGTAAACTAATAGAGGCTCGCTCTCACCTCGGGTGCTGAGAACACACGCTCATAGACCACTAGCCATAGCGGCTTTCAGAGGCCAATATCTCAATAGGTGTCTGGATGAAATCCATTGAGTTCGCTTGATAAGAGCACATTTGCATCAGGTGTAGGAATGCAACCTACAAGGTACATAAAATTACTTTTTCAGACCTGCTGCTACGACTCGGATTGCGGAAGTACAAGCCAACTTTACATTCCAGTCATTCCTGTTACTGTGCAATTACATAGGTAATAACTGAGTAATAATAATGAGCCACTTGTAATTAATACCTAATTATGTTTCTTGTAATTCCACCGTTAATAGAAGTGCTTGCTTAAGCAGGACTCTTTATTACTATTGCTGATACTTACATGAACATGAATGATACTTAAATTGTGCTTGGTGGATGATAAAAACTGCACAGCAAAATAATAAAATAATAGCTCACTGCCCGTGAACAGGACAGTTTTTTGCATGAAAACTGTGCTTGATCTGTGCATATTTCTCTCCTGATTCAGATGAGACAATTTTTCACTGGAGAAAGCAATATTATTGATAGAGGACTCATATTTTAGTCAGAAGCAACAATTTGATTATTACAAACATGCAGCTTTTCGCTTTACACGATGTTAATTGATGGACTGGAGTCATGCGGATTGCTTGTGGATAGTGATGGGTAGATTACTTACAAATTGTAACTGTAATCTTACTGATTACAAATTTCATGATGAAAAGGTGACTACTTTCATGTAAGATTCTTACTACTGGACCTCACTGAGTATTTTATACAAAAACAGCCTGGTGTTGTTAAATTATTGAATTATTTAAGTTAAAATCTCAGGGAGACTTGTAATCCATAAAAAAGTAACTGATTATGAGCATGAATTATGATGTAATGTAATGTTCTGCATTGGCAGAAAGCAAAAAAAAAAAAATCTCAAATTCATAATATAGTAATTAGTTATATAGGAACATATTTTATTTGTAGGCTAAAACTGTCAAGAAAAACAACAGTAAAAGAGTCACCAAATCACTGTATATATTAAATATGGAAGCGTGTCTTGTTCTGTACAAAGGCAATGTGTTGTACATTATCTCACTCCACCACAGCTGTATAATGACTGCTGTTACGAATAACAACGTGAGTAGTAATGCATTACCAGCACAAAAAAATATATTTTGGTTTACTGCTAAAGATTATGGGGGTTCAATAAAGAAAGTGGAAGATGCATCATTTCCCCATGCATAGACTGACCCATCAACTGAGTTTAAAGTGCTAAATAACAGCCTGGCTCTTGATGTGTAATCACTAGTGTATACTCCCATTCATGCCTGTGGCTCATGCTAACAATCTTGGGAGTTGCTTTAATTACTGTTTACATTGAGATAGTCCCTTTCTTAGATTATGACTCTGTGTGTGAATCCTATATACCCACATACTTCTATGAGAGACAATGAGAGAGTAATGAGAGACAACGACTTGTTTTACTGTAGTGGATAGATTGTTTTACACTAGAAAAAAAATGCAATTTTAACCTGAAGGAGGGAACGGAGACGTCACATCGTGACCAATGAATTGGGATCTCGCTTAGAGAGACCAATCCACTTCGAGTGTAAACTAAACAAGCCAATGCACATTGGCATGCGATATTTGTGTCCAGCTGCCGCTGATCATAGCGTGAGCATAAAAAGGCACCCAGTGCAATGCATACCAGGTTTTCTCTATTAGCCGAGCCTGTGTACCCTCCCGCTCAGCGGTGTAAAGGAGCTGTGGCGACGGGACGTGACGTCTCCTTTCCCTCCTTCAGGTAACGAGGGTTACATATGTAACCGAGACGTTCCCTTTCAGTCGGTCACTACGAGTCACGTCGTGACCGACGAATTGGGATCCCTACCAAAGTGCCATGGATGCTGCCCCTTCCAGTGTCCTGTGCGAGCCTCCTGTGCCCCTTTTTGGTGTAGGCCAGGGTTCGCAAAAGAAGACCAGTCACTGTTGTCGTAGCACTACCCACTCAGTGAGATTGGATAACACTGGGAAACCGTACCCATACCACTTGGAACAGGAACGCTGCGGAAGCCCCATCCTTCCCGAAAGAGGTTTCGGAAGCACTTACACATATGGACAACCGTTTAGGTGCATATGGAAGATTGAAGGTGATTATAACCCTCTTGGAAATGACAGAAGTCTGCCGGGGAAACACAGGCTCAAAGCTATGCCGTGGACTTTACACATATGGGAACCACTTAGTCCTCTACATATGGAACCCATCCCTCTACCGGTTCTCAAGGATTCATCGAGTGAGGGCCTGGCGCCGGACGTTCCGCCACGTCTGGCTGCCGAGGGGATGGAGAAGCTTAACAGGGTCTACAGTAAGGACACTCTGGAGCAGTTTTAGCAAACCAACACTAAACCGGGGCCTCTCAGTTCCTCTACCCATTTGATGTGAGAACACAGGAGGATACCAACTCCACACGAAGGCTATAGAATCTAGCGAACATGTTGGAGTTGCCCAGCCCGCAGCTCTACAGATATCTGTCAGCGAGGCGCCATGAGCCAGCGCCAAGGAGGATGCAACACTTCTAGTAGAGTGAGCTTGCAACCTGAGTGGGCAGGGCACACACTGTGCCTGATAATCTAGGGTGATGGCATCCACAATCCAGTGGGCCATCCTCTGCTTAGAGACGGCATTCCCCTTCTGCCGGCCTCCGTCACAGACAAAGAGCTGGTCTGAGGTCCTAAACTTTTTGTCTGGTCTACGTAGCATCTCAAGGCTCGGATGGGACAAAGCAAAGCTAGAGCTGGGTCTGCCTCCTCCGGGGGCAGTGCTTGGAGGTTCACCACCTGATCCCTGAAGGTAGTAGTGGGAACCTTGGGCACATAGCTGGGCCAGGGGCCTCAGGGTTACCTGGGCCCAAACTGTATGCACGAATCGTCGACCAAAAATGTGTGCAGGTCCCATACCCTCTTGATGGAGGCCAGAGCAAGCAGGAGCAGAGTTTTCATTGAAAAAAAACTTTAGCCCGACTCACTGGAAATGCTCAAATGGACCCTGATACAGGTCCAATAGGGCAAAGTGTGCCTGGGGAGGATTTAACCTATCTCAGCCCCCCTAAGGACTTGATGACCGGCCTGCTTCCTATGCCTTCCTTCCATGGGTCTGGGTAGCAGCAATCGCAGTGAAATAATACTTTAGGGTGAGGAAAACAGCGCGTTGTCGCTCTAACCCTTGCGCAAAAGGACAGCACGACCAGATCGGGTATTCCCTGTAGCTTCTCGGTGAAAGAAACACGCACTTGAACAGGTTCCACTTCAATCGTATTGTGGTCTCGTAGACCGTGCCTCGCCGAATGATGGTGCCAACTACCTGCTGAGGTTAGGTCACCTAGACCTCCGGACTGACAAGACAGACACCGAAGTGCCAGAGGTCTGACAGGGGTGCCACAGAGTGCCCCAGCTCTGAGCCTTCGATCCTGCCTCAGGGGACTCAGCCAGGAGGGGCTTGTCACTGAGCATTAGTTCGGGGAACCAGTCTGAGGGGCAATACGTGCCACCACAAGACCTTCTCCTTCCCTGCCCTGAACTTGCACATGTCTGTGAAAGAAGTTACGTGTGGTTACAAACCGCCAGCAAGACCTAAACTCAAGGCCTACAGGCCTGGGAGGGGAGCAACGGGTTACCCTGCCAGGAGGAAGTGGTCTTAGGACACAACTTCATCGCTACCGACTGCTCCACCGGGTGGATCGCCGTCTCCCCCTAGCGCACCCGCCTAGGGTGGGTGAGGGAGGAGAACCAGCAGATGAGTTTCCGCGTAAAGGCCGTACCATGACCTGTTTGACTCCTCAATGGCACCTCCGGGAAAAAGTGCATAGAACCCGCGCGCGCCACCCCAGAAACAGTTCCAACCTCAAGGGCCTCGGACGTGATGTTTCCACTCGAGCCCTACCCTCTTGGCCCGGGAAAGCATAGCCGACATCACCGGATCCGATTCAGACCTTGCCCCGGAGGGCGGCAGCGCAGCCGAATCTTCCTCTCCAGAGAGCTCTCCCTCCGATGCAGTTATCGTCATCCGGTCGTCGGGAGGAGCACCGAAGGATACCACTGGTACGCTCTTTGAAGAGGGCCCAGCTCTCCTTTGGCAGCTCAACTGGTTGCAAAGCGCTAGAGGAGCAATGGTCCCCCGAGGGTTGGTTCCCTGAGGGGTTTCCCACCACTGTAACCCTCAGACCACCCGTGCTACTGCCCGAAGTAGTCCTCGCCTGGCTGCCACCAGGACGAACACTAGATCGTGGCAGAGGCTACGAGCTCCGCCACCCCTTGAAACGGAGCTTGGCCCGCGACTCCGATATGATCATCTTCCCGCAATGAGAAGAAGACTCATCCACAAACGCCACCTCAGCATACTAAATACCCAGGCACGTCAGGCAGCGATCGTGACCATCACCCAGGGCTCCGAGTACGACCACGAGCATCCAAAACGCACGGTGAAAAGCATCTTAAATGACGTCTATGGTCGTCTTTACAAAGATGTCACCCTTGTAAGCTCTTGTAATAAAGAGGTCCTTTCAGGGAAATGCCTCTTTAGGTGCGGAGACACCAGGTGAAATGGCTACGTTGCAGCACACCAGGGGTAGTTACTCCTGACAGTGCGCAAACCCACTCGATCACAGGAACGCCACTTGCTGCAGGTGCCTGGTCCTCCAACACAATAAGCTTCCTTAGCGCGCCTATATAGACTCGTCACACACGAGCAGTTTGGTAGGAGCAGAACGATGTTGTCGCTCGTCTCCGAAGCGAAAAGCTGGTATGCATTGCACCTGCTGCCTTTTTATACTCATGCTGTGATCAGCAGCATCTGGATGCAATAATCACATGCCAATGTACATTGGCTTTTTTAGTTTACACTCTAAGTGGATTGGTCTCTCTAAGTGAGATCCCAAATCGTCGGTCACCGACGTGACTCGTATTTCCAGTCGGGTACGAAAGGGACAAAAATATTGGAACCTAATCGTTGACCTGTCAGTTTACAACTTTACCATCGGTAAACTTGAGATCAGAATGGTTTTAAAATAAGAACTAAATTAGCATTTATTAATGCCTTTAAAACTTAAGGGCCTCAGTAAGTGGCTACCAAGGGGTTCTGTTAGTTTGTCAAAGGCATGTATAAATGGTTGCTAGGCTTGTTGCAAACATTTTTAAGGATGTTGTTATTGTGTTTCAGGGTACAAATGTTTGTGAGCATTTCTGGGTGGTTGCACACAAAAAAAAAACGGCCAGTTTTGACGGTGTTTTGTTATTATAACTATAAAGTTATTGATAAATGACTAAACTATCAGTTCTATATATAATTTTAATAAGTAGAAATTAATAAGTCATTTTTATTTCATATTTGTACTATCTTAGCCCACAAGGTCAGAAGTCAGTTTAGCAGACAAAAGATGTATTCATGCAATTAGGACATGTGAATGAATGTCCCTCAGAGGTCACTAGAGAGGTGACCAAAGCTTGCTCCCAGCAGTCATGTGACATGGTCAACTTGAGTGATGTCACAATAGAGAGGGCAACTGGCTCTGTACCATCAACAACTTCTTCAAACTGCAAACAACAAATCTGAGTAAATCTCATGTTTGTCTAAGACCGGAGTGAAATGAGCTCTTTGAGGGCTGCGTCTCAATGTTCAAAAGAGCCATTAAGCCTTTCTCGGGTGTTATGATGGAAATTAATCTGTGTTGAAAGGAAGACTATGCGGCTCTTGCTGTCTTTATAAAAATACCAACAAAAAAAATGTTTGTGGCATACTACCCGATCTCTCCTTACCCTCACGCCATTTCCCTTTTAATGCATTTTAGTGTTCATAATAAGCACTAACTGCTAGATGCTAATTGGGTAAGTATCCGCTTTGAAAACAAATAGCTCTATTTTTAATGAACGGACAGGATGCAGACACACCCAGAGCATGATGATGATCCACAATGAAGGATGATGTGAAATTATTGACCATTTATGTCTCTTGTTCTGCAGCAATCAAATCCAGAAAACTGCTGGACGCGACAAGATTTTCTGAAGAACATGAGAGTTGTGTTTGCCTGTGCAAAACTCTTCCATGATGCTTGGATGCTGCTGTGCAGTTGCCAAGGTGTTCAGTGTTTTGAGCATGTTGCTATGTGGTTGCTATAAAGTTCAGAGAGCCTATTTAGCATGTTTCCATGCTGTTACTAAGGTGTTCAGAGTGATTCTTACTATATTTCTATGCAGTTGCTAAGGTGTTCAGTACGGTGAAAACACGCTACAAATATAACGCAAACAAATACAGAAATGCACTGCAAATACTCACAAACAACCTAAATTCCAGAAGGTCTCAAATCTCACCATGAAACAATACAGAAACTGCTGCAAATAACAAAGCGCGCTGCAAATACTCACCTCACAAACAAACGCGGAACACACTGCAAATACTCACAACACGACCAAATAAAGAAATGTGCTGCAAATACTCACAAAGCAAACAAATACAGAAACGCGCTGCAAATACTCACAAAACAACCAAATTCAGAAAGGCACCGCAAATCTCACAATGTAAACAAATACAGAAACGTGCTGAAAATAAAAAAGCGCGCTGCAAATACTCACCTCACAAACAAACGCGGAACACACTGCAAATACTCACAACGTGACCAAATACAGAAATACATTGCAAATGCTCACAAAGCGACCAAATACAGAAACATGCTGCAAATACTCACAACACAACCAAATAAAGAAATGTGCTGCAAATACTCACAAAGCAAACAAATACAGAAACGTGCTGTAAATACACACAACACAACCAAGTACAGAAATGTGCTGCAAATACTCACAAAGCAAACACATTCAGAAACACATTGCAAATACAAAGCAAGCAAATGCAGAAAAATACAGAAATGTGCAGCAAATACTCACAAAGAAAGCAAATACAGAAGCATGCTGCAATAATAACACAAAAAGAAATGCACTACAAATACTCACAAAGCAAACAAAATACAAAAAAATTAAAAATACAGAAATGCTACGGCAATCCCAACACAACCAAATACAAAAATGTAATGATGGTTTATCGTGTATGTCCACAGCACAGCAGTATGGGATGATATGTTCTAAAGTTTAATACTTACATTAAGAGTTTATTCAAATAACTAACAGTCTATGAACAATAGCGATGCTTGCCTTTCCAGGAACCACTAATAATTATTCCATCTTCTAAACCAAGCTCCAGTGTCTTTCTTTGAATATTCTCCTTCAACCCCATTGGCTTCAAACAGCTCACGGTTTCACACTCACCCCTCACCCTCTGGCAACGGCAGCCTTTGATATTGTGACATTGCTTTTAATTTCAGCTCGCCTGACAATACGTTGCCTTCGGAATTTCTCAAGAAAGCACAATGCCCACGATTCAGTAAGACTGCTGACTTTGCTCTGCATGCAAAGTTCAAGGTAGTTCAGCGACGAGATCTCATTAGTATTCATAGGTGTTCGAACATAAAGTCTGGCAGTAAAACACATGCATATTCTTTATGTTTAGACACCAATACGTGCACTATTAACATATTGCCAACATCTAAAATGTAAACAATGAAAGTGTTTAAAGGGATACCACACCCAAATTTTAAACTTCTCTGATTATATACTCACCATCAAATCGTTTTAAACCAATTAGACAAAATAATACTTTTTTTTGTCCATACAATGAAAGTCAGTGGGGTCCAAAACATCACTAGACTTTTAATGTATGAGGGGAAAAAAATCTTCTATTGTGTTCAACGCAATAGAGTAATTCAGAGTAAATAATGACAGAATTTTCATTTTTGTGTGCACAATCAAAGTTTCTATTCAAACACAAAAAAAGTTACGTTTGAATACCTACAAATGCATGTTGTGAATTATGGTGGGCTGCAATTGGACTAAATGTACATCAAGGTAGGGCATGTGTCATATACTAGAGCAATTTATCTAGATTTGGTCATCCAGGATTAGGGGAACCCCAAGGGTAAAGCACGCACACATACCGACTAATGCATCACATCTAACATTTAGTTCTTTGAGCATGTTCCTCAACTGCCCTGCTAATTGTATGGCTATTAAAGGCATATTAAACAATGCCATACATAAATATAGATCTTTTGACACATTGATCTTGCCTTTTAAACATCATGGACTGAGATCCTTCAGTTAAATTTAATGATGGATTTGGGGGTACTTGACCTTTAAAGGACTGATGTCGCTGTGTGACTTTCCAAGGCTGCATATAATTGCTTCCACTTTAGGATCTGTCAGCTACACAGAATAATGAGCGAGTTCTCAGTGCAGCTCAGTGCTGTAGCGTCAACATCAGCATAGCACTGAGAAACATGGAAAACTACTGCTGTATTATCAGAGGCGTAGCCGTAATTGAGTTATGTAATGCAACAAGTTTCCCACGATTTCCACCTTCAGTGAACTGGCCTGTTGTGAAACTTCACCCTTAATAAAATGAGGCATCTGGATGAGATGACAGGTATAGTGGAGTCCAAAACAGAGATTTTTATTTCACCATTTAAAGCTGGAAATAATAATAATGATTATTATTATTATTAAGATATATTCTAAATACATAATTAAAGATGCTGCCTATTGCTAGTCACGGCACAACTAAATTGGGTTTCTTTTACAGGTGAACCGTGGTGACTTGCACAGACGTCATATTTCCTACGTCCATCGAAACCAAGATGCTCTTTGGAACATTATAAGATAATGCTGGATAACAATTATCAATTTTGGACCAATCAAAGTGATGAATATTCATGTATCCATATGAATATTTCAGTTATACTATGTATC
The DNA here is from genome assembly GCA_018155175.1 of Sinocyclocheilus anophthalmus. Classification (NCBI taxonomy): domain Eukaryota; kingdom Metazoa; phylum Chordata; class Actinopteri; order Cypriniformes; family Cyprinidae; genus Sinocyclocheilus; species Sinocyclocheilus anophthalmus. The sequence continues at coordinate 47,186 of JADLZN010011827.1, forward strand.
AATATGATTTTTTAATAAAAAAATGTGAAATTCCTAATTACTGTGTGTGTGTGTGTGTGTGCGTACAGGTGTGTATATATATATCTATAAATTAACATTAAATCATTTTTGATCCAGGTCATAGTACGTATTACAGATGAATCCTATGGAGCGTCCGCACCCCTGAATAAAAAAAAAAATTGTAAAATGCAATGCTTGCTTTTTCCCTCAGAACAGGCTGTGTACAAATGCAATTGCAAGTTAAAAAGTCAGAATTGCGAGATATAAACTCGCAATTGCGAGAAAAAATGTCAGAATTGTGAGTTTTTCTCTCGCAATTGTGACTTATAATCTCACAATTATGACTTTTAGAAATCTCGCAACGGTGTTCATATCATGCAATTCTGAGAAAAAACGTCAGAATTGTGAGATAAAACGTCGCAATACCCGTTTTTTTTATTTTTTCTTCAGTTGCGGAAACATAGAATACATCGTCATCATAGAATGCGAAAGTAAACATACCATGGCCATTTTCAATTTTAGAAAAGCCAACCAAATCCCCATGGCAAAACATTCAGTCAGTACGCCCCCACCTGCCAGGAATCACCTCAGGCATGTATCCCCCTTTAGCAATTCACAAAGTTTTTCTGTGGGAACACGTCTATTGTACTATTTGCAATCCTGTGGAACATCCCCTCCAGTGGTGTTTGAGAGCAACTTTTGCACAACATATAATGAGAGCGAGGAATTTATAGCATGAGTGTTTCACCGCTAAAGCAGGTAATTGTCATTCATCGGCATATCCTCCACTCTGGTGAGATCTCAGATAGTATTTACAAAAGATCCCTCTTTTGAAAGCACCTTGCATTTATATTATATTAAAGACTTTTACATTTTCTGAAGAAGAGGTGCTTGTCTGCACAAACATTACTGCCATAATGAAATGGCATAGCTAGGTGGCTGCAAGCTGTTCTGTGTGTTTTAGTGCAGTTGCTAAACTGTTCTTAGCGGTTCCTTACTGGTTCAATTAAGTCAGAAGACCTTTATGTCTATTTTGGACTGGTGGCTCAGGGTTCCTCTGGGATTTTCACTCATTTTATTCACCAAGTGAATTGTAAGACCGTTCATAAAAGCTCAATTTGACATATCTTGTCTGTAACACAAAGTTTGGTTATCAAAGATTAACACGTATAGTAGGTTTAGTTGTTTTGTTCAACTTTGCTAACCACCACTGAAAAATTTTGTAATATTGAACCATAGTTTTAAATCACTAAATTCTAAAAGACGAATGAAATAAAGTGAAGCAAAACAACAAATCAAACTTGTCCGATAAGAATTTCTTATTATTCCAATAAAAAATACATTCATACAGAAATATAACAATTTTGCAAAACAATTTCAAATAAAATTCATATAAAGCAAAAAAAAACCTAATAAAAATCTTAGAAAAACATTTTATTTTTTCATCCCAACGTTTGTGTTTTTATTCTTTTGTACAAATATTCTTTAGACAAGAGGGATTCATGAGAGAAAATATAAGTGATGTTGAAGAAAGTGTTGGTTGAAGCAAGCAAATGGAAAACTTGATTAAGGCTCCATTACCACTCGACTAATATTGGCCACTGTTGGAAAGACACAATGTTCTTTTCCCACAAAACCCAGGCTGGTCTGATTTAATGGCAGCACAAGCTGCTTCAAGTTACTTTTCTCCCACTGAAACAATTCATATCCACGTAGCTGCTCGACATGCAACAGTGTCAAACCTCCTTCGCTCAAGAAACCAGAGCAATTGAACTCAAATAATTCAAGCATATAACTATGTACAATAAATTTAATCAATCGTTTGGTCCCTGAAAACATTATAGTTTACATTTCAGATCGCAAAAGAAACGCACACAGCCAGCCGAGAGGCTTTCTCCATGCGCCGTTCGACCCCACGTCCGTAAATTTCCATTGTAAATGTTGAAAAGGGGGGTGATATATCTTTATCTTTCTGGATGGCTGTGCACTGTTTCCACAATACTGTCGCTGGACTAAAACAACGGCATCCAGACAGGTCAATATAGAACTGCCCGAGTCAGCAGTCTGTAGCAGGCAGGGCCTTCAGCAATTCATTACAGAGAGGCAGTACAAGGCAAGGCCTGTCTGACTGCAGCTTGTTAATTACAATAAATCTTTAGCCGTTTTTTTCCCTTTATTCTTCGTTACAGGGGACAGGGGGGTTTCGGCCTTGTGTTATACAACGGCCTGTTTTCGCACTTTAAGAGCTTTTTGTCTTGCACACTCCTCCACAGACAGAGATCTTGCATCTAAAGCGTATTCAAAACGTTCAGTAGATACCAAATCCGTACTTTAAGTGCTTGCAGATCTAGAAACGTGAGGGCGTGTATAATAATAAAATTGCATGCTCAAGAATAACAATATATTACTTATCTACAAGGGCTTGGCTACAGTGGCCTCGGAAATAGGAAAGGTGCATGTTCAGGTGAAACAGAGCCTTAATAAAGCTTTTTCAATCACTTATACAAGACATTTTGTGACCCCCCAATGGGAAAGGTCACTTGCATAAGGCACCATTAAGGCCAACAGTGCAAAAAGTCAAAAAAAAAAAAAATAAAAAAAAAAAAAAGGGAAAAAAAAAGGGATTTTAGTCTTCAAGATGACAAAACGAGTCTTGTATGAAGTGGTCGATGATCGATAGGATTCTTCCCTCCACCAGAAAGAAAAAAAAAGAGGGAATTTAGAGTGAAGAATGATCAATGCGTTTATGTACAATATTGTAACATTTAACCCAATTGTATTTAGCTGCGCTTTATTGGAATCTATCTGCAGTCCCAATAAAAAAGAAAAAAAAAGAAACAAAAAAAAAAAACAAAAAAAAAGGTTTCAACCCCATACCAATGCAACACCTGTTTATGATAGTGAAGTTATAATTGTGTTACATCTCTAAGCACACAGCTTATACAATGGACTACAAATGAGCTTTTGTAGCCTGTCAAATAACAAGCTACCGAACACATTGCACATTTAGTAGCTGCACCGAACACCAAAAAAGCCACTTTCATTCAGGACAGAGTTTCCGCCCCCCTTTAGATGGGGGCAGGGGGTGAAACCCTGGCCGCTACGCCCCCCAGAATCCCGGAGCCCGGGGGCGTCAGGCAGGAGTTCTCAGTCTCACGGCTTCACTCACGGTTCTCGCATACCACGTGGAAACAAAAATGGAACTTGTTCCCTGACACCATTCAGCCCACAGCGATACACTGGCACCCCCCTCCCACCCTTCTTCGCACACGGGACACTCATCCGCTCACGTCAAACAGGATCTCTTTAGGATTTCTTTTAAAGTACCAGTGTATAGTCCAGGAGTTGTCCCGAAACATCATGCACCATACAACACACCATTCATTCGCTCTTTTTTTGCTTTTTTTTTTCTTTTGATTTTTTTTTTTTATAAATTATCCTCGGTTCTTCAGACTGTTTTGCCTTTCCTTTTGTCTTTCAACAACCAGGTCAGGTCCGCCTTTACCCGGGTCTCACGGAGGCACAGGATTGGTCCAATGGCAGCTTTGGCTGGACACCCTCCCCCCCATCGCCTCCCCCGAGTTCTGCGGCCAGTCAACCAGGATGCTGGTCCGGACACACCAAGCCCAGCGTGAAGCTGCGGGGCCCGCTCAAAGTGCCCTCTCATGTGCCGGGCCATGTGTCCGACCTGGAGAAACACCTGAACAGAACGCGAGAGGAAAGGTGGAAAACAAGTCAGGCAGGTGCCACTGACGCCTTAAAGCCGCGATCAACAGGAAGATCTGTGCATCTTGCGCACGATGAGGCCCCTAGTGGCCTCGTGGTGAATTTTGCAACACAGGAAAGGTTGCTTTGAAGGCTAATGTATAGGAGAGAAATTCGTGCAGATATTAGTAGAGACATACGCAGTTTGTATTTATAAGAGAAATCGGAGAAACGATGCAGAAGAGTTAACTGTTTCAAAATGAGTTACAAATAAGACTAATGCACCACCACCACGTGCCATCTTTTTTTTTTTAAGTAACAGGGAAAGTTATAGCATTCCACAAAAGCATGACATTATAGCTCTGTAAAATTTCCAACCTTTTGCTAGATACACACACATACAACCATACTAATATATGTGTATGTATGTATGTATGTATGTTTAGCTATATATCGTAGATATAATATATAGTAGATACACAACACCACACACACACACGCCACGTTATTATACACATAAAATGATAGATAATTCAATTTTTTTTTTTATTTTTGTGTGGGATCCGCCACTACTGATCGATGAAAATATAAATTGATTTTAAAAATAAAATTTGTAATAATAATAAAGGTTAGATTTTTTTAGGAAAATATTAGAAATCAGAAAGAGCTTTATTGCCAAGTATGTTTGCACATAGAAGGAATTTGTTATAGTGTCACAAGCTTCCAGTACACGGAGACAACAACAACACACAGATAATAAAAATGAGATGTGAATAAAATACACATGCATAAATATAAACCACAAAAAAAGAATCAATTGTATGTACAGGTGTGGTATAGATTGAATAGGAATAGAATAAAATAAAATAAGTTGTAGGGATGTACTAGGGTTTAGGGTGATAAATAATTATAAGGTTATTGCACATACTGTACTTTAATTGCACAATAAAGTACACACATAAAAATAAAATTTTAATAAAATACTACAAATAAACATAAAATGTTCTCAAGGTTATAATAATCTGAGCACCAGCCCCAAACCTTATCCTTGAGTCTCAAGCGGAGAATAGTAAACTTTTATTGCGATCTGAAAGCATTAAAAGTATGAAATTATCCAAAGTTTGCTGAACTTTATGAATGCTGGGTGTTCCGATTCTGCAAAAACTCTGAATAGAAGGAAAGACTTGATCAAATGTTTTGTTTTAAAGGAGAACTATGAAATGTTTCGCATCCAGTAACCATGGAAACAAAACACCAAAAAGGGAAGTTGAGCAAACAATGGTGTTCAAAGCGCAAAGCTCTCAGGGAGGGAAATGATTAACAGAGGAAGTGATGACAAACAGGAGAGGTGCATTTGGTCATAAAACGCAGAGAATATCAATAAAGTATTGCGACAGTGTGACTATTGCGCTTTCAAGCATTTAATGCGATTAGGTAATTAAGTGATAAAATCCAAACATAATGGGGCGACTCCCATCGATGAACCGATAAAACCGAATCAATGCCGAATGCAGAATCCGTCGCGTTTCACTGACGCACGCATCAAGAGAGAGAAACAGACGGGCTTTGATGACTGTCACAGGAAGAGATAGCGAGACAGAACTGAGCGTACCTGTCACAGTGACTGCATTTAAATGGCTTTGCACCGGTGTGCTTCCTGAAGTGTCGGGTTAGCTCGTCGCTCCTCGCAAAGCGCCACTCGCAGCCTTCCCATGAACACCTGTACGGCTTCTCACCTGTAAACAAAAACACAAAGACCTTTCACAAGTCTGAAAGGAATGTGGAACAGCGTGCTCGCTAACGCTCTCAAAAATGCATCTGTAAACAGGATGCATGTTTATGCATCAGGTCACGCGGTCTTAACTTTAATAAGATCCCTCAAGCATTGCGGGAATGCACGGTATGCCAACAGTCCGTCTCTATGCTGCGTGTGCATAAACAGTGCGCCGAACAATGCACGTCACACGGAGACCGTTTTGAATGCGAAGGGGCCCTTTTAAAAAGGGGCCACCCAGATCTCCATTCAAAAGCCTGGATCTTTCCCATGACGAAACCAAAACTGTTTTGGTAGAGCAGGTTGTTTTCACCCTGGCTGGCTTTCGTTCCCTTCCCCCATCCGATCCCCCCTCCTTCCTGGCCTCGGCCGCATTCCAAACAGATTAGGTCACCGTTTAGGCGTGCAGTCATGCCAGGCAAATATTCACAGAGTGACATTAGCCTTGCAGCTGAGGACAGCCTGTGTAAACTCAGCTCCATTACACAACTTCGCAGGAGACGTGAAACCTCAGTGACGGTTCCGCTTTCTGTTTGATAGAGGCAATGTGGAGCAACATCACAGCTAACAGCGAAGGTTCTTACCTGTGTGAGTCCGCTGATGTGCTTTTAAGTGAGAACTCTTCGTGTAAACCTTCCGGCAGCCGTTGAAGTGACACCTGTGCACTCTCCTCCTGCCGTCCGGAGAGGCGTCCCCTCCTGCGGAAGCCTTATCCGAGGCCTTCCCCAGTCCGTTTTGCCGGATCTTCACCGGCACGTGCAAGTCAGTCTGCGTGGAGCCCCACACCTGCGGGACGCCGGGCTCCTGGGGCGTCTCTGGCGAGGACGGAGGCGTGCTGATGATAGAGGAACTCAAGTGATGCGCTGACTCCGTCAGAACCGAGCCCAGCGGGTTGGAGGTAAAGATGTGAGTGGGCGAGAGCTCCTCCGAACTGTCAGACGCCTCGCTGCTGGCATCCGAATTCATGCTGTTGGTTTCTAATATTTGGCAGTCCTGATTGTCGTCCTCCTTGACGCTGGGAAGGTTGCCGTTCCCATCTCCCTTATCTCCACAAGCCAAGATGAGCTTGCTCCAAAGATCCTCCTGGCCCTCAAACTTGAGGTCAGACGCGGAGACGTACGGCTCGCTCTGCAGATATCTCTCCAGCTCCAAACATGTCTGATTCAAAACAGAAAACACAATGTTACAATGTGCATGAACGATTGAATGAGTTTCCTCTAACTTTCACACGTGGCTGCCAAGGGTTAGTTTGGGTTAACCACACTCTGCACTTTCACACATTTTCTGCTGAAATATGTGATACTATGTCATGTTGAAACATTACTGAGTACTGTAAAAATCAGTATTTGAGGTATAAATATGGCTTGGAGAGCTGTATATTGTCTTGCTGGAACAGTTATCCCTTAGTGAGCCTTCAAGACATTTCAGAGTCCTTTTAAGGAAGCCACAGAACTCCCTCGGTCGAGTTTCCTCGTTCAAGCAGCCTGACGTCCCCTCAGAGTACACCTGGACGCATTTTAACCCGATTTTAACGCGTATTGAGTGCGAACCTACTACATTTGAGTGCAGAAGTGCTTAGGTTAACACCTCAAACTGTGTTTTTCCGCTCAATGTGAGCATTTAGTGCGGTTTAGCTCTGCACATCCTCGATAACCACGATATGATGTTTACCGCGCAGAATATGGCCTGAAGAAGCTCATGTAACGGATTCTACAGACTCTCCATCAGGTAAAATTCCTGAAAGCGATAGTTCAGACTTCTGCCATTTAGTCAACATTATTCCATTTCCACGAAATGTTGAGCAGACTGACAGTGCAAGTCACCATTCACTTGCGTTGCATGGAAACAGATGCAATGTAAAGTGAATGGTGACTGAGGCTGTCAGTCGCTAACATCCTGCCTAACATTCCCCCCCACGAAATAAATGGGTTTGAAATGATGACAGATTTGCATTTTGGATGAACTATCTCTTTAACAGCCAGAAGCAACTAGATGCAAAAGCATGTTTAAATGCCAAGAGATACATTCATATGGCACCATGCCAGAATCCCCAAAAGCCTGAGGGAAACTACCTGGATCACTTTAAGCAGAAACATTCATACTATCGTGCCAAGAATACGACTGCAACAGTTCAATCACAAGAATATCAGTTCTGTCAGCTATGACAGTTCATAAACACCTCCTATATACCCAGTTATGTGACAGAACATGTGCTGCAGACTGTCAAATCAACCAGTCTATGCTCGAGTACGAAAAGCACAAGAAAAAAGTGATCCAACCACAAATATTTCCCTCACGATATTGTGCTTTTCACGGTTTGCAACGCAATACAGATCTGACTCGCCAGTCCCGACGCTTCAAAACCTGTAAAAAATACTCTGTACGCCAAAACAAGTTTGTTTTATAAGGTAGACATACAGACACATTCTACATCAGCGGACGTGTTCGCCACTTCACTTTAAACATGGTTACCTGTTGCCAGTATTCTTCAAGAGACGGCAATGCAGAGAAGTAGCCAGTGTCGTGAACGATCTGAAGTTCCTGAAATATGCTGCACATTGGTAGAACATCCATTGCAATCCCAAGTATCAGGCAATAAAAGACAGAAAAATGTATATATATTGATGAATCGAAGATAAAGTGTGACAAGCAAGCGTCCTCTTCGTGCAATAGCAACGCAGTGCAGCCGTCGCTTTGCTCAGAGTCCGCTAGTCCGTCTGTTGAGCTCACTCTGTATTTGCCAACACTGAACTCACGCAAAGCGCTGCGCTCTGTCAACTTCCTCTATTCAAACCTTGTGGCCTGCCTACTCCCTCGTGACAGCGTGACGCTGCCTCACAGCGCGTCCAATCAGATGCGAACAGGTTGCGCGGGCGCATATGATATCACTTTAAGCCAATCGCAGCGGCGTGCGGAAATAAGTCCCGCCTCCTGGCGCTGTGATTGGTGTATTCAACTGAACGGCCCTGCGCGCTGATTGGACGATATTTTTAGAAGCGTATATAAAGGCCCTGCGCTCAAACCACTCATTTCTGTTTCTTCGGAGTGTCACACGCGTCTCGGTTTGGCCAGTGCGAGCGCTGTGCGCAATGGGTTGCTTCTCCTGGAGAACTTTAATGTGTCGAGCTACGTTCGTTTTCCATTTTACTTGCATTTAGCTCCCTTGAGTAACTCCTACAAACAAGAGCAAGGCTTTGGAGAAGTTCCAAGCATTTTTCAAATACCACAAATAAAATGTCCCTGATACTTGACAGATATCAGTGAAGCCAGGCAATAAAACTGCCCTGTAGGCCTTGTAAACATCTAAAAAGGATCTCTGAAGAGCACACAACTTTATTATGCAATCGGAAAATGTTGCCAATATTATAAACTGTGTCTATGTCAGTCATCATGTTGGCTTAGGCCTACATGTTTTTTCTTCATCTTCTTAAAAAAGTGAAATTAATATTTATAGCTATTTGTCTTTGATGATTGATTAGTCAGATGTTCCTGGTGTCAAGTATTATATATATTAAATGCACTCTAATTAGAAATGATAGGAAATTGAGTTGCAGTGTATTCTTAATCATGAACATATATTAATTAAAGGGGTCATATGATGCGATTTCAAGTTTTTCTTTCTCTTTGGAGTGTTACAAGCTGATTGTGCATAGATAAGATCCCTGAAGTTGTAAAGACTAGTCTCAAAACCAAAGAGATTCTTTATCAAAGTTAAGACTCTGCCACGCCTAACTAAAACGGCTCGTTCTAACATGCACCCACATATCTACCTCACTATGTGGAAATATTAGCATAATGCCGCCAAAAATGTGCACGCAAAGAAAGAAGGCAATGTTTCAGTAACCGCAGTTAGTGTTGAAGCAGCATTTCGGGATACGCTTGTGTTTCAGTGCGAAAGCAAAAGCACTTTGTTTGGCCTTCCGGAAGTAGATGCATTAGGAATCTTTAAGATTACTTACAACAGAACAGCAATGCATTTTATAGACGACCGTTTCATGAACCTAGGAGAGGAGGTCATTCTGACTTTGCTATGACAATCTGGCACTTCTGAATCAGCTACTGTTTTGTTATTAGTTTAAGTATTTGCTATTGACTGTTCAAATGCGGAGTTTTGCGCATAGTGTGTGTGCGCGTGCGTGTGAGAGAGAGAGCGATAGAGAGAAAGAGAGCAGGAGAGAGAAGAGAGAGAGAGAGAGGGTCACGTCACAGATGAGTCAGCTGTCTAACCGTGGCTTGTGTACTGCAAACACATATCAGCTTCATCACTGTGTCTGTCATTGACTCTGTTCCCCTTTCGGGCTCTGGTCTTTACATTTATTTTGAAAGATGAAGCTTGATTATGGTAAGGGGCGTTACATTTCTGATGAGTGCTTGCGGTGTTCGGCCAATCACAATGCACTGGGTCAGCTGGCCAATCAGAGCAGACTGCGCTTGTCGGAAGGAGGGACTTTGTAGCAAACTAAGCGTTTGAGAGAGGCGGGGGCATATATGACCTACAATAATGTACAGTATTTTTTTTAAATAATGTGTTTTTTGAACATTAAAAGCATGTCAACATATTCTGTTACACCAAATACACAAAATAATAATAATCTTTAAAAAAGCATCATAAATGACCCCTTTAATGTATATTAAATTACATATCACATGGCCTTCTTCTGAGTGTGCCAGCCAAGCAGCTGCCTTTGAAATTAATAGGAATCCTAACAGAAAGCTTCTTCAGATTTTATAGACTTCATTTTAAGGTTACATTTACTTGCACTCCATTTGTAGTAAGAGGATACATTCAAAGTCTTCAAAAATCAAAGAAACAAACTTTTTCTCATAAAAATCACTGTAGCTGCAGATAAAAGAGTGAAATTTGGCCAGAGCACATTGTGCATGACACCGTGTAAACATAAAACCATGTCTACATTTATGATCGGAGAAATGACAAACAACAAAAGCTACACGTCCAAAACCGGCGCGTTTGAATCGCAGTGCAAGCCTTTTTAAAAAATATGAAAACGTACTTACAGGCTGTGAGTCAGCATTATTTGTCAGCATGCGCACCGAAGGGGAAACAGGGGAACTGAATTCACCGGAACACCGGCATTGTAGGCTACTCTCTCAGGATCTCCGTAAAATGTGCTGCACACATCTGAATATTTGGTTTGAACTGTTCTGGAACAGTGTTGTAAATATAACTTAACCACTGATGTCTAGTCGTGTCCTCTTTTGGAAGACCAAACAAAGTAGTTTCGCTTTCACAACGAAACACACAGCGTCTACACAACATGGTGGCGGCTGCAACAATACTACAGCGAGACTCAAAGTTACGCCTTATTTCTTTGGGTGAACATTTGGGAGGTGTTAAACAAATCTTCCCACATCGTGACGTAGACATATGGGGGTCTGTTGTTAGAACGAGGTGTTTTAGGTAGGCGTGGTTGACTCTTATTTTTTATAAAGAATATCTCTTTGGGTTTGATAATTCAGTCTTTTCCACTTTAGGGATCTTATCTATTCACGAACAGATTGTAACACTCCAAAGAGAAAGAACAACGTGAAATCGCATCGTATGACCCCTTTATGCAATAAGTGTATTTCATACGCACAGTAATACTATAATAATAATAATAATAATAAAATAATGCATTTAAATAAGATCAAGAGGGAGATAAATTGTGACTGATATGTTTTCTGGTTCATTCATAAATGGAAATGAACGGTGAAGTGGAGAATATTGTGGGATAAAATATTCTGTGCAGTATGCTCAAAAATGCACATTTTGTGAAATACAGTAGGTAATTTGGGTGTATTAAGCATACAGCTTGCATACTGCACACTGAATACTCCTGAAGCAATAAGAGTATTATAGTATGTGACATTTGTAGGGATTCATTCATTTTACCTTGGCTTGAATAAAGTCACTTTCTACAGAGTGAATCACTGGCTTTAAAATATGGATGTGTAGTTCAGTGTAAAACAAATCAAAAAGAATAACTATCATGCACAGATTTCACTCTAGCATTCTTTATTTAGTGAGATGTTACATTTGTCTTGCTCAAAATGAACTGTGAATAGACAAATATACATATATATGGGTATAGTCCATGTTCAATGGATGGATAATTGTTTCGGATGATTGATTTGATTTTTAAACAACTGATTTAGCCTGTACTGAGTCTATCGTTTGTCTTTTTTAACACTAGCGATTCACAAAGTAATCACTTAATCTTCTGGAGTGGCTCAGAAATTGAGAGATACCGCTTTTATCGCTTGTGGGTAAAGTTAATTTACACGCCGATCCGGCCTCCTGTCCTCTGAATTCAGTAGAGATGTTACAAACAACATTTCCAGAACAGAGTGCCATTGTACAGCGCCACAGTATAGTCTGGTGCTAACCTCTGGAGAACTGAGTCCCCATTGTAGCTCTCAGCTGGGGCCATATTTGTAACTCGTAGCATCTGATTCAGTCATATGGCGGTGTCTTTGGAGCTGCAGTGCCTGGCCATGATAGTCATTCGAAGGAATTTTTGAGCTGCTTGTCATAGGTGAAGTGTTGCAACTGTTAATCATTGGCAAAGGTCAGACATTCCAGCCAATGGCTTTGTCCAGCCTGCTTTTGAACTGAAAGAGTGCCATTGAGGACAGTATGTCACTCTGGACCTCAGCTTCTGTCCTTTTAAACCCATTGAAATTGAACTGCAACAGTGAGTTGCAGTTTAACAGTGTGTCTTAATGTCATGCTTTACACCGCCTCGCGTTAAGCTGACCTGAGTGTTCCAGATGTCATAACTGAGCGAGAGACATGTGACCCGGTAGCCAATGTGCATTGAAAGAGAACGCGTGGCTATCGACTAACGAACGAAACGACAACACAGTGGCAATGCTGTGCGACAACAAAGCAATCCACAATGGAAAGTTGGCACTCGACTCTCTTTTCATCCCCATTCATATCGCCCGAGTGCATTATCCAGCGGGATGTTTCATTAAGGAAGTGTCCAGAAAATACTCTGCGGTGGGCCCTGGCAGCCTTTATCTCTTTTAGCAAGGTTCTAAACTCTATCATCATTATGCAACCCTCCCTGCACAGTAGCCACAGGAAAGAGCAATTACGCACAGGGTCCATTTTAATACATCAGTGTCACTACAATCAGTAAGTTGTTGCATGTTGTTCTTTTTCCCTTCTAAATGATGCGCCGTATAGAGGGCCATTTATCCCGTGAGTACCCATCCCTTGATGCGTGCGAAAACAATTATTGGCCGTTCTTTTCAGGAAAAGTTGATCCTGCGAGCAGCACGCTCACACGGGTCAGCGGGCAGAGAATAGCCGGAAACTAGTCACTATGCAAATAGACTGAGACACTAATTAGCCTTAATACAGCGCAGACATGGAACAGGCCAAGCATTTCCAATTGGATTTGCTGAAGCGAGGAAACACACGCCAGTAGCTGTGTTTTATTAAAACTGGAAACTGGAACCCCAAAGTGACAGCAATACCATCAATGCCTGTTTTGTTTGTGGTTACAAACAAAAGACATTGCGTATCTGTGTTTGTTTAATTTGGCTGTACGAAAGCACACTTATATGCAATTTATTTAGTGTTCATGTTCCTCAATGACTTATTTAATGCATTTTGTGTAAAAATTATCAATTTGAGTGTCCGATAACTTGGCAAACTTGCGAAAAAGCCAATTGCAATTCAGCAAATCATCCCTAAACATTTTATTTTACCAGGTGCATGTAATTGAGATGCATTGCTTTTCATAAGGACACTGAGCGATTGCTTAGGCATTAATAAAATGAGAATAAATTGATTGATTGGGAATCAATGCAGTGACATCAATCTTTGCCGGTAAAAGAGCAGGAGAGAGAGACAAAAGGAGAAATCAATATTCTTTCTAATGCACCATGTCATAAATCAGAATCGTCTTACTGTATGCGGTACCTGGCGACGCAAAAGTGATCATTGGCTTCATTAGTCTTCACACATGGTCTGTCTCTGTTTGCTCAGTCTTGCGGACGCTTCATTGAAATTCAGCCAAGGGTGGCATTAAACGATCGGTTTGTGTCTCTCTTCAGCTCTGTGTGTATTGATGGGCATAGAAGTTGGGAAGTCGGCCACCGTGCTTCTGGCACTTGACCTTACAGAGGGCATGAAGCCTTCTTTTATAAAAAAAAAAAAAAAAATGGTATATATATATATATATATATATATAATAAGATATATATATACTTGTGCAATATTGTTTAATTTTATTTACCTTTTTTTCTAAGACCACAAAAAACGATTTCTAAAGACCAATGCTGCATTGCAATTGCACATAGTCATGATCCATGAGTATTGTAATAGTATTTCTAATGTAATCCTCATTAATATGCTGCTAGAGTTGAGAAGTTTGATTACTTTCCATAAGTCCATCTTTTTTTTTTTTCACATGACATGGATTAACCACTTTGTTCATTATCCTTATATACAAATGTTTACAGAATCTCCACATTTTTAGGTTAATCATTACCCTCATGTTTTGCCTTGTCCCGATACATACTATATAATGTATTTAAAAAGTGCATTATAAGCATACTATTTTAATATTCTTCTGATGTATGTATTATTTATCATGTTATCCCAATATCAAGTCATGTAGTGGTGTTCAGTATTGAAAAACATGCGAAAGCGTGTGTGAAATGATATTATTATTATTCAATTTTTATTTAATGTTTTATTTTATTTACCTTGTATGACAAGGCAAGGTTTTTAATTGCCAAACATCATAGTAATGCAACTCCCCCCAAAATGTTCACATTATTAATTTATAATTTTATTTTAAAAAAATTGAGGTAAAAATAATTGGATAAAAAATGTTTGAAAATACTTGCTGTGCATGAATAATTTTACACTAGAACTTTTATTTGCAAGTACATACTGTCCTCATAAATAGAGAACTAAATTTAGTGTTGCACCTTTTCCCTTTAAACCCCATTAACAGCAAACAATCCGGTAGTTCTCAGATTCGCCTTCTGTTATTTCTGATATCAGACACTTACTGCACAAATGTTTGGCATTGCACCATAAAATAAGGAAATAACTAGCATCATCACAAACAATAAGAGTATAAATAAGCATAAAAACAACACGTGCATCAAATGTGCCCAAGCGGTATATTGATGGGGGTGGCATTCGCGTAATTGAAACTCTGGAGGAAGATCTTAAATGTGCTGGAAATTTTAAAGGCCAGCTGAATGGTCATTGTTTCACAGTGTGAAGCATTCTGTGGTCGAGGGTTGTTTTCCCATGTGATTTGATATGCTAAAGGCTGCTCCATTATTCCATGACAAGGAATGTTAAGTATTTAATGTTTTTTTCACTGGAACTGTGTGGGAAAATGGCCTCTCTCCTTTTTTTTTTCAGAAGGGAGCTGGGTGTTTATCTGGTACAAAGTGTAAACAGAAGCCCAGCCCTCTGATTACAGGCTTGGGTGAATGAATACATGATGCTTTTAGAGAGTTGAGCATGTAGACCCTCTATCAGGTTACCTTGACCATTAATGACATGGATAGACCCTGTGATTCAGTCCTGAACTTTTCACAAGCTCAATGTGAAAGTGGGAGGTGAAAACATGCTTTTCCCACACCCAATTTTTAATCGTGCTAAGCCAGCGTTCTGTAGCGTTTGTGCTACGGATGTAAATGATTCCTTAAATTATGCACCATTTTCTAAGTCATCATGCTTACATTTTCACCTGGTGTACTATAAAATGAACATTAAAATCCCATAACCGTGCATTGAAGGAGCCATATCTACAGACCAGAATATTATGGAGACTTTGGGATGAGTTTTTTTATCAGGCAACCAACCAGAAAACCCTACTGACTGCATCTAGAACACCTTATCAACTGCATAATGAAGCCATGGCGTCATAGCATCAAATTTTGTACAGGCAAAGGTCCGTTTCACCCAGAACATATATTTGTACTCTACTTCACTATTTTTCTATGTAAACACATGCGAGACAGATATTTTTGACTGTTGCGTGTGCATCTTGCATCTTTTGTAGCGTCACCCGCGTCACACAGCGTTCTAAAAATGTGGCACTTAAGTAAAAAAAGTTCAACTTTTAAAAAATACATCTCGAGACATTGAATTTTTTCCAATCCGATCTCACAAGAAAACGTAACTTTTTTATGAGGAATTTCGCAGGAATTCGTATGATTTGAATGGTACGAAAATGTAGTTCTTTTTTAGATTGTACGGAATCATAATGAGATTGTACACTTTTTTTTTTCTTTCGAAATAGCCACCAAATCATACCAAACCAAACCAACCATATAATACCAAAACCAAAGCATATAATAGTTATGAACTGCCATGAAATTGTTTTTTTTCCACATTCTACTGTTCACGTATTGTGTTATTTACTATAAAAAAGCACTGCAACTAGATACCCAAAACTCATAGAAACTCAAATACCACTCATATTTTCTTCAAAAATGTAATATTCTACATTGTTTTTCTTGTTCCATGTGGAGAATTGCAATTTAGAGACATTTGCAAAGCATCCATGGCTTGACTCACTACATGACTTTAGCTGTGTATTCTGCGCACATTAACAGTGGGTCACCCTACTGTCCTACTGACCGGGGCAAATAAAAGAAAATCTATTTTGTCCTCCACTAAAATCTGATACTGAGCCAAGCCTCACAAGGTGGAGTGGACATCAGCCGCCCTCCCCCATCATCTCTTCCAGTCTGTCCAGCCCATCGGGGACGCTGATCTCTGGCAGTCAGGTCACTGCCCAGGAGGTCCACGTTCCTCTTTCTGCAACACGATGCATCTCCCCGTCTTATCTCTTATCTCAGCTCCACATCTAATGTATATCACTGAGTTTCAGTGTAACAGACCCCCACACATGCTTGTTGGTAAAAGAAAGAGCAGAGAAAAGAATGAGAAAGCAACTGTCATTTTCTTGAATGATATGCAATATGTAGCAGGGATACATTTTATTTTACTTTTTTTAGACTTATTGGGTAAGTAGGTCTCTTTTATAGTGTCCTTCCAAAATTGTCACTGGCCCCACTTCAATCAGGAAATGAATGAATGAATGAATATTATTCTATGTGTGAATTTTTTATTCTTACATAATACATTTTGTAAATATTAAAAAAAAATAAAATAAGTATTATTAATAATTGTATTATGAAACGATTAAAATATTTCATTCTGCACCACCATTTTTATTTTTTGTGGGCATTTATTTGCCATATTTGGTTACCTGGGTTTTACATTTTATTATAATTTGCAAAATATAAAGTGGGTAGGGCGACATTAGAGATTTCTTGACATTGGGAATCACCGTGACACTGATTTGTAGACCCAGAGGGTGGGGAAATGTCAGCAGTAAGGTAAATTGCATTTTAAAATATAGTAAAAAATAAATCAGTTATTTAAATTGTAATAATAATATTTCACACTATTATTACTGTATTTTTTACATTTACTGTAATGTGACTTGCCGATGTGACTTGAAATCTTTGGAGGTCATTATTTTTACTATAATTTATTGTGGAAGTGGCATAGAAATTAAACATTCACCTTTAAATTGAATAATTTAACTCTCTTCTGAAACTATAGATCTGTGAATAATGTACCATATTATTGCACACATGCTCATTAAAATGTAGTTCAGGATGTGTGCGCAAAATCCAACAACCCGTGACGAAACATGTCAGAGAGAAAAGACTAAATAGACTCATAATCTACAATCACACTCTGTTTGCCTCATTAGTAGGCCACTTTTTATTAGCACATTATCATATTTTGTAAATGCGCCGCAATAACACACATTCATCTTATCTGTTCAATGTACTGCTCATGTGCATTCACTCAGTTTTGGATGGATGAAACAGGCAAATTAATAATTCTGTCACCATGGCAACATGGCTCCGAATCCACGGAGTGAGGCAGAATTAGGAATAATGACAGGAAACAGAATGAAAATGAGATTTTGGAGCAAGTTGGATTTGTATTAACATGGCCAGTAATTTAACCAATCATGATAAGACATTCAAAAGGGATTTTGAGGTCTTTTGTCATGGTAACAATAGCAACAGTGAGTACACATAGAGCTGTTGAAATAGTGAATACTAAGTGACTAACTCCACGCCTGAATTCTCATGAGGCTTTCTAATTAAGGAAAGTTTCTTTTTTTGTTACTTTCAGTATGACTAGCACAGCTTGTCTTGCCCTGTTAGGACAGTATGACATATCGAATGGTGCTTTCCTTTTAAAAATATAAGAATGACGTTCAGGCTGCTTCTTGTTTTAGGCTGGATCTGATAGTATACACAGGGATTGTACAGGAATAAAAAAAAAAATCAATTACACTGAATGGAACAGAATCTTTAAAACTTCAAAGAGAGCACAAAAGCACACTAAATTAATAATAAATATACTACACCTGTATTACACTGCTTGTCTTCTGAAGTCACCAAATCTGAATCTGAAATTAAGAACTCAAAAACCAGATCAGTCTGATTCTTTAACAAATCATTCAAATTGGTTTTCTGAACAGAATCAACACTTATTGATTCTCGTAGCTGCGCAACTAAAAAGTGTTTACCATGTAAGTGTGGTAAAAACATGGCACGTTTGGTTTCACCCAACCATATGAAGCCGCTGACATGAGGTCTGTGGTTGTCACGTACGTCATGATTGAAGGTTACCTCAGATTGTAAGAGTGTGTTGACTCTGTGTTTTGTTTTTGTGTTTGTACATTCAAAACCACACACATGATATCATCCTCTTATGGACTTTAGACTGTGATATCATATGTTTGAGCAGTGTGTCATTGACAGTTTCCTGCACTACTCCCATCTTCCCATCACACTGGTTATGTCATTTTCCAATGACTAAGGCATTCTTTGACTGGATTGTTTTACCTCGGTTGGGTCAGCACACTCAGAAACGGATCAGAGTTGTTTTGCAAACACCTGTGCATGATCTTATTGGCTGGGGATTCAGGTGTGACTGTTGACTCACCAGAGACTGCATGAGTTGGTGTCCATTTAATAGAAACATGTTTAACAGTGCACTTTATAGAGGGTTGGCAAAGACATAGCTAGTAAAATAGTATATAGCTTTAGTATAAACCATGAGGCTATTGCTGCAAGAGTGTGTAAAACTGCAAAAGTAGACTGTATATCATAATTCATTGCTCTAGAATCCCTTGAACGAGTCAAATGAGGCATTTCATTGTGGTCCCAGAATTGTATTAGCAATTGTAACCTAATAAAACGGCATTATTTAAGCATTCTGCCTCACAAAGTAAAGCACAATTTGTACAAGTATTGTAAAAGTGCTTATTGGGTTAATAGTTTGGTAAGACCGGTTAAAATCTCACTATTCCCCAATGAAATGTGAGTAGCATTAGATCCCCTCTCTTTCTCTGTGCAAACACCTGAGAATGACTAACCCATATCTCATGACCGGCCTGCAGTACTGCGAGCCCTGTGTCCTGCATTCTCCAGGAAATGAGGCATGATGCGTGCCATCACCCAGACACAACCCCTCAGGAACCAGGAGCACAGATATAAAACAGACTGTTAGCTTAACACACAGCATAGCTGGGTCACAAGTAAAGGGTCAGCTTTCATATGATCTTAAGTGAAATTTACTTCATGTTGAGGACGCATCTCTTTGTTGTTCCTCTAGTTTAGTTGAACTGTTAGTTTGTTTACAGTTAAATATATGCAATCATTGTTTGCAGTAATGCTTCAAAAATATGAGAGTGTGCTCATATGTGGTTGCTAGGGTGTGTGTGTTCCGAGTGGCTGCGTAGCAGCCAAAAGAGTCTACCTCCAAGTATCTGATATTCTGGAGCCTAGAAATGATTTTGTTCACTCTTGAAGTAGTCTATGAGAATTATTACAGTTATTAGCTATTAGCCACCAGACCGAAATCATAAGCAAGATCACATGTCGGTAGCACAAGCGAAAAACCTGTCGACACCGAAAGCCTAATGGGCAGTGCGCCAACATATAATGCCGTTGTGTTGCAGACGTCCCGAGTTCGAATCCCGGCTTGAGGACCTTTGCCGATCCCACCCCCCTTTCTCTACCCCACTTTGCTTCCTGTCTACTCTACACTATCCTATCTTAAATAAATACAAAATGGCAAAAATAAATCTTTAAAAAAAGATATGGAACCCTAAGTATGAGTATTGCCATAGCAAGTACCACTAATTATAGAAGTTTGCAAACAGCGGTTTTTAACCCTGCTCCTGGGAACCCATTGTCCTGCAGCTTTTCGCTTCACCTCCTCGACAATCTGCCTAAACCAGGTAATCAAGGTCTTCAGGATTGCCTGAAAATTCACAGGCAGGTGTGCTGAAGCAAAGTGGAAATAAACTTTCCAGGATAGTGGGTCCCCAGGAACAGGGTTGAAGACCTAGGTGCCAAAACATAGCGCTCCAAATACATTCACTAAAGAAGAAAAAAGTAAGCTAACATCTAAGGGAAAAAGGATCTCTCTATTTTGATGCTACAGCGGTACACATCATAGGGGTCACACGTAAGTTTACGATAAATAAATCTTGACGGCATGTTGACCGACATTGAGCGTAAAACCTATTTTCATTCTGGAGACACTTTACCAGTCCTCATCGTTCATGGTACTGACAGCTTACTGTGACAGAGCTCTAGCCATGATGAGTGGCAGACAGGAGACTGCTGGAGACTATCGCCTATGCCCCAGAGAGCTGCCAGACACGGCTTCCTATCAAGCAGGCCGGAAGGAAGCCGAGTGTGTCAACACAGTGCCGCACACCTCACTCATCCAAGCGCTAATGGATGAAGACGCCGCAGCTGTCCTCAGAGAGGGAAAAAGAGGAAAACACATAGTGAACATTAAACTCCGTTTCCCAGCAGGCCTAGTTTTTTCTGCTCCAAAACAAAAACAAGTACGACAACAACACAAATCATTACTGACAGACAGATACCCAGGTGAGTTCTAATAGGAATTAACCACTTGTTGTTAACCTCTACAGTCACCTGAAATGACTTTGGGGTGCAGACAACATCTGAAGGATTTTAGGCTAGTGTTCCGGCAGAAGAGACGCCATGGTTTCCTCAAAGTAGGTAAGTGTTTCTGAGGCGATTCCAGTTAGAGCTTGTGCAACTTTCAATAGTTAGCCAATAAGTATTACAGATGCTGACAATTTTGGCCCTTCTCTCACTTTCCAGATGATGTCATTGCTGTACGGTGCTAGCAATACTTTTAAACATCAGACGGACTACAGAAATGGAAGGATGAAGAATCCAATAATCAAGTGTCAGGGTGATCAGTAAATCAAGCTTTACCCAAAAGAACCAGAATGGAATTTTCTGACAAAGACTTGACGGTTTTGGATTGGCTTTCCTTGTGTGACTTAATTAGCGGCACAGGCCAAGCTCAATGAAGCAGCTCTCTGGGACTTTCTGAGTGGAGGTGCGAAAATCTGGGTCAGTGGGGCTGGGAGAACATTGAGGTTTTCGTGCCATGGGTCTGAGCTTCCTCTCGCACTATCAACCACTGACAGACTCCACGATAAGACAGGGACAAACCTTGGCCCTGGTTAATGCAGCTGGCCAGCTCAGTTAGCATTCCCATCAATTCCCTCTAATCCTGGTATTTAACTCTGTCCCCTGCCCTACCAAACCAGAGACCAGCCACATTCCTCTGCTGGCACACCAGGGCACTATATTTGAAAAGCGAGCAACTCTCACAATGGCCTAGCAACAATTTGCACACTTGCATCGGCACGACCAAAGTCCCATCCTACTGACGAGGCCATGCAAAGGAATGGTGCTAATTACATGCCGTCACTTGTTCTTTTTCGGGCCACCTCTTGTTCATTCTGTCACTCCACCATTCACAGTTTATCTTTACCCTTTTAGTTTTCCACGTAAGCTGGGGTTCACTCACATTAAGTGCCCCCTGCTTCAATTATGCTGCAGCCTTCCCTCAGAAAAGCTCATCATGTGTACCACAGGTTACAACCTGAAAGAGATCCATCACCTGCTGATCCCATAAGTTTTTGCAGCAAGGGCCATTTCTGACAAGGCAGTTATTAGCGACACAGTCGACGCAAAGTAATTAACCACAATACAGTGTCGCAACATTTGTTCCGGATGGTTCCCCATGGTTCCCCATCACCGGAGAAACCATTTTCTCTCATTCCCAAGGTCAGATGGATGAGATGGCCCACCGTGCCACTGGAACCTGACAACAGGGTGCTGCAATTACCACTGTCCTTGATATTTAATGGGGAATGAGCGCAGTAACCTTTAGTGTTTGCTTGTGAGACCCCCCTTCTCGCCCTCTTCCCCCTCCTCTGACTCCCTCTCTCCTCCGTGGGGCGGTCAGAAAACAGAAGGATCACTTTGGAAAGACATGTGAAGTGTGTTTGCATGCCAGGCGGTGCCGTGGGAGCAAGGGAGTGTGTATGCACACACACATACACTCGCAGACGCTGCCAAATGGATGCATGTCAGTGCTGTTTGGGTTGACAAGGGACTTTTAATTGTAGGCCAGAGGGTAGAAAGAAGTGCAAAAGTAAAAATAGTCACTCTCCTCCGCTAACTCTCCACTAGAGATGCAAAGAATTTGAAAATTTTCATAAAATTGTGAAAAGTCTTTAGCTTGATTGGTAAGGTCAGTGTACATCACAGTGTACTAGAGACTTGAATTGCACTTGAGACAAAGTGCCATAGTGTTACCATGGTCTTGTGGACACTACTACTGGTACTATGAAGATATTCTTTCAAGTACCTTACCTTTTAAATACAGGGACATATTTTAAAACCTTCTAGAACATGAATATTAATTACTGTCGGTGATGTAACATGATGTAACAGCAGTAGTCCTAACTGATTTGCTGAGGGGCAGGAAAGTGGGTGCTAGCTATAACAAAATTACTATTTACCAATTACACACTTGTTCAGTCCGGTCTTCTGCTTGGATTTGTCATTTTATATGATTGGATACTATTTAAAAGCTAATGTTTCTCTTAAAATATAATGGGTTGTTATAATGTAACATTACATACAGAGTACTATTAGTACTGCAGTTTCTGTAAGGGTAGTTACCTGATTTTGTTTCTTCATAAATTACTAATGTTGACTATGACATTGTGTTTCTGTCAGCTAATACTTTTTAATTCATGTAGTTGATTATACAATTTGGGCATCTGACAAGCACATATGCATACAATATAATGCACTTTGTGTTTTTGATGCTGATTATAACACAGCTAACAGCTAATTAACGTTCATGAACCCAATCAGACACGATTGTGTTGCACACTGCCAGTGTTTAGGCAATGTAATGACAAATGACAATTTACTCTGTCCCTAGGTTAAGGAGAAAAACTCCACACCATCTTCAATCTGCATACTTTCAGAGTAAATATTGACAGACAAATGCATGGAAAATCTTGTCTGTCATCACTGCTCTCAGTCAAACGGACACCATGTGCAATGTGAGTATTACAGAAAATGTTCTCTATGTAGTTGCTTTCCTTCTGCGTTAAATTCTAAGTTGGAACCGAGCCACAGTATGCAGCATGTTTGACAGCTTTAAAGATCCATCCCTCATTTTTGTACCTCTCCAAAGTGCTCTGCAAAAGACAGGTAAGAAAAACTCCCTTGACATCCTGCAGAAATGAGAAGTGCCTTATGTAACAATGGCTTACCTTCTCTCATCACCATGTGCTGTCAGTGTTTACTTTAGCATGTTTTCTCTGAATCCACAGCCATGAACACATGAAGATAGAGAATGATGATCAATGTTACCAACATTCCTGGTCGTCATTGTCGTCATGCTCCACTGTGAACATACAGTCATGCAATTAATAATATCAAACATGTATGTCTTATCTTTCTCACGCCATGTGTCACTCAGGTAGCCATCTCAAGGAGGAATATTTTACAATGGGGCCTCTGTTGGATGTACATCACATGCCCAGGACTGGATGAAATGTGCTTGATAGAACTTGCGTTGAAGCAAGCCAGTGGTCACAAAGTTGTTTTCACACTGCAACAGTGTGAATGACGTTTCCTTAAATATCTAAAAAAAAAAAAAAACTACTTGAAATCCAATTGTAAAAAAAAATCTACTTTATTTGGATTTTCAAACCACATTCGTATGTGGTTTAATATGTGGTATAGACTGTTTAGTTTTCAACAAAATAGTTTTTTTTCTCTGCTTGTCTGAACAAAACCATGTGGTTTCTTTACCAGATAAGAGAATTACATCCGGCAATTTTGTTAAAAATTATAATAAAACAGTAATTATCATGTGAGATGGTAAAACGTGAATGTGAAGTGATGTGAAGGGAATGCTACATTCAAATGAAATCAATGACTTCTTATCCATTTTACCACATATCTCTTGGTATTCTGCTCACTGCTTTTGTTCTGAACATCAGTGCAGAATCTATTGAAAATTACACTGCATTCCTGCTTTTGAACAATGATCAAGGCCACGGCCATATTGTTTATGCTCTATCTACATCTTCAGCCATTGTCTAATGAGGTCTTTGTTCTTGAATGCGACTTTTGATTCTCTGTGATAAACTTTTGACCTCAGCATGTTTTTACTGAAAATCTGCTTGACCTCTGAGTGTCTAATGAACAGAAGATTGAAAGACATCAACGCTGGGAGGTTTGGCAGCAGAAACATCAGGTGTAGCAATCTGATTTCTGCAAAGACTATCTTAAATAACTGTTATATCTAAATCCGGGATTAGTTTTCAGGACAAATGTCTGTAAAGTAATTGTTACTGTGGACATGTAATGTTTATCATCAGTTTGCACCGGATAAGCAATGTCTGTAGAACACACTGAAATGGGGGTAAAACATGATATTGAATGTAATCTTTACTGGCACAGGAAAAAATTATTGACACGGTCAATTTGGACGGGATTAAAATCACAGAGAAGCTTCGGTAATTATTGCATTACCTCATATAATAGGATAGAATAGGGCTTAAGAAACTAATTCCGTAGTAAACAACAAACCTGAGGGAACAAATCACTCTACTATTTTGCAGTCAAGACAAACTTGGCACAGCACAGAGATCGCTGACTTAGTGAAGGACTATGAAATCAGACACTGGTGTTTAGAGTGGAATGTGGAATCTGTCAGTATCCATACAGGGCTAATGTGTACCATCACTAGGAGAGGACCGGCTCAAACTTGTTTCTAGAATATTGCAACAAGCATGTCGCTGCATTCGCTGCAATGTCAGGTTGCGTGTCTGCTGGCTGATTTGTAATTCATGGTATTTGGGATCAGAAAAACCTCAACTGCCACTATTTCCTGACATGCCGGCACCCTGCGAAGAAAACACAGCTATCCTGAGCTATTTTCAGGAATTTCCATGATGTGCATGTGTCAGGCTCACATCAAGTCCTCCGGAGAGTTGATATTTTGCATGCAGAGCTTCGTTATTGGCTCATTGGTGATTCTTGCTGCAGGCACACACCATGCGTGTTCATAAGCGTGGATCTTAGTCGGGCTTTGATGAGAGATCATTAGCACCAGGTCATGACTGATGCTTCAACAGTCTCCCCGCTCTCTTGGATACGTTTTTGCTTTATCTGTTTTTCCCTGATAAAAAGCGGCGTAGTATCGCATGAGATAGCGAGAGGTGCACAGAAAAGATGAGGTGATTGCTAGTTGCCACTTCACTCAACTGCTTTTTAATTTTCAACGTCGCCTGGGGACAAAAAACGGAAAAGAAAACCTTGTCTCGCAAATGACTTTGGTGAAGGAGCCGGAAACGAGCAAGTAAAGGAGATTCGCTGACAGATATTTCAGAACAAATCACCTGCATAGAAGGCGTCTCAGTCCCTAATGGAAATCCATATTCATCTTGGTCCTGATTCGTCCCACGAGGCCTCAGATCTGGCTGATTCCACATCGTCTTATCAATTTTCCCATCCTCTTTCTCTCTCATCAGTCGTTCTATTCTGTTTCCTGGCCGCGAGGACGCCGCTGCATCATATTGCATTGCCATGGAGACATCCAGAGCCGCGTTATGCGATTATTAATGACAAGGCATGAAGTACCCGTATGAATATGTAGATAAGCCTGGTGCATATGGTTTTCATATGAACTGGATTGATTCCAATCTCTGACGTCTAGTTTGACTGATGGTGCCGTTAGGGTTATTTAATATGCCTGAAGTCTGTTCCTCTCTGTAATAATGTTTGAGCGCAAACAAAGTCATCTGCTTTGACTCTAATTATTAGTAGGCAATCCATGTTTCTCCAGTGACATTCATTGAAACGACTCCTCTGTACTATAAAAAACCCACAAACAAAACTCCCAGCATGCCCTACATTCCGCAGCAAGTTTGTGTGTTTACTTGGTTCTACTGTCCTTCTCTAAAGGGCACCTTCACTTGTGATGCAGCGAGAGAACATGGAGACATACACATGCGATGGCGTATGCGATAGGAGAAATGAAATATCACAGTAGGAAAGATCATATTTATTAAATCCCTTTGGCCGGGGCTGGACCCGAGCCAACTGTTGCTGTTCACTTCCTATCACCCATAACGAGTCTTCGGCAGGATGAATGAGTGTGTGAGACGTTTGTAAAGATAAAACCAGATTGCATATTAAGAGAGCATAAGGGACATCATATTAAAATCAGAAGCAATCTCAGTATCATCTAAAACCCTGGGAACTTCCCCCACCCTCCTGTCGTGGATTTTAGTGTGCATGCTCGCTTGAACATACTTGAATTGTTCCTTAAAAATTCCACTAAAAACATTATCTTCTTACATTTTTGACGTATGTTGAAGATATACGTTATTGTCAACGTTATTGCCTAAGCGGTAAATAATATTTATTTTTTTATAAAAACGTGGGCTATATAACATTTTAATAATAACAAACATCATATTGTTCCCTTTGTTTTGCGTATGCTCGTATTGCTTACAGTTAAAGTCCTTCTCTGATTTTATTATTGTTTGCAAGGTTGCAACATTGCTTTGCAATATTTTAAATATTTTTTGGTATTTTGCATGGTCTGTTATTGGAGTAGTGTCACCCAGGTGGGAGTTTTAACTCCTATTCACTGGGAATAAAAAATAATTTAGCTGATGCAGAGAGACATATAGACCGGGTGAAACCCCCCATCTCCCAACCCTCTGATCATAACGTACGTGTAAACGTTATTTGGCGGTTTTTACTTGGAAAACCAGCTATATTTTTCTTGCATTCGAATAACAATGAAAACAAAATGAACCTGAAACGATAGAAGCTCATTTGTAAACCTCATTTACAAATAAGGTTTCTTATTTGTCATCTGTGATCCCTTTTGAGTGTCCTAAAAGCCGATGTGGGGGGGGGGTCTTATCACTCAGCATTCCCGGTTAGAAAAGTCACCGCTCGCTACTGGTATATGGGAGTGAGTGCACATGTAGTGCATGTTAAAATGAAAAAAAAATGATTGGCTTTCTGTTGTTTGTGTAAATGTTAATAACTTGACGTTAATATAATAATCTGACATTAATTGCAATCTTGAAGCGATACATTAGCAGAAATTTTTACTCCACCATCTGTGCGAGACGTCATTAACAACAGTCTTAAATTTTTGAGCCAGCGTGGTTCAAATGACAGCGGTGCAACCATGTTACTACGATTTGGGGAAACAATCATGACTAGCTAGTTAATTACTCCAATGATGCATCATGGTTAAGCAGCGAGTTACGTCGCAACGTACAATTCCCAGGACATTTTAAAATGCTGAAGAAATCCAGAAACCTTTGACCTAAATTCAGGAAGTGTATGCATTCTATGAAATTCTAAATGTAGAATTTGTGTCATCACATTTATATCAGACAAACAGACTTGTTTACTCCTCTTAAATAGCAAATATTTTATACTGAAACTGAAAACTCCATGGAAAAATCTTTGAAATTCATTGGTTACTGAGTGTGGAAACCTTGAATACTGCTTTTTAAAGTGAATTATGTAAGCTGTAATTATATACTGCAAAATATGCTGCATCCATTCATATCACTGTCTTTAGCAACGGCTGACTGTAGCTGTACTGAGCTTGTAGCTTGGCAAAATACAGTTTCAAAGTAGCATCTGTAACTGTTTTTTGTTGGATCCACATATGGTATGATAGTCATGGAGTTTTTTATTAAAGACTTTCCAGACATCAGTGAAGGATTGAACAGTGTCACTGTAATCTCTGTTGTGAGCTGAGGCAGTAATGAGTATCATCTTCATGCGCTCGCCGTGTGGCCTGTGCATCAGCTGAGAGTCATATTTGTTCAGGGTTGTTATCCACTCTGAGAGAACAGCTTTTGGTAAACAAGAGAAAACAGGCCTTCTACACATAAAATGCATTTGAGGGGCTGAGCGACGCTCGCAGCAAGGAGCATCAATTTGCCACCGTCTCCTTACACGCCTGAGTGCGGTAGACAGCTTTCCCTGAAAATGCTCTCATGAAGCAGGAATCAACGGTGGCTGGAGATCAATGGGAGGCGATCTGCTCACTGAAATGTGTCTTGATTTTTTTTCTTTTCCTCTGTTCTTGTATGGCTTGTGATATGCTAGGATGATTTGCACACACAGGGAGGGGGACATCTAATAACTGCTACACCATTCTTTCTGCTTTCCAAGGAATTTCTGTCGTTAACGGATGCACATTATTGAAGATTCTCAAGAAGTTAAGCAATGATGGCGAAAACCTCACTGACAAATGCCGTGTCCATCTGAATAATACTGTATTTGTAATCCTTGCTTTCAAAAGCATTTGAAAAGAAGTTTACTCACCATAGAGTTGTGCTTTATTGGCTTCATCAGAATTGTTTTTTTTGGTGGCAAAACATTCAGCTTGTTAAGATTTGATTTTGCAAACATCACATTTTCACAGGAAACAGCCTGTCACCTTTAACCATTGTCATTTCTCAGTAGAAACGTGAGACTGTGGGCTGAAATTGGAGAACCCGTGGCTGTGAAGATGAAATATGGACACCTGACAGTCCTTTTGGCCTCTATCTAGAATTCAATTTCACTTCTCCCAACATATGTTGGAGATAACAGAACATTTCCTCCAGTGGAGCTCATTGGTCTAGCATCATTTTACTATGGCTCATACTCTGCTTTAGTGACTTACAAGCACCCAACCTTAAGTATTAAACCTTACGCATTTGTTGTGTGCAGCAGTGTTTGTGCTACGAACACGAATGGCACTTTGAACCATGCGGCTGGTTGAAAAGTGCTGTGCTATTACTTTTCCAAGAGATCAGATGTACTTTATTTTTTGCTTTGTGGGTGTTAAAACTGGTGAAAATAGTCCATAGACTTGTACTACTATTGAAAAGTAAGGTTTATTTTGTTTTATTTTGTCTTGTTTAAGAAATTATTAATTTTATTAATCAAGGATGCATTAAATGCATTAGAAGTGAAAGGAAGGACATTTTGTGTTACGAAAAAAAACCCGGCAACTGTGGTTGCCAGAAATTCACCATTTCTGGCATTACAGTATTATTGGATGCCTGCAATTTTTTTTTGTAAATATTCATTAAGTGATATAACGTCAAAATCTGCTTTTTAGCTTAAAATGTATTGATACACAATACCTGTGTGTACCTGTAATTGGTGTACAGGGTCAAATAAACAAAGACAAAACACCATCAATCTAACATACATGACAATAAAACACAAACTAAATAACTGAAAATGTAACCTATTACACCCTAATGTACATTACTGATAAAAAATTTTAAAAAATCAGAAAACACTAAATTATTTATACAACATATAATCATGTGTCACCATAAATTGCATGGTAATTCAAAGTTTTCACTTGCAAAACTCACTAATTTGACAGTATTTTACAGTAAAATTACATACAATGTGATGTTAAATTTTACCATACATTTTTTCTCCCAGTAATTGTATTTTTTGAAATTACAAATATTTTTCCATAGTAGAGAATTAGGGATGGGCATAAGAAATAACACCCAACCGCTTAGCAACTTGCTAAAATACACTCATAACAGGGTTACTGCACCCATAATGCTCTAACAATGGCTTTTGCACAAGCAAACTGCAGTAATTTTCTTTGGAAAGTGTAAAACAAAGTCTCTCAGTGTGGTGTGTTTCTGAATATGTAGTTCTTTTTTTAAACAAAGAGACATTTATATTCCCAGGGACACATTTGTTTTGTAACAGAAAGCAGATAAAATGGGATATTTATCTTATCCTCATTTAGTCGGATGCACCTCACCCACTTTTTTAGAGGGGACGCACCAGCATGGTGATTATGTTTGGAACAGCTGAGAGTGTTCTTCTTTTTTAGGCTAGATGAAGAAGCATTCCTGCAGTCCATGTGGGGGGTCTCTCATTCTAATAACCCTTGTGCTTATAGTCAGTGAGCTAAAACTGCCTACAAAGATCCCTCTCATCTCAACTCTCTCCCTCTCTCTCACACACAAAAACTTTCACAAGATACTGTCATCTGATGTTTGTCTCCTGCAAGGCTCTGTTTTTTTTGGTGTGATTTTGTTAAAACCTGAGGAAAAATTGGGCTGGAATGAAACAGAACGCTTTAATATATATATATATATATATAAATATATATTATCTATATATATATATATAGATACAGTCAGTTTGTTTGCTCACCATTACCATTTTTTTTACCATGTTCAATAGTTTAGGTCTAAAAAATTGTGCTTCTTTTGTTAATACTCTAAAAGATAGCTACTTTTTGTTGGAAACCTGTAATGTTTCAAAGTGTTTGCTTGACTGTAGTTTATCTAGGCCTACTATACTAAGCTTGGCAAACAACAGTATTAGCTTTCCCACCAATAACAGTAATGTACTTTTACACAGAGCAAACAATCAAGCTGCATCTAGTTTACCATAAAGATATTCTTTTGTTGTGAAAAATTATACTAGCCATTAAAATTTTACTTGCGTACAGTATGTACAAACACTCAGGGTCAAAAATAAACAAAAATGAACAAAATGCCTCACAAAACTACTTACGCTGAAAAGGGCAAAACATTGCCCTCCAATTTAAGCTAAATCTATTTTGGCTGCCGCAATTAAAATTAAATGTGAAAATGAATGAAAAGTGTCAGTTTGAGAAAATAAATTAATTAGTGTTGGGCTTTATACATGTATTTTTATTATTATATTTTGCAGCGTTGAGCCTTGTAACCAATCACACCCATGGTTGTTGAGCCTTATGTGCAATGTCCAATCAAAGGCGATTAGTCAGTGCTGAAAACGCTGGAGTTTGTTGAGTGCGTGCTCAAGAATTCTCTCATCGTAAAAAAACAATGCAGATACAATGTAAATAAGATATTCATTTTTCAGCTTCAGTGATTATAACAGAAGTTGTGCATGACTATGACCCGAAAAAAAAGTTTTTATATTTTGCTATTAATCTACTTAATAGTCATTATTACAATATCAAGAGCAATAATCATCAATAATGACTTTTTGCATACTATTGCAACCCTACTAGTTCCCTGTAGCCTATTTTTTAATTGTATAATATCTAAATAAAATAATTGAAGTATTATTGAAGTAAATTTAAGTATTTAACACTAAAGGCAACACAGATACAGTTAATAAGGTAAATATTGCCCTTACAAATGTAAAAAAATGCTCCTGGAAATTAATTCCAGGAGCAAATATTGCCTCTTAAAGGAAAAGTTAATGCCTGACTGTCACAGTGTGCCTACTGTGAAGGAGCGAGGAGACGAAGGAGAATCCAGAATCATCACAGACTTTATTTCACATTCAAAGAAAACCACACGTAGGACACGAGGATAGATGATCAATACCGGACAGGAAACAAAGGGCAGAACACACTTTATATACTAGACTAGAGGAGGCACACAATGAGGAACACCTGGAATCAATAACCAATCAACATGAGAAACGCCTGGGAACAATATCAAACACAATCAACATGGGAAACCTGGGGCATGGAACACGTGGGGGAGGAAAACACATGACACGAGACAGGAACCGAGTCTGACATTACTCCCCCCTCCCGGAAGGCGCGTCCTCGCGCCTTACAACATCCAACGGGGAGGTGGGGTTGGCACTCTGGACGTCCCTCAGGATAGACACGGGACGACGGGCCTCCAGAGCGGTACCCGTTCGGGGCGCCATGGCGGAGCAGACAGTTCAGGAGGCCATGGCGGCGTAGGGAACTCAGGGGACCATGGTGGGCAGGTAGCTCGGGGAGCCATGGTGGATCAGGGAACTCAGGAGGCCAAGGCGGATCAGACAGTTTCAATGAGGCTGGCAGAACCGAGAGCTCCTCGGGAGCCAATGGCGGAGCAACGTTCAAGGAGGCCATGGCTGAACAGGAGCTGGGACCAATGCGGAGCATACAGTTCGGCGGAGCCATGGCGACAGGAGCTCGGGAGGCAATGGTGGAGCAGACAGTTCAGGAGGCCATGGCAGAACAGGGAGCTCGGGGAGCCAATGGCGGAGCAGACAGTTCAGGAGGCCATGGCAGAGCAGGCAGACTAGGAGGCCATGGCGGAACAGGGAGCTCAGAAGGCCATGGCTGGACGGCCTCCGTCGCCTTGGCCTCGCCACTCGGCCCGGCCACTACGGACGGACCCATACTACCCCCCCCCAAAAAAAAAAATTGAGGAGTATATCATCTTTAGAGGCCCTCCGTAGGCCTAACTCAGGAACATTGGCCCTCCCTGGGCTTGACTTGGGGACTGGAGCCGTTCTTGGGCTCGACATGGGAACTGGAGCCCGTTCTGTGCTACACTCGGGGACTGGAGCCTTCTCTGGGCTAAACTCAGGGACTGGAGCCCTCACTGGGCTAAACTCGGGAACAGTGGCCCTCCCTGGGCTTGATTTGGGGACTGGAGCCCTACTTGGGCTAAACTTGGGGACAGGGGCCCTCACTGGGCTAAACTCTGGGACAGGAGCCCTAACTGGGCTAAAATCTGGGACAGGAGACCTCACTGGGCTAAACTCTGTGAAAGGAGCCCTCACTGGGCTAAACTCGGGGACAGGAGCCCTCACTGGGCTAAACTCGGGGACAGAAGCTTAGATTCCCCTTTAGGTTCAGGGTGAAAGGCGTGGTCGGCGGGCTTGAGTGAGCCGCAGCCGGCGGGCTTTACTGAGGAACCGCTGGCGGGCTGGAGAGAGCAGCAGCTGGCGGACTTGACTGAGGAGCGGCCGGCGAGCTGGTTCTGGCTCGGGCCCGGACACTTCCCAGGCACCGGTAGATCCATTCCCTCCAGCATAGTCTCTTGGTGTCTGGGAGGTCCATGGGGCGATGGTAGTTGGCCCCGAGCCAGAACAGAGAATTGATGGTGGTGTCATCCAATGCCGTCGCCGCGGCGAGCCGCCGCTCACTGTTTTGGTCCGATATTCTGTCACTGTGTGCCAACTGTGAAGGAGCGAGGAGACGAAGGAGAATTCAGAATCATCACAGACTTTATTTCACATTCAGAGAAAACCACACGTAAGACACGGGGACAGACGATCAATACCGGACAGGAAACAAGGGGCAGAACACACTTTATATACTAGACTAGAGGAGGGACACAATGAGGAACACCTGAAATCAATAACCAATCAACATGAGAAACACCTGGGAACAATATCAAACACAATCAACATGGGAAACCTGGGACATGGAACATGTGGGGGAGGAAAACACATGACACGGGACAGCAACCGAGTCTGACACTGACCCTGGTACAGAGAAGTATTTATTTTTGAGATGCACATGTAGCTAGTCCTTCCAAAGCAGATATTTTGGACCATCAGTCAAAGGCCTTGTCCGTTTTAGTTTATCGTCAATATAAATGTTATTATTCCATCTAAGCATATAGAGAAAGTGTGACACGTCACCCAAAAATGACATTTTCACAGTGTGGTTGGATTCAAAGAAATGTTCAAAGGAAGTGTTGATGTCCTGTGGCGATCACAAGAGATCATTGTTCCAAAAACATTAATGTCAAGTCTGTCAGAGCAGCTGTGAACAGCCATCGCTAAACCCAAGATGTGTTTCACCTCCATGCCCGGAGATGCATCATATGATTTATTGTTTGCTCAAGTAAGAAAGGTACACATAATGTCACCAGACCATCCAACTGTTTTCTCCATTGTTTTGCTGGAAGAGTGTGCTATCCTTCTTTACAGTACATGCCAATTTTTTATATTTTGCCATCAGATGCACTGACATTTCGAAAGTTTAACCGAAATGGTAAAATAGTTTTGAGCCACTGTTTATTTATTCATTTTGTAAAACATAAATCCAATAAAATGTCCTTAAATTGTGTTATTTTGCACATTCAAAAATTTTTTTTTTATGAACTTGTTATTGTGATTCAAATTCAAATAAATGGAGATTTTGCATGTGGACTGAGAGAGATAAAGAGTGAACGAGCGGGAGAGAGAGAGAGAGAGCGAGAAGAGAGAGAGAGAGAGAGAGAGAGAGAGAGAGAGAGCATAATTTAGCTGTGTGTCTGTTCGGTTTGCTCAGTTTCCTGTTTGCAGTCAATAAACAGGATACTGCTGTGTCATCTTACACATCTCAGTTATAGACAGGATACACATGCTAACGTGTTTAGCAAAACTCGCAATAACACAAATATCTACAGGAACATCATAAGCAAATCAAAATTGGAAGCCTCTTATTGCTTATGAAATGAATGAGGTCAACAGCATTAAATATGTCTATTTTTAACAAAACTGCATATGTATTTGTTTACAATTATTATTTGGATTATTTAGGAAAATATTACAAATTATCTATTATATTTTATTATATTATATTATATTATATTGTAAGACAATATCAAAAATGTCAATATGTTTGGAATTATAGTTAGCTTACACTGTTTAAAAAAAAACACACCTGTTGTTGCCTGAATATTATACGTTACTTTTGCATTACTTTTTAAATCTGGACAGGGCTTGCTTGTTTGTTTGTTTTTAAAATAAAAAGTTATATTTTTGGCGAATTAAAGCTTTTCACACCAAAAGTGAAATGAATAAGCTCGGCTGAAGGACAGTAATTTACGCCGTACAGTAGAAATCCGAAGAAAAATATCAACACCCTTCAGCAATAAAAAAGACCAATGTTTGTTCTAAGTAATTTGGCTTATCCGTACGTTAACTGGATCATCGAAGGGTCAAAGCAATAGAATGGGATTAAATACTAAAGCATATTTGGTGTGTTTAACTTTAATTATTGCAGGTTTGCATCAGATCGGTTGCATTATTTTATTCATTTTGATGACTACTGAATCTGTGTTTTTTGTGGTGTGCGAAGTGAGATGATTAATGCATATTTCATAGTTATTTTGAACTACATACCATCTTCTGATTTCTCTCATTATGGGACAGGAGAGCTGTCGTCAATAAATGGAAAAAAAACGACCTTATCGTTACTTATTTGACAAAGTAATCTCAGATATTCTCTTGTACATTTACCATATGCGTACTTTACTAGTTAGTTGAAAAAAGTAATCTGATTACTTAACTTGCGTTACTTGTAATATATTACCCCCAACACTGTAATATATATAATATAGATATTAATATATATTATATATGTACAGAAAGGCCATTTTAAAGTACTTGCAGTTAGCTTAATTAAAAAAAAAATGACAGATAGCATATATAAATGCTTCTGCATAATTTGTAAGTGATTTTAGTAAAGGGAAGATGAACCTTCGAGATCCTGTCCTGTCTAAGTGGGTTATTCTTGAGCTAATAAGTCCGGGTTGAGACAGACCTGATCTGTTTGTCAAGTGCTGTCTAAGCGCACGACTCGTTCAAAGTTTTCGCATGTCACTAAATGTCCATCATCAATCCATATCTTTCCTTTTCATTTGCTTTCTGACCCCCCACTCACGACTTTGGCTGATGACTTCACTGTTTCTCTTTCCACATCATCAGTCCCAGCGTGAGACAGTGAGTCTCCTGTGAAGCTCCAGCGCTGGCACTAATGAACGACTCCATCCTCTCCTCTGTCAGAGGTTCAGCCCACATCCTTCCTCCTTTCCTACTATGTTTGCCATCCTCCTTGCGTATCCTGCCTCTCAACTCAAACTTCCTTAATCTCCCCTCCAGAAGTCCACCAGCCCCCCGCTGCACACCGCCAGGAAGTTGCACCTGCTTGAAACCGCTTGACTTCCTGCCTACCGCTAAGCTGTCTTATTGATTCAAATCTCAGTTCCATTGAATTCAAGGCACCACGGATGATGAAACATTCCCTGGAAATCATGTTTTGAAGAGCGGTATACTCATTTGTCAGATATTTATGGTTTAGAATTAAGAGTACTTACTTTCCTTTGCTTTCTGACATCTACATTCACTTTTTTACCATAATTCCAATTTAAATAACCATTTTTCTTCTTTCCTATCATCTTTCTTTCTTTCTCTTTCAAGCCAATTTTCCAAAACAATAAACATTTTATGCTCGAAAATACATACAAATGCATTAAATTCATACATTATATTAATAAATTCATACATAAAATGACCTGAATTCATCCATTCTATGATAAGCAAGCTTTAATTTGTGAATTCATTTTTTATTTTTTGTAAGAAATAAGAAAAATATAACCAAAATAAGAAAATATAACCAAAAAATTAAAAGATCTGTGTATGTCTGTATATATAAATATGTAAAAATTTTGTATTTTTAAAGACACACACACACACACACACACACATCATTAAAAAAATACTACAATTCTGATTAGATATTTTTGCAAGAAATAATAATAAAATAATATAATTGTATCGTCCAGTTTATAATAAATAAAGTACTTAATACTTTTATACTATTATCTATTACTTAGTACCTAATTACTTTGAAAAATATATATATTTAAAAATGGAATCTATGAAGATATGACACAATTTCTCAAACAAGCTACATGATTTGAGGTATCATGCATGTCTGTAGGCATTGTAGTAATACTGATGTTTGCCTGAGCAGTATCAGATTAAAAATGCCATTCTGATGTTTTAAAATGTGGAATGAAATGTATCAGCTTTCAGGGTCATGCCTCTCATTTTCTGTTTCTCCATGTCCTGCACGAGATCATGCCTTTATTGATAAGCAGGTTCGCCTTCTCTCTTTCTGCGCTACCTACACATGTAATCTATCGTGACCTTTGACCTCCCTCGACCCCAGTGCTGCCACCAAACTTGTGTTTTCTTGCTGAGCGTGCACGGTGTAAATGATGTGACCGTTAAAATGTTTTCTGCACCTCATGACTTTTAAAGACTTCGACATCTGACCCTGTACTCTTCCCATGATGCACACATATACACATGCACATACATTGTGTTGTGTTGTGTGGCTTAACTCTATCATGAGTTTGGCCAGTTCCTGATCACGCAGAACAGGCTCCGGTGAACTGCTGATCATCAGTTGAGTCTGACTCATCTGTCTGTATCTCTCTCTCTCTCTCTCTCTCTCAACACATCTGACATCAGCCTCTGATACAAGAGATACGAGAGCTCTGTTGACTCTCTCAACCAACTCACCGATACACACACCGATCCTCGTTCAGCAATCATTCTAGATCAGCAACTATGAAAACAGGCTTTTTTCATTAAAAAACAAAAATACAACTTTATACACAATAGCATGTACACGGAGCAAGCTGGTGTTGTTTACAGTAAGTACACCAAAGTTATTTAAATCTACAGAAACAATAGTGAAAGAATGTGTTATTAGCATTTTTAGCTTTTTAGTAAACAAAATTTAGATTCAATTATTATTACATTAAAAAGTAACTATTTCATCAAATAGACACTTGCTCAGTATTGAATAGTGAATCATAAAAAACTAGGCCTATTTAAACTGTGTTCTATCAATAATTTTAGTATTAAATACAAGTTTAATAATATTTCAATAAAAAGTAATAATGCTTGTTGTATTATTTTATGTATGAATGATTTCAACTATATAAAATAAATTTATAACATTAAAAAAGTAGATATTTTTATATTTTCGGTTTTAATTTAAGTTTTAGTGATTTTGTTTGTCATTCTTAGTTTTGTAACATTTCTATATAGCTTTATTTTTATGAAGTTTTAGTTTTAGTAATTGTATTACCTCAGCCTACTTCGCCAACTTTCCTATTTTTTTTAAGTTTAAGTTGTCTAAGTTTTCATTTAATATCTAATTTTATATTCAAAATGATATTATATTTATTTTATCTAATAACTTGGTAAATAAATCAAGTGGAATTTTATATATAACATTTCTACTGTATTTCACTTACCAAAAGTAATTTTTAATTGTTTTAGCTAACAATATTAAATATTTTATAGGTTTATAGATCTAGATCCTATAATCTAGAAAGCAGCCCAGAAATGACCAATTGAAATTCAACACACAAGAGACTTTAATAGTGTTCAAAACAACAACAACAAAAAAGACTGAATAAACAAGCATCCCCTGCTGTTGTCATAGTAGCGTTACCAGGATACCAAACAACGCGCTATCGAAACTCCATAACAGGAAATTATTTCACTATCTGTTTCCTTTAATGTGCAACCCGAAGCAACTCAGCAAAAGCACATGCATGATGCATTCATGGAAATCTTTGTGTGACGTGTGGATTTGCACAAGCAGAATTAACAGTTTAACATTAGTGCTAATTACACAGAAGAGGTTTCACACACAGCAGGGCAGGCTAAACTTTTTGACAGCAGACCACATACTAGATGAAAAATTGAGTCTTGGAGGAGGCTGGGCTGTTTTGCCAACAAGCAGGCAATCCATCAATTAAAACTCACTGAAACATCCTCCCTAATTCACTTTTCATGCATTGGGAACAGTTTTTTTCCCTAGGATTTAATTTCACCATTTGCCCCTAAATGTGTTTGGACAGCAAAGTCATGCTTAAAAATGTATTTCATTGCATTAGATACAAAATATCAAAACTGACATTTTATTTTCAAGAACGATGCATAAGCAGACTTTTCAAGCACAATTCTTTGCAAAAAGAAGTTTCTCATAGTCAAATGTTTGTGGAGCATGTTTGTAGTTAATATGGTGCTTATGAATGTAAGAAGAGATCTGACGTCATACATCCACTGGATATCACCCTGGGAACAATTAGATGTCAAACTACAAAATGGCTCAAAATACACTAGTCCTAAGAAAAGCTTAAGCAGCATTTGCTTACAGATGCCACTTGGTTTGATATTTTATTCGAAGCCCTGTACATGACATATTTATTTACATCTACTTAAAAATGTGCACCAATTCATTCCCTCATTTCTTCAGAACATTTTTTTTTTCAGAATATTCCTAGTTTCTTCTGAATATTCATATCCTTCAAAAGGATATGCTTCTCAGAAGAAAGAAAGTCATACAGGTTTTAAACGACGGGATCTTTAGGATTTAGATTTACTAACAGCCTATAATCACCAAAAGCAAACCCTCTTTTGGGGTTAAAAACCTACTGTCAGGAATGACTTTTTGAACATAGACATATGACTTTGATTTTGATTTTTCAAAAGCGTTTATGAATTACAATAATTTATGGGGAAGTCGTGGCCTAATGGTTAGAGAGTCAGACTTGTAACCCAAAGGTTGTGGGTCGAGTCTCGTTCCGGCAGGGATTGTAGGTGGGGGGAGTGAATGTACAGTGCTCTCTCCCACCTTCAATACCACGACTGAGGTACTCTTGAGCAAGGCACCGAAAAAACACCCCCCAAAAA
This sequence comes from Sinocyclocheilus anophthalmus, assembly GCA_018155175.1. NCBI lineage: Eukaryota > Metazoa > Chordata > Actinopteri > Cypriniformes > Cyprinidae > Sinocyclocheilus > Sinocyclocheilus anophthalmus. The sequence goes on from JADLZN010011827.1 coordinate 86,412, forward strand.
GGCTTGAAAACTTGTGTTCACTGCTGTGTGTGCGCACTTGGATGCACACACAGAATGGGTCACCATACTTGGCCACATGTCACTTCACTAATCACTAATTAAAGTTCCAAATTTGAAGTTGATATCACAAAAAATGTAGGTTCCTATGAGATTTTTGTTTAAACGCTATATCAAAAATAGCCACTGGGTGACAAATTTATAAACATCTGTCACAATATTAATTCTATCACAAAACAGTCACCAAATATGGAACCTTTAGACTCTGATTTTTCCAACGAAATGTAATTTGACAAGATTAGGAACGTTTTGATTGTAAAATATTGTAGTAAATTGAGTAATATGACACTTGGCACCGCCCACTAGGGGGAGGAGCCTGCTAAATGGATTTAAAGTACCATTTCCATAGTATTACAATGTCCGATTTCAAAAGGATGAATGGTTTTCACAAGATGAATTTTGAATGTTTACGCTTTTGAATTACATCTTATTTAGGATGATTGCTAAAATATGTGATTTGGGGAAAAGGCAATAAAAAAGAATGCCAAACAGCGGTACGCTGACAGTTAACAGGTTATACTAATCAGGAAAGCTGATTTACTGTGGTTTCCGTTATTTGCTGTATTATTTAATGTTTAAAAAAATAAGCGTGTCTTAATCCATTTTGTGTTAGACATGGCTGTGATTAGTTGCTAATTTGTGCTGTTCTTGGTAGATTGCATTGGTTTTTATGGAAACTATCTGGCTAAGTCTGTGTTCTTTAATTTGTTCATTGTCAGTAAATCACCAGCAGAATTTTCCACTCCCTTTGGTACTTTTATGGGATTGTGGTCTCACGCTAATTTGCCCTGTTTAGTAAATTGGCCTAATTGTTCCTTTTTGGACCACAGGATGTTCAAGTTATGTTTCTTTGTCCGAAAATGTTACTCAAGCAGCGACATGGCTGTTATACATCTGGAGGTTGTCACAGAGGGTATACGTACATAAGGGAGGACAACTCGGATAAGTGTGGACGACGGGGTGCCGATCATGAGTGTAGGGGTCAGACGTGGTGACATCTCTGGGAATGTATGCTGATGTATGCCAGGTCAAAGTCAGGAGGGCTCAACATGGAAGATAAGATTTGCAGGCTGAAGCCAACCAGGAGAACCTCAGGCAAATCCCTGAGATCTTTCTGACCTCAGGAAAAATGTGAAGGCTATCACACACACACAGACAATTTCACAGTCACACAAACACAGGCAGACTTCAACAGCTTTAATTGTACTGCTTTGTTTTTCATCCAAATAACAGCAATTCTAGGGAGAGTTCACTTCGTTTTGAAAGTTCTGGCATCATTTACTCACCCTAATGTCAATCCAAACCCATATGGAGTTTATTCTTCAGCGGAACATAAATGTAGAATTTTTAAAGAAAATTCACACTGCTCTATTCCAGGCAATGAAAGCAAACAGTGGCCATGGGCTGCCAAGCTCCAAAAATGGCAAAAAGCATGATCAAATAAAGATAAAAGCAGTCCAGATGACTTGTGCACTATATTCCAAATCAAAAGATAACTTTGTGTGAGGAACAGACTGAAATATATGCCTTGTGTACCTCTGAAATCTCACATCAAGAAGTTGGAAAATTGTCAGTGAATAATGTATTTTTGGCCTGTTCCACTGGTGAATGTATCGTATGGACTACTTTTATGGTATATATGTGTATATTTATACACGGGTATATTTGTAGCAATAGCCAACAATACATTGTATGGTTCAAAATGATATATTTTTCTTTTATGCCAAAAATCATTAGGATATTAAGTAAAGATCATGTTCCATGAAGATATTTTGTAAATTTCCTACCGTAAGAGTTATAAAAACTTAATTTTGGATTAGTAATATGCTTTGCTATGAACTTCATTTGGACAACTTTCAAGGCGATATTTTGATTTTTTTGCACCCTCAGATTCCAGATGTCTAACTAGTTGTTTCTCTGCCAAATATTGTCCTTTCAGATGATCTATAAATCTCACTTTCAAATAATTTACCCTTATGACTGGTTTAGTGGTCCAGGGTCACAATTAGTATCTATTTATGTGTAGGTTTAAATTCCAAATCAAATGATAAGTTTGTATAATGAACCCCCAGCCAGAAAGTATATTAGTGTGATTTCAAGGGTATTGTTATCTGTTCCAAAGATTAATATATCATAGACTCATTTATGTACTAAATTAAGAATTAATCCCTTGTTGTGACTTAAATTGTGGCCAATTTGCAAGAAATTGTTCAATCCGTGTTTCTTTGGGATATATCGAATATTACTAAGCTATTGAATTTCATATTTCAATAATCTTCTTTTGTGTGACAGAAGAAATAAAATCATCAGGTTGGATGGCATGGAGGTCCGGTAAAACAATGACAACAAAAGGAGAAATTGATGAAAAGAGTAATGCTCTGTCATGACCACTATCGTCAAAATGATAGATATTTAGCATAAAGTTTGGTTTGGCGGTATTGTTCTGTTCTGGGCAAGAACTCTCTGCGCCTCCATGCAGCCTAGCATGGGTGAGAGCAGGGAGAGCAGCGATAACCACCCCAGGGTTAACAGAACAGAACAAGACAGATATCATTAATGTACTCAATGATATTTAAGTGTAACACATTATTCAAGATAAAAAGGAGTCTGATTCAATGAGGAATATCAGAAAACCAAGTCCTGACTGTGACAACAGGAGGAGCTGGGGATGGAGGAGGGAAATTTGCTCCTGAGAAAGCAAAAAAGCTGCTGAATAATACAGAATAGAGCTTACATAGGAATGCCGCGATAGGTGTCGTATTCCTATAGGTAGATGTGATCAGCTGAGAATCAGCTGATGCAAGCTTGACTCACGTGACCTGCCAGAACTAACGTTAAAGCTTAATTTTGAAGAGTGTATATACAGCTTTTTTTCAGGGCAAATTTAAAAAAAGCATGATAAAAAAAGAAGAAGAAAATAGTTCATATGACTTGTGCTCCATATTCCAAATCAAACGACAACTTTGTGTGAGGAAGAGTCCAAAATATATGTTATTATTCGATGAAAAGTTCTAGTGTAGCGCTAAAATTAAAATGGCCTAAAATTATAAAATTGTGTATATTCAATGCATGGATACATTGAATACAAATCCCATATACATATCCCATATACATGGATACATTGAATACCAGTTCCTCAGATGAATATATCATGTAGACTGCTTTTATAGCACATTTGTTTCTCTCTCTTTCTCTCTGCAGCATCACTTTCATTATATGGTGAAGACCAACGAGAACATTCTTCAAAACAAAAAAGTTTGAGCAACATAAGGGAGAGTAAAATAGTGATTTTTAAACGATCCCTTTAAGACAAAAAACAATCCGTCATATTCAAAATATATATTTTTTTGCATGTAAACCGCCAGCATAGTCGTTCACATAAAGGCCCAGCTATGAATCAGTGTATCTTCTCCAAAAGCATTTGTAGTTACTACAAAGAGTTCGATCATAGAGTCACTATTAATCTCTCTTATGTAATCTTTTCAGTGTGGTTTTATCTCAGAGCAATTTTCAAGTCTCCACAAATATTCGCAGGACAGCTACCCTCTCCCAGGTCTCTCATTCACTCACACTCTGAGTTTTTCTCTCGTTTAGATAAAGGCCCACTGGAGACTGTCACTTTGGTGTCTGCCTTTTAAATAATTTGTAGCATTTGGCTCTGAAAGAGAAGCTCCTGCCCTACCATGGGAGGATTTCAAAAGCAGAGTAATGTTCCCAGAAAACATGGCAGGAATTTGGCTGCAGGGCAGATGGGTATCCTTTCAGAGTGAAGGTGGAATCTGTCTCGTGGGACTCAGCCGTGCCAGTTTTATGAAGGCAGAGAGAAAGACAGCAAGAGAAAGCAAAAGAGAAAGACAGAAAAGTGTAAATGTAAACAAATAGCAATAGAATTGTGAGAGGAGCCCTGTGCCGTTTGTTTGCCGATTAAAAGTACAGAGAATAGTTTCGCCACTGAGGAATAGAACACGTCTATGTGATGTTTGCCGATGCAAACAACAGGGTTTTTTTTGTGTTTCTTTTTAAGTCTACACCTAAGACTTGTGAAAACACTCACATACAAGCCTCCGAGCTCCCAGAGTTAAGCTAAGCACTCAAAAATACATAATTCCCCTAAGAAATGCTAGTTTTTACTATACAAAAAGAAAGTTCTGTCATTATTTACTGAAACTCATGTCGGTCCTTGACTTTTTCCTCTTCTGTGGAATATTTTGCAGGGTATTTTTTAGAATATCCAGGCAGCTCTTTACCAGATGAAAGTATGTAGTGGCCGCCAAGCTCCAAAGGAACAAAAAAAGCACCATAAAGTGGTCGGTATGATTCATGGGCTCATATTCCAAGTCTTCTGAAGCCATAAGGCAGACTTGGAAAGTCGTATTCCTATTCTGAAGGAACAGCAGACTTGGAAAGTCTGATGGACTATGCACTTTTATTGTGCCTTTTTTGTGCTTGACAACCCCTGGTTAATGTATGCTTTTATCTGGGGGAAAAAGGCATGAAGATCAGTAGATGATGACAGAATGTTCATATTTAGGTAACATATTAATTAAAAAAATGCATTTCTGTAAAGGACTGTAAAGTTCAGCTAATACATGTAATATAAATTTAAATTATAATACACTGTCATTGCAATTAACATGCAATAAATGTCCAAAAATATATGTATATATGTATATTATTACCGAATTAATACACTTAAGTGTACGTCTTTAGGGTATACCATATAATCAACAATATAAACATTTACTGATACACTTTTGAACATTCTTACAGTGGGAAGTTTAAGGTCTCACCAAGGCCAAAGCTGCTAAACAAATATATGTAAATTCATAACACTGACACATGACCTATTTCTTCTTTAAAAAAGGTGTGTCTTCAAAAATACAATAGACACTTTCTGATAAACACAGTGAACTTTGGATGAAAGACAAATATTAACATAGTCTATTAGGATGTGAATACGGCTAACACCCAGTCAGAGGAGACAGTCATCTTTGATTAATCATACAGCTAGGTGTTAGGGTTAATCCTGATGTGTTGCTCCCTTCCACTCGCTATGTTATTCTGGTGGCTCTGGTCCATTGTGAAAATGTATACTTTAAAAAAGTACTTATGGAAATAATGTAAATGAATGAATTTTAAAAACCAAAGTCACTGCCATTGTTAATTTTCCCATACCCCAGACAAAGAGAGAACTCCGACTATTCCTGGGCATGGCTGAATACTACAGAAGTTTCTGTAGAATTTTTTCTGATGTAGTGAAACCACTTACCGACAACCTCCAAAAAGCTGTTCCAATTGTATGGTTTCCTCAATGTCAAAATGCTTTTGATTCTTTAAATAATTTGTAATGTAGCACTACTGGTTTAGCTACTCCTGACTTCGCAAAGCCCTTTAAAAATATTAAACGTGCAAACTAAATGTTTTCAGATACTTATAAAAATATAATATAGTTTACATTTATATTAAATGCAGTTAGCTAAACTTTAGATTGCTTTTTTCACACATTTCCGTCGGACTTAATTGCATCCTTATGTAATTTCATAATTACTTCCATTGTCTTTTAAAGGAATGGTTGACTTTTTTTTCTAGGCTTGATTGTGTTTATGAGATGCAGTGTAACATTAATAGTTAATTAGTATTTGTTAATGCTTCGTTAAAAAAAAAAAAAAACGTATTATTTTTTTCACATAATTTACTTTTATTCTACACCGCTCTGTCCCTTCTATTATAAACTTGCTGATGATTTCCTGGTTTTATGAAGCACCTCCATCAGAAATACGCAAAGGGCTCTGATTGGTTAGCTGGCCCAGCGTGTTGTGATTGGCTAAACCACCAGTGCTCGTCTAAATGTCACGCCCCTCACCTCAGTGGCATGCGCTCCGGTTGTATTGTAAACAACTGCATCTTTAATATCGCTTATCAATTTGAGCCCAATTGAGACCCAGAGAATATTAGTGAAGAGCATTGCGCAGAACCTGTGCAAGCACGGCTCTTAAGGACGTTCAAAATGGTATGTGTCTTTGTGTTGTACATACTTAGATTACATGATTTGTAAATGCTACGCGTATGTTAGCTTTTAATATATGGATTTATCCTGATTAAAACTTTAATACAGCACGACAACCGCATGTGTGTCCATGTTTAACGCTTCTCATAGCTATGTGAAAAATATCTGTCTGTCTATACACAAAGTGCATAATTGGAACACAGTTTATTGGAGCTGATGATCTGGTTAGAGAGAGAGAGAGAGATGCAGAGCAGAGCATGTGCAGAGCAGGGGGACGTGTGGAACAGTATTAAGAACCGCTGCTTCAGAACATTGATTTTGAAAACTTGTGAATCCATTAGAAGACAGAATCGTTATTCATATATGAATAGATTTTTTGTGCACCCCTAGTTTTGACGGCATGGCAACAACTCTTCCTCTTCGCTAAAGCAGTGCTACATGGCCTTGCCCCCTTTGCTGCATGTTCCCGGAGGCGGGGTTTATCAGGGTTTGTGACGTCACAAACTCGGGAAGTTACCTGTTGTAGTTCCTACAAGCCATTTTTGTAGGCATTAAACTGCCATAATTTAAATAAAATATCTCCTTTTGAATTGTACTTTGAGCTTTGTAACTTTGCAGATGTTGTTTATGCTTAAACAGCAACATTACATACTAACTAACATTTAAAAAAGTGAAATCGCAATCAACCACCCCTTTAAGTATGGTTAAAGTGCAGAGTACTGCCAAGTGTACTGACAATTATTTATGCTTCAAGTATACTTCAATGTCATTTCTATTGACACTTGTATGCCATGTATTTGTAATTCAATCATGACAACTCTCTGAACATTTTAGCATGGTGATAGATATGACAATGTTAATGCATTTGGTCTTGGCGGAACAGATCTGCTGCTGCTGAATTGCTGCTGCTGTTGGTTATTGCTGTAGTTGTAGATTATTGCTGCTGCAAGCAAGTACAGGAACTTGCCACTGCCAATGCATATGGCGATACGTTGCTGTGAGTATTTAAGACATGCTGCTGCTGCACAAATAGCATATAAAATAACCCCCCAACAAAGCTGGAAGAAGAAACAAAACATTTAAATATGTATGCTGCCGCTATACAATAATATGCATAAAATCATCCCTATAAGGCAGAAGGAATATAAAAGATAAAACCCCCCAGAACAAGCAGATCTATTGCCAAGACATATGTACTGCTGATGCTCCGGAGAGCTGTGATACCGTGTGTTTGTGAGCCTGGGGTCGGCTTTGGCGAATGGCTTAAAGGGGTCATATGATGCTGCTAAAAAGAACATTTATTTGGTGTATTTTGTGTAATGAAATGTGTTTATCGGTTTAAGGTTCAAAAAACACTTATTTTCCACATACTGTACATTATTTTTTATCCTCTATGCCCCACCTTTCTGAAACACGGCGATTTTTACAAAGCTCATCGGTCTGAAAAGAGAGGTGTGCTCTGATTGGCCAGCTATCCAGTGCGTTGTGATTGGCCGAATACCTCAAGGGTGTAACGGAAATGGTACGCCCCTTACCATATTGTGATGCCCTGTCCAGCCGGAGCATAACATAAAACCATGTCTGCATTTGTGATCGGAGAATGACAAACAAACAAGTGTACTCTACATGCCCAAAAACTCGCGTTCAATCGTCAGTGGCAAATTCGTAATATAAAAAAGGTACTTGACAGGTTTGAGTCAGAAACGCCGGCCATTATAGTCTACTCTACCAGGATCAGTAAACAGTCCCCCATAAAACGTGCTGCACACATCTGAAAATTTTGGGTTGAACTGTTCTGGAACAGTGTTGTAACTTAACTTAACCACTGATTTCTAGTAGTGTCATTTTTTGGAAAGCCAAACAAAGTAGTTTGCTTTCACAATGAAAAAAAGCGGCCTTGAGTGAGAGCAGGCCGGGGCCTAGAGGGAGCCGCGGCCAAGAGTATGCGGAGGCCGGCTTGAGTGAGCGGTGGCAGGTGGGCTTGAGAACGGCGCGGACGGCGGATTCGATGAAGGAGCGTCCGGTGGGCTTGCGGCAACCACTTGTGACGACTCCGGGCTGGACTCTGCTTCCTCCATGGTGAAGCCGATCCGGCGATCGACAGCGCGAAGTTGATGTATTTCCTCAGCGACCAGCACGGATCAGCTCCAGGCATGACAAAGCAGATATCATCCACTTTTGGAAGGCCAACCAAAGTAGATTCGCTTTCATAATGAAACACACAGCGCCTTCACAACATGGCGGCGACGGCAACAACAATACAACAGCAAGAATAAAAGTTACACCTTCTTTCTTTTGTGTGAACATTGGGCGGCGTTATGCAAATCTTCCCGGATAGTGACGTAGGTATGTGGGGGCGGGTTAGAAGGAGCCGTTTTAGGTAGGTGTGGCTGAATCTTAACTTTTATGAAGATCTCTTTGGATTTGAGACTTTAGTTTTTGCAATTTTACAGATCTTCTTTATGCAACAAGAGCTTGTAACACGCCAAAAGAGAAAAGAAAAATTGAAATCGCATCATATGACCCCTTTAACGCTAGTGAACTATTGCTGTGTGTACCTGATCGGTTGACCAGATAGCTTAAACTAGTGACCTGAGTTAAATGTGTTTCTGGGCTAAAGGAGCCCAGATAAATTAACTAGTGGCTTAACAATGTGAACCTGGGTGCTGTACCTTAGGGTTTATTTAACTAATGACCTAAATAACTATGTGTGTCTGAGCCAATAACTCAAACTTACCTAGGTAGAAAGGCACACTATGTGTTTCATTAACAAGCAGGAATCACACTCTAGGCTGATAGATGAAGTAACCCCCAGCAACCACCTGGCTCAGGCTCGGGTGGCCTGAGCAAATAGTTTTAAATTTGTCATTCAAGAGTTGTAATTTTTTTTTTCATTAACATTCATCAACGTTACTGCAGTGGAAATACTTACCTTTAACTTATTAATAAGCTAACAAAATATTTGGGGAAAGAATAAATCACTGTACACCCTGTAGCTGTGGTGTCATATGCCCAGGATTAATTCTGCCTCAAAAGCAGCTGCTCATTTATTTTGATAAATTAAAATATTTATATTGCATATTAAGAACAATAATGTTTGCATTGTATGAACACATCATTGCTAAATGCATGGCTCGTTCAAAGATGGCCTTGAGCAAGACTCTACAGTGACTTTATTTAAATGCAGTTGTCTGCTTTTATATTAATTGTGTCTAAATTAAAATTTGCAACATAGAAATGCTGTGCATGCTGCTGAGAAAAATCTCGATGACTGAATGCCTATGCAAGCTGCTGCTACTGCACAAGAGACTGAACTGCTGAGAGCTCCCTTAATTAGGCATACGAGTAGCTAGGCGAATGCCTATTTTACTCTAACATGGTGTCGCCAGACACGAGCGGCACAATATGACAAAATCAATAGACCCGTAACAATAGGTAAAGCAGTCTGCAATGTATGCAGTACAATACAGCCAATGCAACAAAACTTCTGCTACTGCTGCTATTGATAATATTCACTAACATTTCAATACGTAGTTGAAGTACATTAATGATATTCACAATGTTGTAGTAGGAATTTATTGTGCGAGCTGTTGCGGTTGTAATATTTAATCAGAATTTGCGAAGCATAATCTACTGCTGCTGCACGAAAACCTGCTGTAAGCCCTGTTGAATAAGCAAAGTAATAAATACCTAATGCACTTTAAAGAGTTAATTTACCCTCCATAAGTTATCACTAAAATGGTATGCAGCTAAAGCGCTTTCAGCTGCCACTGCTATATTAGCCATAACAATATGACTTGCTATGCTTGCTGCTGCTAATATTATTTCTAACCTTGCATCTGAATTTGCTATGCATGCTATAAAATTAGCTAAAATTGCGATCTGAATAACTATGCATACTGCTGCACAAAAGTACTTAGAATTGCTACTGCACATTTATTAAATAACCAAAAACCAAATAATGCCTATTGTGCTTTGACGAGTTCTATAAACCCTGTTGAACTGAATAGCAAAGTAATAAAATGCCTATTACACATAAAAAAGTTCACTCCATCAAAGCGTTTCTTATCACTGAATTCATGCAATAAAGGATACTTTATGCAGCAGATGATATATTAGCAACAGTGATATGAATTAACATTGCAGATGCTGCTAATATTCTAACATTGCATCTGTTTGTTGCATGCTGATACCAATGATCTGAATTCTATGATACTGCTGCTACACTCCATGAAAGTACTATAATTGCTGTAAGCCCAACTGAATACACAAATAGTAAATCCCAGTTTAAGAGTTTCCTAATATTAGCTACATTGTACATGGACTACTGATTGGAAATTATTTTTTATTAGTAGTATCTTTATATTTTAAACTAATTCATGATTATCTTTAAACTATCACTAAATATGACTTTCATTATAAACTCTTCATTATCACTGAACCAAGGTAATGATTGAAATAGAGATGTGGCCCCTTTAAGAACGGGCACTCACTCTTCTGAGTGCATTGCAATGCGGCATGAGTACATGTATGAGCGGGTATATTATTTTCTGTTGTTCATTAAAATAGGTAAGGCTGCTGACAGTATGAAATTTATGAAAGACAGTTATACTGGTTCACCTTGACTTAAAACTGTGAAACTGCAAACGCCAAACTGCAAACCAAGGCCCTAGTGAGGCGTGCTTCGAACGATCCGGTCGCGGTTTTAAGTAGAAATATGCCACAGAAGATATTAAAAGCATTGGTGATTTCGGGCAAATAAGGTAATCCCCCAGTCACTTACGGTTCTAAATCCGCGAAGCTTGACGTTCGTATTCTTACAGACATGAGCTAGGAAAAAGGCCTTGCTGCTGCTGTAATGCTACCTGCTGTTAAGGAACAATACATGACTTATAATTACTCCTGTTCACGAGATAACCTGCACATAGTTTTACAACTGTATGTTTTCTAGTTGAAAAATGTACATCTGACGAACGCAATAATGCACAGAAAACAGAGTGAAAACCATTTACTTATCTAGCTGTCGAGTTTCAGAGAAACTCTGAACGCACTCTGCAAAATTCTCAAGTGAATGCTAACCAGCCATTTAAATTTTAAGCAGTAAGCTCATTGGCTGTGTATGCTACATGAACCAATCAGCTTGTGCCAAGTAGTTTAACTCTCTGAATATCATCAGTTATGTTAACAAAACATCAGACTGCGCCATCTAGAGTTTCATGACTGAACTATATATTTATTTGTAATTACACATTTGCGATGATGAAGTTGCAATTTGGGACATTTAAAATACATTACATTTAAACAGAATTACACAAATTACAATCAAATATTTTACACCCGGTTTGCCGCTTTTTGAGGTAGTATTCAGGTCCGTAGCATAAACTCGCAGGACGTGTTTACTTAAAAAAATGCTAACCACAAGTTTAAGCAATAATAATAATAATAACTAATAATATCTACTGTCTTCTGAACAGACTGGGGAGGACGTGCAGCATTCAGACTGCATATGGTGTTGGGCTGGTGGACATATTTGTTAAGGGAACTGCGTGGGTTGTTGAAACATTTGCCGGGGGAGGGGTCTTAAAATGTGCTGCATGTTCACACATTATCAACTGTATGGTTTGTCACAGCATCAGGTCCTCCTCAATGGAAATCAATGTTCTGCTGGGAACTAATCAGCTCGCCACGGACAGGTCTTGTGTTCTTTGATGTTGCACACAGTCTGTTTATTCCCAATTACAAATATACAGTCAGCCTAAGTGAATGTGTAAAAAAGGTGAAAGAGTGAGTGTTTCTGATCGTATACTAGTAAAATGAACCGTTTTAACTTTGCATGACCCAATTACATCAGCACGCAGGCTTTCATTTCTGCAGAACTGTCATCCATTACTGCATTTTTAGTGCTGATAAGAACGTGCGCTTGTATTCGGGAGATCTGTCTTGCATGTGACGTACATGCTGCCGATCTTTCAACATGTGGTTTCTATTAACGCATTCAATCAGAAACACACTTGACCCGACTTACGGCAAGCCTTCCAACATCATTCAGAACACACGCTTGATATTGCGCCCCTGTCCATTCCTGTCCTTACCTAAGCCTGAACCTCCCACGGGGCCGGCGCTTTTCCGTCAGATAACTGGGTTTTCAGTATGCAATGACTTCTCAAGGTTAATCTATCCCAGCATCCCCTTCTCGCCCTGTAAGCTTCACAAAATCCGTCATTCTGCAAGTCATTGTCATAATCGAGCCAGAGAAAGAAGGCAACCCCTGCTCTGCGCTGTATCTTTCTTAATAACTCTAGACGTCCGGGAAATGTTTAAGGCTCTACATGTTGTAACAATTCTTCTGGGGTCTCTTCCGATAAATTGGAAGCAGAAAAGCATACTTTTTAAGCTAGTCACCAGCTAAACTCAACGTTTTGCAATTACGAAAGTGTCAAAGAGTTACATTTGTAGCGGTAGTCATCATGAACTAATTTGTATCCAGTTTTGCTTTCCAACTGGATAAAGAAGCAGTCATGTTTATGTACACTGCATTTCTCGGTTTGGATGTGAATGAAAGCCCAGAGTAAATGTGTAATTATTACAAGCAGTGCTGGGTAGTAACTGATTACATGTGATCTAGATTACGTAATCAGATCAAAAAAAATAAAAAAAAAGTACTATAGATTATATTACATTATAAAGTGCTTATAATCAGATTACATGTACTTTTATAGATTCCATGATTGCATATTAATTTAAACATTAGCAGTAAATTAACCATCATGTATTGATTCACTCTAATTCTTCTTTTGTTCCTCTCTTAAATGTTCCGTTCTAAAAAATCATAGCTCTTATAAACATTTAGAAGCCTTCCAGTTTTATGGAACTGAATACACCAGCCTAGTCAGGTGACTAATTACACATAAATATATAGACCACACAATTAGTTTTACAATAATAATTGTATAATAATAATAATAAAAGTAATCAAAAAGTATTCAGAATACATTATATAAAATGTGTAATCCAACCAATTATTTTACTGACTATATTTTTTCATTATGTAATTTGTAATCAGTAATGGATTACAATTTGTATGTAATCTACAGACAAATTCAAAACATATACTTGGTCTGTAGAAACTGCACAGCAGTTAAAATAAAATCGTGAATTGCTTCTTGAGAGGATAGTGTTCTTGCAAAATAACCACAACTTAATTGGTGCACATATTATGCCTATTGCTTTAAAGCGGTTTATTATATGCTGTCATGCATGAGCTTCATATGTAAAACACGTGCATAAGCAATGTTCCTAAGCACAGGTGAAGTTCAGGGCAGATCATAAATTCCTCCCCTTATATACAGTAACATCCGTAAAGTTTAAACTTTACCAGGTGGCCTGCAGGAATATAAATCAATCCGTAAACTGGTGATTACATTTACTTAACATTTACCGCAATGATGTTTTTATATAAAATCCTATTTATTAATGTCAAAGAAGTCCCATGAATTGGGCGTAGATGTATGAGGTGGTCATCAGAGATGGATGCTTTACTAGACTCGTAAGCACGGGATAATAGCAGTTTAAGAGCTGGTGTAATTTGTCACCTTTGTTTGTTCTCCTGGTAGTAAAGTACACCAGCAAGGACAAGCACAGATCCACGGGAACCTCTTGGCGGGCGGCCAAGGCTGGAACGCCAACACAAGGGGTTATAAAATAGGAGGCCGCCTTCCATTATCAATCATTTTTAGGGCTGCCAGGAGAGTGATTGTATGTAGTGTGTTACAACATATTCACGCGGATGGGCTCCTGAACATATACGGCCAAGAACATTACTATAAATACATCTGCCATGGTTAGTTCCCCAAACTCTCATATGTTTATACAGGCACTGATCGAGCTGGTAATGCATTGGACGACTGACAAAAGAAAGAAAAGTGAAACAGATGTTAAGTTGACGAAAGGCATTTATGAACTGCTTAGCTTTGCACGTCATGCATGTCAACTGGACAGGGCCTAAACAGATTCTACGGTGCAGAGCGTAACAACCACACCACCCGATCTCTGCTGCGGTGCAAGTGCATTTGAAAAACATAATGCCATTTTCAGCCGTGGGTAACCATACAACAAAGTATATTATTTTATTATATTATTATTATTATTATTGGAGTGTATCCACCGTGTGAATGTACACTTAATCACTATTTTAAATAAACATTTTTAATTGTAATTTTATATATTTTTTTCTATTTTTACAAATGTCATGATTAATTATATAACAAATAAATAATTCAAATTAAGGATATAGGAGTCACACCACATGACACTGTACAGCCTACAATGTCGTCATTAAAAAAATCTAAATATTACAAACATTGATTGTTTATGAACATTGCAAAACATTGGCTGCGAGGTCCTCTATTGGTAACCTTCCTATTTGTTTTGTTTTGCTGTACATGAATTTGATTTGTCAGTCAACAGTTTTCTGTCAAATAATACCCCCCAAATAAATAAATTCATAAATAAATAATCAGAAAATTAAAACCATGTTCATCATAGAAGCTCAAGAAGTACATCAAGAAGTACAAGCATTGCATTTTTTATATATCTTTGAATAAATAAATACAGTACAACAAATAAATAAACTGGTTTTATTATTGGATATTTGATCTATTTTTTTAATACCTATTAGAAAATGTAAACATGTTCAAGTTTAAATAAAAAAAGACAAGTAATAATAATAAATAAATCCTAGGTTTTCAGTGTGGTCTTTTGCACCTCACAGTTTCATGTTTTTCCTCAATTTCGTACTTGGTTTACCATGCCTGTCAGAGAAAAATTACTCTTCAAATTCAAGAGATAGTTGTCTTTTCCTCTCCAGTCAATCAAAGCACTGGGTTTTTGTAGGAGATGGACCTTTCCATGATTAAAGGACATGAGATGACCACAAAACTGCGGTGCAGCGCGGCCCATTGATAATGGAGTGTGCGCAAACACCGGCTTGCAAATTAAATGAGTCTCGTAAGAGTTTTTGTGGCCGATATTTCAGTGGCTGGGACAGCATGACATTATTCAATACAAATGAAGCAGGCAGGGGGACATCGCTGGCAACATGAAGCAGAAAAATAGCGGCACTCTCACTGAATAAATTATGTGTAAGAACAAAGCCTGCCAGCGGCTTCAGAATCTCTTTTTAATACAGCGGGACCTGAGAATGGGTCAACCTGCCTGTATTAAATTCAGCTTAACATTTTCGACCAGGAAGCACCATATCCACCCGAGCTGCTAATTTCTCGTTATGTCAGGTGAAAGTGTTTTTTTTAAAGCTCATATGGTTCACTTATTACAGTAAACAGGTATAAGAAACTTTGACTCAACTTTGTTGACTACTCTGTTAAAAATGCTGTATGGGTAATTTGCATCTACAATGTATACAACTCAGAAAGTACCAAGAATGCTAAGGTGATATGTGAAGATATTTAGGGTACAGTTACAGAACAACAATGTACTAAAAATGGAAAAGTTTTCCTTTCACATTTTTGAAAAGTGTTAGTGTACAGACAACAACATTGTCAAAAAAAATCCCTTGAATCAGCAAAAACAACTAAAAATGGCGTATGGTTCATGCCGTGCCAGTAGTTGGCGATGTCACTATGTAAAGAAACACTATGCGCCTGCGCGCACACATATTCCACTAGAGTAAACACTTAATAGGCATGCTCATGGCATCACTGCATTTACAAATGAGCATTTCTCTAATTTACACAGAGACAATAACAGTATTGTTTTTTTTTTTTAAATGCACTTTCAAAAGTGTGTGTTTTCAGGCCCCCAAAACAATATTGTTGTGTAAATGAACGAATAAAACACATAAAAAAATGTCCGGTTTTGGTTGAAACTGGTGTCATGTTAGTTTCTATTTTGAAAAATGCGTAAAAATAGTTGGAGCTGTGGTGTAGTGGTTCGCAACGCCTACTTTGACACATTGAGCTGTGGTGCTCATGTAAACTCTAAGAGTTTGAGTCCGGCTCATATTTGTGATTATGTCATTTCCCATTCCCTTTCTGTCCTTTTAAAACTCTCAGTGTCAAATAAAAATGATAATGCATAAAAAGATGAAGTATGAAATTTCTGTCACCAATCAGAATTGTAAAAAATAATGTCTGTTTTTAAACACTCCACCATCTACCATTGGTTGAACAAACAGATGACCCCGCCCCAAACTCACACCATTGGCTGAGCCAGTGTTGCTATGCTGAGCCAAGCGGGATGGTAAAACAAACAGAACAATGTTTTGATAGCAAACCACAGTGTTTAAAAGTTTTTGAAACCAATCAAATAGCTTACTTTTAGTTATCTCTGCATATTATACTCTGTTTGAAGACCATATTTTAATATCCAAAAACATTACACACATCAATTACAAGTATAATACGACTAATACAATGAGGGTGTAGTGTACCTGGGAAATGCTTAGCAAAGTAAACCAAGGACATTACATCACCTGGATATCTTGAAACCTTGATGTTCTCATGGCGTAAGCCCTTATGTCATCCAGAAATATGTGTCTACAAACACATTAACATGTAGCCCGGCTTGAATAACACACTCTTTGGGCCTCTGAGGTATCGCTCATGCTTAACAATGGAGAATGTCAACATTCCCTCGAAAACACTGTCATAGTTCAACCATTCCCGTGATGGTTGAACTATGACAGCGTTTTCCAGGGAATGTTGACAATCTCCTTTGTTAACCATGAGCAATACCTCAAAGGCCCAAAGAATGTTTGCTACTCAAAAACAGGAAAACTTCACTTACCTAACAACATCATCAAAGCAGTAGAGGACTCGGGTTCACCTCAATAAAAAATTACTACATTTTCCTATTCCTCTGCTGTGTGACCTTCTAGAGAATAGGTTATGGGACAAACCACTCTCTGTTAGCGTGTCCCTTTGTTTTGCCACTTGCTGCAGTAACTACATTCGTTCTAAGCCTTCAGGAAAAGTTTTTTTTTTTTTTTTTACGGTAATGACTGTGGAAAAGTTGGCTCCCCTCAAAGCAGCCTGACTATCTTCACCTGTTTAATCAGGCCAGATTCTTACAAAGGTCATTCCGATGCATCCGAAATACAGACTGCAAATGTTATCCCTTGTTTGGAATTGCAAAGGGCTCCACTTAAAACATTTGCCTTTGCACTATTTTTTCCTGCAAGCCTGGCCATTAACCTTTGCAAAAATCGAGTTTGGATTTGATAAACAGGACAGCATAATGTGGCTCGGCCTCCAAAAGTGGATTAGGCAACTCAGCCCTTTATCAACAAGGATGGGAATCACGGATAGAGAATAAACTAGGCAGACAGAATGAGGTAAACAGTATATGGGTCAGGAAGACATGGTTCCTGCTCATTATTTAACATGGTTTCTCCACTGCTCCGACGAACTCGATCTGCTTGCATCTTATTGACGGCATATATTATATTCGGAGGCAGTCGTTCCTACAGAGTTCTCTCATTACAAGTCAGTCTTCCTCCAAGTGGGATTGGCTGTATCGATCCGTCAGATAACTAGCAAGTGCACCACCTTTCTGGTAAACCCAAAAGTGGCTCATTTTCCCAGTGAAGCATTGTCAGATCGAGGCAGATTCAATTCCTGACGTTGAAACCACAGTGTGGAACGCTTTGAGCTTCTTTCATAGTCATTATAGTCTGTAGGATGGAAAGTCAGTTTAAGTTCTCCATCAATTGAGTGGAAAGTGGAGGTACTTGGATCCATTGAATGGCCAAACCGGGAGTGTTTCTCTCAGGTCTCTTTAGGTGAACGAGATCTCATTGTGATGCACGGGATGCGTCGGATGAACTTTTCTCTTCGAATGTTACTGTGTAATTGCACAACCAAGTTATCATTCATACGGGAGGCCTTCAAGTAAAAAAAAATAAATAAATCAGAAAAATGTGCATTTCTTTTGATTTAAACCCTTTTAAATAGATTTAATGAGCACTGATATGACCACTGGATTCCAGCCAAACGATGGACTCGAAACATTACTGCCTCGCTTGTCTATGATGCATAAAAATTTATGTAATGCTTCAATATGCTTTTAAATCGTCTCTTGGAGCGAGGCTCTATTTTGATTGCCGCTATTCACCGCTACCTCAATATGCATGCATGTATAGAGGTTACAGAACGCTATCACTCACAATCATTTTTCCGTGGACTCATAATGCAATTACCTCTCATACAGCTCTCTGGCAATAAAGCAGAAATATTCATGCAAATCACACAATTCATCTCAGATACATTCAGCCGCTTGAGAGCCGTCAAAAATGCAGCGCCGTTTCCCCTTAAAGCGGCCTCTGGCAGCGGAGTCTTTAAAATTGTCACGATTCACCAGCTATTCTCCTCTCTCACTTGACAGAAAGACAATGTATATGGATCACAGAGAGTCGGGTCCACTTAAAAAGCCCTGGTTGCATTGTTGGGAGTACTGTCATTACTTTACCGAGGCACAGCTCGAGAGAAGAGTAAAAGAAATAGGGTACGAGGGGAGGGAGAGATGAAAGCAGAGAGCATGTCTCAGGGTCAGCTTTCAAAGAGCATCTCTTCAAATGTTATCCTCGGCCATTTCACCATCATTAACGGCCCTTTAATCAGTGGAAACGGACCAAAAAATATCCATCTATTATGACTTATGAAGTTAGACCTCAACAAAGAACTTGTTCTTTGGAAACATGTGACCTGGATCGCTCACAATGCATTTTGAGTGGAACACAAACTTAACCTTTAAAATGAAATGTTGCATGTAGGGTTATTGTGTGATGTGGGATATTTCTATGCACTTTTTGCAATGTCAGATTTATGACAGATGAATGATAGATTTAACCAAAATAGGTGTTGAAAAATCACCTATTGAAAAATGTTGTTTTCAGGTTGTGCTTGTTCCACACATCTGTCTTCGTAAACTTTTACTTTTTGGTTTTATCATGTAACGTAGCTATTATGACACACTTTTGCACTGAACTTGCTTAAAAGTGAATGTTTTCATGAACTGTTTTTATCTCTCTATATGCCGCAATGTTCACACGATTGCATCTTGTCGAGATAGGAGTAGTCCAAAATCATGTACCGTTCTTTTGGAATTCCACAGCATGAGCTGAAAATTTCCACTTTACCAGTTGAATGGTAAATATATTGCTAATTCCATATTCTGAATCCACACATCCATTATAAAGTCACGTGTTGCACTGGAGATGATTCCAGTCCTGCTGTAACTACTACATTAACTCACTCATCAGGGCAGCAGAACACTGAGAAGAACTAAAACAAAGTCAGCGAAATCGTCTCACCTCACATGCACTGCTCTGCCTCTATTCCTACTAGCTCATGCGCTTACATCAGTTATGTAAGCATTATGAAAAATTACAATTGTTAAGTCCCATCTGGGGAGTGCTGTTTAGTTTGGCTTACTGAATACAGTACCGCTAGCAACATTGGAATCACACCAAGATAATGCAGTCGTGCCTTGTTTAAAATAGGAGAGCAAGATGAGCAAATGATTGACATATTTTGGAGTGAACTGTTTCTTTAAATATCACGGAAACAACTAAAGTGCCACTCAGTTGTTTTGGCCACCATGCTAGCACACTTTGATCAATGCTCTTTTAGTGCAGGGCTGGAGTCCAAGCTAAAACAGCATGAAACATTTCATCGCTGTAATGCTTACAGCGCTACTAGCCTCTGCTGTTACAGTCCTGGCAGCACCGAGTCTTAAAGGCTTGTTCGCTTACACTCAGATGATTTAAAAGAAACCCGAGTGGACAGAGAATGTGTCCTGGCCACCCAACTGTGCAAGATGCAATTAAAGTACAGATCTCACGCATTTTGTCACCCCATCCGCTAATGTATTCTGTTAGAAAAAAATACAAGTATGTGCTGGACTAAAAATCCTCAGTCCCGTTTCATTTTTCAGGCTAATGGGTGAAAGGATGGCAGATGGTAGTCCCTGTCGTTCTGTCATTTATAATCGGGCATGTTATCCCAGACTGCCATTTCACTGCCATATCCATATAAATCACAGGATAAGGATTGTTCAACTCCCTCACTTATGTCTCCTTTAGGCTTAAGATATATAGTAATGTCCATTAAGCACGTGGGAGCATGGCATGAATGAAACATAACC
Organism: Sinocyclocheilus anophthalmus; assembly: GCA_018155175.1. Classification (NCBI taxonomy): domain Eukaryota; kingdom Metazoa; phylum Chordata; class Actinopteri; order Cypriniformes; family Cyprinidae; genus Sinocyclocheilus; species Sinocyclocheilus anophthalmus. The sequence goes on from JADLZN010011827.1 coordinate 106,636, forward strand.
TTGGTAAAATTCAATAAAACTAACTCATTTTTGGAAGGACATTTTGTATGAAAGTGGTGTGATAAAGGTCACTAAATGAACAGCCTGGCCACACACACACAAGAGTGAAATATGGCTGACATTTTTCTTCAAAGTGCAAAATTATGTTCTCTCTAAAAACAGTTTTACAACCACATTTACTCTAAACAAATTGAGGTGGTCTTCAGTGAAATGAGCAACTAGTTGTTAATTCACTGACAAAACTCTGTTTTGGACATCCCATTGTTTCTTTTTAGGAAAAATAATAGCAAATCACAGAAATAGGGTTGTCTTTAGGGGTGTTATACATGTATTTATTTATTTATGTTTCAGTCCTGTCAGACATGGTGAGATTACAGTGCTGGGTAACTGATTACATGTAATTTGGATTACATAATCAGATTAAAAATGTACTTGTAATTGGATTATATTACATTTTAATAATCAGATTACTGTTACTTTTTATGGATTACAAGTCCCCCTGAGATTTAAAGTTATTTCAATAATTTAACAACACCTTTGCATCTTCTCTGATGAAATAATCCCAATTAAAGTTACGTCAAAAGTAATCCAAAATTTGTCAGAACACATTACCTGAAATGAGTATTCTAGATTGCATTACTGACTACAATTTCTACAATCAAAAACTACAATCAGTAATAGACTACAATTTGTAAGTATTCTACGCAGCCAAATTCCTTCATCATTAAACAACACATTACTCAGCAGTAGCAGAAAATATATACATACTGCAAATATAATGTAAAATATAATATTTTGCACGTACAAACTGAAAAACATCTAGCGTGTCTTTGGTGGTTGGTGAATACAGGGAGAAAATCTGAGGAAGGTCATGTCATGGCCAAGGAGAGAGGCCCTCAACAGCTCTTTATTATTTATCAGTTTATTTATTTGGTTTCATTGCTGGGGCTCAAATAAGACTCAGACTCTCTCTCTCTCTCTCTCTCTCTCAGGAACATTGCCTGGAACATTGTTTAATTTACTATCACCCATCCTCCAGTCACATCATGGAACACTATGCAGTTCTTTAATTCATGATGTGGGGGAAGGAAGGGAGAAGAGAGATGTTGTAAATCTTCATTCGTGTTTGTCTCAGCTTTTCAACTGACTGTTAATGGCAAAAGACAAAGGATTAAAAAAGAGACAATAAGAGCTTTGATAGCTTTCAGCGCTGAAGAAACAATAGATCACAACAGCCTTGATAAGTGGCCACATCTCTACACTACAGTTTTACGTTTTATGAAGAAATTATGAGTCAAAACTTGTGCAAAACTTGCCTCCCTGTTGCTAGAGTGTTGTTGTTGGTCGCCAGGGAGTTGTTGTGCGGTTGCTACTGTAGGGTGTTCTGGATGGTTTCCATTAAGTTGCTATGTGGTTGCTTAGTTTGTTTGCGGTTGCTAGGCTATTCTCAGTGGTTTCAGGGGAGTTGCTATGCAGTTTCTTTGGTGTTCTGGTTGATTTACTAGGGAGTTGCTATATGGTTGCTAAACTATTGTTGTTAGTTACCAGGTTAGTTAGTTACTATGTGGTTGCTAGGGTATTGTTGTTGGTTGCCATGCAGTTGCTAGGGTGTTCTAAGTGGTTTTCCAGTTAGTTTGTATGCAGTTGCTATGGTATTCTCAGTGGTTTCTAGGGAGTTGCTATGCAGTTGCTAGGGAGTTCTGGGTGGCTTCCAGGGACATGCTATGTGGTTACTAGGGTGTTCTGGATGGTTGCTAGGAGTGTATGGGTTGCGTAGATTAGGTGGTTGTTGCCAGATGCAATTGCTATGGTGCTCTGGGTGGTTTCCAGAGTGTTTCTATGCAGTTGCCAGAGTGTTCTGTTTGGTTTCTAGAGAGTTGCATGTGTTGACTAGATGTCGTTGGGTTTCCTGTGAGTTGCTATGCAGTTGCTAGGTGTTTGATCGGTCCACGGCTGGCGTGGTTGCTAGAGTGTTCTGGGGTGAGTTTCCCAAAAGCATTGTTAGCTAACTACTGAGTCATGAACTCTATTGGTAACGATGGAACTTGCGACCATAGTTGCTTTTTGGAATCTCACCCTTGTGGTTTCAAGGGAGCGGCTGTGTGGGGGCCAGAGTATTGTTGTTGGTTTGGCAGGGTTCCACACAGTTTTTGGGTGTTACGTGGGTTCCGGGCCGGAGTGCAAGTGGAGTAGATGATGTTGTTAGTGCCAGGTGAGTGATATGGGGTTGCTAGATGATTGTTTTTGGTTGCCAGGGAGTTGTTATGCAAGCTCTGTCCTTTTTTTTTCAGGGTGTGCTATACAGTTGCTAGGGGTTCTGGGTGGTTTCCAGGGAGTTTCACTGGAGCTGCAAATTATGTGTGGTTGCCAGGGCGTTGCTATGCAGTTGCTATTGTGCTCGGTATTTCCACAGGGGTGTTATGCAGGTACTAGGGTGTTAGGATGTTTTTAGAGTTACTAGTGGTGCTAGGTTGTTGTTAGTGCCAGGGAGTTGCTGCAGTGTTCTGGGTGGTTTCCAGTGAGCTGCTAGGGTGTTCTAGTTGTTTTTTCAGGGAATTCCTATGTGGTTCCTAGGGTGTTATGGTTGGTTTCTAGGGAGTTGCTATGGGGTTGCTAGATTATTGTTGTTGGATGCCAGGGAGTTGCTACGCAGTTGCTACTGTGTTCTGGGTGCTTTCCAGGGAGCTGCTATGCAGTTGCTAGGGTGTTCTGGGGTGGTTTTTAGGGCATTGCTATGCAGTTGCTAGGACATTGTGTGGTGGCAAGAGTGCTATGCAGTGTTAGGGTGTTCTAGGCAGTTTTCTAGTTAGTTGTATGCAGTTGCTAGGGTATCCTCAGTGGTTTCTAGGAGTTGCCGTGCAGTTGCTAGGGTATTCTGGGTGGTTTTCAGGGAGTTTATATGCAGTTGCTATGGTGTTTAGGGTTGTTGCCAAGGTGTTGCTATGCAGTTGACAAGTTTTATTTTTATTTTCACACTGTAAGCTTAACCAAAGAGATTTGTAGAAACTTAATTTTCTGGAAAGCTGCTTTGCAATGATTTGTATCGAGAAAAGCGCTATACAAATAAACTTGAATTGAATTAAATTGTTGTTGGTTGCCAGGGAGTTGCTGTGCAGTAGCTAGGGTGTATTCAGGTTGCTTTCCATGGAGTTGCTATGTGGTTTTTAAGGGTCTTCCCGTTAGTTTACAGAGAGTTGCTATTCGGTTTTTGAGCTGTTCTGGGTGGCATTTTCTGCCAGTTGGAAATAAGTCTGATATCTTAGAAAAGTAATAGCACAATCATTCATGTCTGTAGCATAAACGGTGCAGGACGAGTTATGCACCAAATTCAGTGCAAGGCTTGCCTTTGCAGCAGTGCTGAAAGATGTCTTCACTAGCACATGATTGGCGACTCCAGCCATGCTCGCTGTCTTATCTCCATAATTAAGCAATTAACAGCTTTTGCAAGCACTGAGCTTTAGCACACATAGGATAAAATGGGTAATAACAATCATAAATCACCCAGCCTGAGGTGGATTCAGAGTAAATTTGAAAAGGAGTAATCTAAGATTAGCTGGCAAGGGATTGAAGCCAAGAATGGATTCATAGAGTGTTGAGAGGGACTCAAACTTTAGCAGACTGAGGGAAATTGGCTGCAAGCACAATCTTACCTGTAAACCAACATGCGACATCCAGGAATTTACTACATGCTAGTTTGGCAGCATTTCAAACAGGGTATACAGGGTTATAGAACTCCTAGATAATAATGGCAGCTAAAAATTTACTGGCCATATATACATAGATTTTTTTTTTAATTAAAAATATAGTTTTGTCTTAATGACTATTTATTTACTTTTATTTTGTTTATTTATTTTTGTAATTGTGTACAGGTTTGTTTGAAAATCCGCATTGAGTCACATTTAACCCACTGGTGACTGCTTTGGTGGGTGAATATTATATATATATATTACTATATATATCTAGTATATACTATAATAGTATATAATTAAACTATATATAACTATGTAAAATTATATAAAATTACTATCTATATATATATATATATATATATATATATAGATATATTTAAATAAGCTTACATTTATATTATGAAATATTGCACAAAAATACATTTAAACGATTTTATAATTCATTTACAATTTTTACTGTAAAACTGTGTGAAAATCAAAGCCAGAAATCTGTACAAGTTGTGTTCCAAAGCTAATATCTCAAAGAAAGAAAGAAATAAAAAATCCAATGTGGTCATTTTTGACCATCATGATGAACAAGTATGATATTTGAATAATCTTTTCAAATCAAGCACTATTCAGATGAAAAAAAAAAACCTAAAAAATGCATTTTTGTTTTAAAGTTTGGACAGGTCAAAAATAGCACCAGAGGAGACAGAGGGCAGTACAATAATAATAATAACAACAACAATAATAATAAAGATATATAAAAAGGATATATTTTAGTACGCTACCCCTCTATGGCAATAATTGTTTATTTTGAAAAATAAAAAAAATAAATCCCATTGTTTGGGAGCTGGGGGTTGGTCCCTGTAATATACGAGATAAAATGGGTTTATTGTTGGCATCAGTGAAGAGGAGAGTGACTGACCTTGCATCAACTTCGGTTTGCCCGCCACGCACTGAAGAGTCAGGCTAGAGCCCTTGCACGAGGCTCCAAATAAGGCCCTAGCACGCGCCGTGTCCGAATAGATTATCAAAATTATCGTCCCGAGCCGTCTTTTCCCTTCTCCCAAAAACAAAGTTACTACTGTTCAGCTATATTAAAATAGTGCAGTTTTGTAGCGTAATGAAAGTGATATATTGCGTTTCTTTTTTGTATTAAGGTAATATAGAAACCCGTTGGAGCATTTTTTGGTAGTTTAAATATAAGTTTTTTTTTTAAAGAGTAACGACCAAGTGGCAGTGGCCAGACAGTGAGCTGTCAGCCTAGGTTGATCAATTTAGCACGTTCTCAACTCATTCACGATTGCCTAAAATAAAACTATACATAAAAAACCAGTTTCAAGCCATATAACAATGTTTTACCGTTTCGAAACCTAGGGATAAGATGCGCGCTATATCCAAAGTTTTTCGTACGGGATAGAGGAGCTAAAGCGCACTTTGCAGGACATAGAGTCGCCAGCACGATCACTTGCATTGTTCAATGGTACGCCATAATTGACCATAAGGTCAGAGTAATACCTAATTCGGACTGTAAAGGCGTCTACTTTTATTTGTGTGCACTCCACAATATCAACAAAAACCCGGGGGGTGGTGCTTTTTAAAAATAAAGAAAACAAACATGATGTGCTTTCTGCCGTCTCGGTCTTGAACAGGAACGCTTCACAAAAATGAACTGAAACTCAGCGAATACATGCCTCACAGACATGATAAATATATCTATAGAAGGCTTTAAATTACTGCTTAACGAAATAAAACAAATAAAAAACAAAAGCTCTTTAATTATAATCATAATCCGTAAAGATGCATTTCTCTCTAAAGGCGCGTCTAATTAGGAGATGGCGAGTCAGGATTGGCAACTTCATCCTTGCGACACCGACTAACTTGAAACACTAGTTTATTAGTAAATAATTTAAATATCTCCTTACTGTTTCCCCCTGACTTATTTATGGTAATTACTTTTGCTGATGCTTTCTGGCAAGCTTAAGGCTATTGCATGCATTTGAAAGCAGAACTCTTTAGCTGCGCTGACGGCACGCATGCTGCTGTTGCTGGACACTAAACACCGTAGAGCTGGTCGTGACAGTTGCTGTAGCACTGTCTCGTGTTTCCATCAGCGCGGCAAAAACTATTTTTTTCACAATAATTGATGGATGTCTAAAATATAAAAATAGGAGAAGCCTAAAACAAGCCGATGCCCTGCCCGCGCCCTGACCGTTTGGGCCGGGCGAAATGCCCCAGTGCTCTAGTTCAGGCAAAAGGAAAGACCTATAACTATGCAGCAATCATTCTTAATTGCAGAAATGTGGCAAAACATCTCTGGAGTGAACCTCAGATTATTAAATTCGAAAGTGCTTTCTATATTTGGATCAACATAGGCTACATTAGTGAACGCACATTCTCTGCAATGTCACGCGTCTTACAGACTGCAACTTACAATAGCAACTTCATTGTGCTGTTACTCCTTTAGAGCAGGATTTCACAAAATTGGTCAGCTCCCGACAGCATCAGATGTTTTATTAATGATCAGTATAATTATTTATTTATCTATTTCAATGTAAGGTAATCGATCGCTATAATACTTAGGCTATAAACAGGCTATTTAAATCTAGTGGTTTGTATGGTGACCTAAATATGTAACATATAGCTTGCGGCCCGTGAGACTTTGCACGGGGACATTTAGGTCGGCCAGTGGAAGAAAAAAAAAGGTGGAACCATCGGCCCTAGGAGGGGTACCTTGAGGCCACCCCCGTATGCTGTGTTATGCCCAAGATTTGCAAAGTGCGAGACGAAGTACAGTAGAAGAGTACATAAGTACAAGTACATAGAAAAACGTGAAAAACTGTCCGCACAATAAATGCAATAAAATATGTTCTTTGTTAAACAGCCCTGTCTGCTGTTGTCAATTGTGCGAGAGCCGTACAAACCAGAACTGGATATATTATTGTTGCAGTTATGTAAATTTGTAAGCAAGTACATTTTGATTTGAACTGGCGTTGATGAGTGTTCATTTTGGCCCGTTAAAGGACAAATGTAATTTTCTCCGCTGGAGGGGCGGTATTCAAACTAAACAAAGAGGCAAGGCGTAGTTTGAGACGCCGTGGGACTGAATAGTGTGGAATTATGGGAGTTGTTGTCTTCATCCCCACAGTCGATGCAATCTGACGGGACTCGGGCATAAATCATGTTCATGGATGAGCTAATGCTTTATTAACGTAGTAGAATGAAGCAGAATGAGGCAGAAAGCCGTCGAAGCGAAACGAGGCCACTGAACGAGTGCGACACACGGCTCGAAAGCAGCGGAGCTTTTATTATGCCACAGTCGACCGCTTCCGCTGCTTCCAGAAAGCAGCGGAAGTAAGCAGCGCTGTTTTATCGAGGAGATTCTGACCTTCTGTTATAATGCTACTCTGTGCGGTCGTCACCTGTCTAATAAAACGCACAACATAGTAAAGCGTCTTTGGTGTTTCCATAAAAAAAAAAAAAAAACTTCGGAAATCGAGGGACTATGGCGTCATTGGCAGGCGACACAATGACAATAGATACGGTCCGTGTCATTAGTTAAAATTGCTTACATCTCTGGATTTAAACATTCTTCGAAAAATTTGAGATAAAGTATGTACACAAGTCAGCAAAATATAACACTCTTCTATTGGTTTTTGGATATTTTATTAAAAAAATCGGACCCCCATCTGGTGCCTGGAACTGCACGGAGAAACACACTAACAAATATTATGATTATAATACAAATCATTCCTAAATTAATTTTCCTCCATAACTGCAGAAATATGAAAACCCACCATGGTTGTTACTCCACTTGTAAAGGAAAGCATGTGTTTTGCTCATGAGCACGTGATTCTAGGACTGGAAAAAGAGGAGCAGAATTTCCAGACATTTCTCAAAGTGCAGATGAATAATGAACATGATGTCAGTTCACAGGGTCTTCTTAGCTAAATACTGCCTGTGTTTGTTTTCATCTGAGCCTGATTACATATTACTCTATAAACATCTCTATGTACTATTGGTACAATCACTGAAAATACGTGTTTTTTTGTTTTGTTTTTTGACTAAAAGTTACTTATAAACACACACAAAAGGGACTGCTAGATTTGTTCCTGTCTCATGCGTGGTGCCAAATACATTATAAAGAGAAACAGAGAGAAAGCGAGAGAATATAAACAGTATACAGTGTACCACAGGGCTATAGGACCCTTGGGAAAACAGCTTTTTTTAATTAATTATTTCCATTTTAAAACACAAATAACAACAAATCTGCCCGAGTGCTTTATATATATATACTATATATATATATGCTATATATATATATATACATATATACAGTGGGGGCAAAAAAAGTATTTAGTTAGCCACCAATTGTGCAAGTTCTCCCATTAAAAAGATGAGAGAGGCCTGTAAATTTCATCATAGATATACCTTAACTATGAGAGACAAAATTAGAAAAAAATCCAGAAAATCACATTTTAGGATTTTTTAAGAATTAATTGGTAAATTCCTCCGGAAAATAAGTATTTGGTCACCTACAAACAAGCAAGATTTCTGCCCCTCACAGACCTGTAACTTCTTCTGTAAGAGGCTCCTCTGTCCTCCACTTTACCTGTATTAATGGCATCTGTTTGAACTCGTTATCAGTATAAAAGACATCTGTCCAAAACCTCAAACAGTCACACTACAAACTCCACCATGGCCAAGACAAAAGAGCTGTAAAAGGACACCAGAAACAAAACTGTAGACCTGCACCAGACTGGGAAGACTGAATCTGCAACAGGTAAGCAGCTTGGTGTGAAGAAATAAACTGTGGGAGCAATTATTAGAAAATAAAAGACATACAAGACCACTGATAATCTCCCTCGATCGGGGGCTCCACGCAAGATCTCACCCCGTCGGGTCAAAATGATCACAAGAACTGTGAGCAAAAAAAATCCCAGAACCACACGGGGGGAAACTAGTGAATGACCTGCAGAGAGCTAGAACCAAAGTAACAAAGGCTACCATCAGTAACACACTGCGCCGCCAGGGATCAAATCCTGCAGTGCCAGACGTGTCCCCCCTGCTTAAGCCAGTACATGTCCAGGCCCCTCTGAAGTTTGCTAGAGAGCATTGGATGATCCAGAAGAGGATTGGGAGTATGTCATATGGTCAGATGAAACCAAATAGAACTTTTTGGTAAAAACTCAAACTTGTCGTGTTTGGAGGAGAAAGAAAGCTGAGTTGCATCCAAAGAACACCATAACTACTGAGAAGCATGGGGGTGGAAACATCATGCATTGGGGCTGTTTTTCTGCAAAGGGACCAGGCCGACTGATCCGTGTAAACGAAAGAATGAATGGGGCCATGTATCGTGAGAATTTGAGTGAAAACCTCCTTCCATCAGAAAGGGCATTGAAGATGAAACGTGGCTGGGTCTTTCAGCAGGACAATGATCCCAAACACACACCAGCCGGGCAACGAAGGAGGGCTTGTAAGAAGCATTTCAAGGTCATGGAGTGGCCTAGCCAGTCTCCAGATTTCAACCCCATAGAAAATCTTTGGAGGTATTTGAAAATCCGTGTTGCCCAGCGACACCCCCAAAACATTACTGCTCTAGAGGAGATCTGCTTTGAGGAATGGGCCAAAATACCAGCAACAATATGTGAAAACCTTGTGAAGACTTACAGAAAAACGTTTGACCTCTGTCATTGCCAAAGGGTATATAACAAAGTATTGAGATGAAATTTTGTATTGACCAAATACTTATTTTCCACCATAATTTGCAAATAAATACTTAAAAATCCTATAATGTGATTTTCTGGATTTTTTTTTTATCATTTTGTCTCTCATAGTTGAGGTAAACCTATGATGAAAATTACAGGCCTCTCTCATCTTTTTAAGTGGGAGAACTTGCACAATTGGTGGCTGACTAAATACTTTTTTTCACCACTGTATATATATATATAGATAACGCTAAATAATCTATACAGAAATATGACTAAATTTGCACCAGAGTTTTAGACATGAAGCAATGAAGCACTAAAACATAAACAATGGGACCATAAAAATAAATTTTCCTTTACTCCCACTGCACTTTATATCAGTAAATAAATACCCCTATCCATATATCAAAATAATTTCTACTTCTGTCTGTCTCTATCTGCTGTCAATTTGGAGATGCACCAGACACTGAGGTGGCTTTGTGCTCTCTGAACAGCTTTTTAGCAGCTTGTCATATCCTCTCTTCAGTGCCTCTGTTTTTTATCTCTCTCTCTCTCTCTATGAAATAGTGCTGTCTTTCATCCGAAGCTCTTTCTCGGACACATTTAAGCTCGCCCCATAATGTGGGCACTTGTACTCTGCGATGTAGCAGACCGTGTCTCTTTGATTTGCTTGCCTTGTTCCAGTCCTTAGACAATCACGACAGATGTATGAGGGTGAAGACGCAGACAAACTGCCACAGCGGTACACACACACACATGCAGCGTCTCCTCTGACTTGGTGACTGATCATGAAAAGGCAGTAGGACATGTTCTGTGTTAGACAGCTGAGACACATCCAACTGAGCGCTAGAATACCTTTGTGTGTGTGTGAGGTGGAACGATCACTCATACTCACTGACAAACACATGCCTATTTTTGTATAGTTGACACATAACATGTTTAGTGACTTTTTTTTTTACTCCGTATTTTAAATTAAAATGTCTGGTAATGTATAATGGAAAGTGGAACATTACTGAGTCCATTTTTGTGCACACTAGAATTTATGCTACAAATGCACCTTAATACGCCCAAATGTAAGTGTTTGCAATAGTGACAAGTCATTTTTAATTTTAAATGCAAAATATCAACAATATCGACATCCACAGACAAAAAGAGAACGTAGAGTAACAAAAAAAAAACAATGAATGGTTTGAGACTAACACAGCTCTTTCCTCACGCTCAAATTTCATCTTACGCATTCCTATCAGTCAAACGTCTGAGATTTCTCTAGTGCCTTCAAGGGAATCATTTCACCCAAAAATGACAATTCTTCCATTATTTATGCGTTTGGAACATACTTTTGTTTTTATCCATGCAAGAGAATTTTTGAAGAACTACTGAAAAATAACAAACAAGAAGAAAAGTCAAAAAGTCACAAGAAGTCATAATGGTGAAATCACAAGAAATATTACAAGTTGTAATGAACATATATGATCCTCATCTAAACCTAACTATAAAGCCCAACATTTTAATATGATAAAAAGCTTTGTAAAATTAGACAAATTAGTCATGTTGATGTCAGCCTGTAGTGAGTCAGATGTGGTCATTCTGTTGTCATTGTTTTGTTTCTGATCACTATGGAAGGCTGGTTATTCCAAAATTGTGAGATAAAAAGGTCATAATTACCTTTTTTATGTTTTATTTCATGCTAAAAAAAAAACTGTGAGATGTAAACTCAGAATTCAGAGAAAAAAAGTCAGAATTGCACGTTTTTTCCTCTCAGAATTGTGAGAAATATACTGAGATATAAATGACCTTATTTATTTATTTAAATCATGTGGGGGGGTGGGGGCTTCCTTGCAACATCCTAAGTTCAGAATTATCATTCTTCAAAAATTCTGATTTTGTGTTGTACAAATAAAAATTTGGAACAACTTGAGGGTTGGTAAATAACCATGTAAATTTTTTTTCTATAGACTATTCCAGGGGTACTCAAGTTCAGAGGCCAAGCAGTCCACATTTAAACTACATAAAATGCGAAGGGCCACAAATTACAATTTGCATTATCAGAATTTATTTAAGACAATATTTGCAGATTTACTGATTAGAAATACAGTTTATTACTTATCTAAGTCTTGCTTGTCCTTGTCCTATTAAAAAGCATTTGTGTTCAGTGGTAGAGCATTGCATTAGCAGTCCAAAAGGTCATGGGTTTGATCCCCAGGGAACACACATACTGGTAAAAAACGTATAGCCTGAATGCACTGTAAGTTGCTTTTAGCCTCTGCTAAATGCAAAAATTCAATTAAATATTTATTTTTTTAAGAGTAAACATTTGGACCAAAAAGTTTTTTTTGTTTTCTTTTGCTATACTGATGCAAAAAATTGCATTCATACTCAAACAGAGTATTGAACAAACTCAAAATGCTAAAACTAAAACATTCTTGAGCAAATGTAGTTCACAAATTTCTTTAGAAAGAAGTATTATTTTTCATATTGTGACCAGTCGGCTGCCTCCCCCTAATTATCAGCATCACCCCGTCCCTTAATCGCCGCCCTTCGCCAGGCTCCCGCCATGAGTGGGTGCGTGAGAGAGGAGGAGCGCTAAAATAGCCAGGGCTGGTGGCGTGTGATGGAGCACACCTGAACCGAATTGGAGCCTCATCACCGCCGCTGTTTAAATGCCGAGCGCGCCTTTCCTCGGGAGACCGGTCTCTTTCCCGTCCAGAGTCGTGAGCTGCCGGACCCATGGTCCGGACGAGAACCGCACCCGTTACACGGCCGTCGGGCCAGGATGTGCCGTGGGCAACGAGAAGGATGCAGCCGCTGGAAGAAGACGCCGCCCCTCACGCCCCGGACCAGAGAAGGGAGAGCATGCGGCCGCCGGACTCCGCCCCTTACCTGGACCCTTCCTTCCTGACCACTGCCCTTCCCTTCAGGAACCCCGCAGCATGACGAGGACCCCAGATCCCCTGTTTATTTTGGACCCTTGATTCCCTTTTTCTGGACACTTTGTTTATTTTCTGTTAATAAAAGCCTCTCCTAGGCCTGACGCCACACCCACTGTGTCTGTCGTTTGGTCCTCCCGCCACAATATTTATAACTATATTGTATCAATGCTTTATTTTTAAAATAAATATCACTATTCTCCCACCATGATTCTGGAAAGAAAACAGACAACTATACAAAATAACATGTAATTTACTAGAGTTTCTAGAATAAAATGCTGCAGTCTATTTATAGAATACAATATTCAATGGATTGATAAAAAAGTTAAACAAATGATTCATAACTCATAACTTCATGACTTGCTCAAAAAGACTTCACTTGTTTCATTCCTGAATGAATCAACGTTTTTTGGACGAATCTCATTTTAAGTCACTTGTCTTCACCTGCTGGCATTACGTTATAGTTGATACAATCTTTATTTTGAGAATCGTCCTGCAAAAAGGTGATTTATTCTATTTTGATCGCTTCTGTAGACAGCAGTGTTTATATCCGAACTATAAACTTTTATTACAGTACTTCTGTAATTATTTGAATAATTCTAACACAGAAAAAAAACAAAAAAAACTTTGTAAAGATAGTTCATATACGAGAGTTAAAAATAATATATGAAGAGCACGAAGTCAACTTATGACTTACATGAATTGGTGGTTATACATGGATAAAAGGCTTACATACACAAAAAGGTACCGACTGAGATCATTTCAACTCAGTGAACAATGCACAGATGGTGAATTCGTGACTGACCCTACTGGGCGACTCGCATGAGATCATGTTTGCTTGATTTATTAAAACTTACTATAGTGTTTAAATCTCCAACCGTAATCCAACAAATGTTCTCGTTTGTTGACAACATTCTCTTTTAAAGGGGTCATATGATGCAATTTAAATTTTTCTCTTTGTGTTACAAGCTCTTGGTGCTAAAGAAGATCTGTAAAGTTTGCAAAGACTAAAGTCCTCAAATCCAAAGAGATTATTCTTTATAAAAGTAAGAGTCAGCCACACCTACCTAAAACGCTCGTTCTAACACGCCCCACATATCTACATCACTATGTGGGAAAATGTGCATAACGCCCCCAAATGTTTACGCAAAGAAAGAAGGTGTAACTTTTCTTCTCGCTGTAGTATTGTTGCTGCCGCCGCCATGTCCTGAAGGCACTGTATGTTTCGTTGTGAAAGCTAAACTACTTTCTTTGGCCTTCCAAAAGAGGACGATATCCCTTCGTCATGCCTGGAGCTGATCGTGCTGGTCGCTGAGGAAATACCTCAACTTCGCGCTGTCGATCGCCGGAACGGCTTTCACCGTGGACGAAGCGGAGACCAGCCCGGGATCTTCACATGTGGTTGCCGCAAGCCCTCCGTACATTCCTTCGTCAAATCCGCCGGCCGCTCCTCACTCAAGTCCACTGGCCGTTCCTCACTCTAGGCGCCGGCCGCTGCTCACTCAAGGCCGCCGCCATGTGTGACGCTGTGTTTTTCGTTGTGAAAGCGAACTACTTTGTTTAGCCTTCCAAAAGACGACAACTAGAAATCAGTGGTTAAGTTAAATTAAGTATTTACAACACTGTTCCAGAACACATCAACCCAAATATTCAGATGTGTGCACACATTTTATGGAGGACTGTTTTCCTGATCCTGGTAGAGTAGACTAAAATGCCGGCTGTTCTGACTCTCAGACTTTAAGTACGTTTTTTGTTTTTTTTTAAAGAATTTGCCACTGATGATTCAACGCGAGTTTTGAGCAGTGTAGAGTAGCCCATGTTGTTTGTTTTTTCTCCGATCACAAATGCAGACATGGTTTTATGTGACAGGGCATCACAGTATGGTAAGGGGCGTAACATTTCGTAACATTCGGCCAATCACAACGCACTGGATAGCTGGCTAATCAGAGCACACCTTGCTTTTCAGACCAATGAGCTTTGTAAAAATTGACGCGTTTCAGAAAGGCGAGGCATAGAGGAGAAACAATAATGTACAGTATGTGGAAAATAATGTATTTTTTTAACCTTAAACCGCATAAACACATTTCATTAAACCTTGGGCATGCCGCATGTCGCTTTTTAATTGCACATTAGTTACATCGCTTGCAGAGATCGAGCAGCTTTTAGTACTGTGATTGTATACATTTAATAAAAAAAAAAATCTAACTGCCTAATATTTTAAGTGCAAATTGTAATAAAAATACATTAATCTTCAGCATGACGCGGGCTACAAAATTAATGCAGACGGGCCGTCTCTTGAGTAAAAAACGGTTGTCATCATGGGGACCTTTGGGATATAAGTGGAATGTAGAAGTTTTCAGTTTTTTTTACACACTAGTAAACAACAAAACATGTCCAATACATATCCTCATGTCGATATATATCTCTATCTCTGACAAATAAATCAAACAAAAGCATTTTTTAAGTAAAACACACGTGGCTCTCTAGTAGGACAAACTCCTGCTGAGTTTTTGGCAAAGGTCTGATGGATATTCTGCCAAACGACCTTTATATTTGCAGCAGCCTTTGTACAAACTATGTAAAAAGTCCAGGAGAGAGGCTATGAAAATGTGCTCACCTAAGGGAAAAAGAAACAGAGGAATAAAGAGATGTGGGGGGAGGAAGAGGAGTGGGATCCTTGACGCTGTCCGGCGTACTGACCCTGGGTCAGCTGCCTCTGATGTATGATCGACATTAGTGTGCTCACACCACATTTATTAAATTGCCTAATGATGAGAAGATAGGGAGAGAAATATATGACATTAAAACTGGAGCACACACAGCGCGAGCGGTCTGTCCGGGCAGCTTCGCTCTTGGAGGTAATATCGTCAAATAGGCGGGGGAACCGCTCACGGGGAATACAAATGTTGCCTTTAAGTCTTAGATGGGTGGCTGAAAATGTGGAAGCATTCTGAAGGAGGAAGATTCAGTTATTTAGTGGATTAATCACTGTCATCATCTGAGCATTGTGGAGAAGCAATTTAGATGGTAAATACCAAGTTTGCTCGTATATCAAATGTTGATAGTGTGGCGTGCCAAACTTGGCCTGCACATTTCGGACGGAAAGAGACTTATGACGAATAAATGTGCTTATTTGTTGTCAATGCAGCTTCATCTTGGTGAAGCAAGGAGAATTTAGATTACTTTATGTGAATATCAATGAATTGGTGAAAATGTTCGTTGTTTTTTTGAAGAGCTAATACACAATTCAAGCTAATGGATTTGTGAATGAATGACTGATGAATGAATATTTATGGGAAACCCATTTGAAAACAGTAATTTCTGAAAGAAAAATAACTTTGTATTCGAATACTTTAGAATTCAAATGCAGTGTAATACATTCCACCACATCTGAACAGTTTTGTAAATATACCCAAATGCACTTCAGATGCAGCTTCTGAAAACAAGGGTTTATGTCTTATACATTCTATTTTGAATAAAAATATTCATTTCTAAGGCTGCTTTTTTATAGTGTCTATTAAATGCTTTTTTTCATTTAACACAATAATGACTTTAAATGATCTTTCGGGGAGTAATTTCTCACCCACTATTTATGATAATTATTATATCTAGATCTTATAACAAAATATATTCTATAATTTTTTATATAAAATGTCTATAATATAATGTGATTTAATATGCATTTATTTATATTTAATAAATTTGAAAATGTTTGCTTTATTAATTACACATTTCTATTACAATTATATTACACTTACACGTTTTGGCAAAATATTAAAAAAAAACTGCATTACCTACATCAGTAGTCTAACATATTGTATAAATAGGTATTTAGCTACTAGTCAAAATAAGATCTGGCCTAGATGACATCAGCTGAAAAAGAAAGTTGTTTTAGAAGTGAAGCAAATATCATTCTGACAAAAGGTTAGAAAGATTACGTTCTGAATAGGTTTTGATTGAATGTTGACTTAGGAACAAAGCTGAGAAACAAAACAATGGTTATGTGTGTTTGGTTATGAAGCAGTTAAGGATTGCAGTATTTGAATATGATTATAGGTTTAGAATGTGTGGAGTGTATTGGGAACAATCTTAACCTTCACTAATGATAATAGCAGGTACAGTGTGGAATACCTGTTTAGATGGGGATGCCACATGGAGAACTACAAGGCAAACAATTCACCAACCAATGCTTTGATCAGCAGCAGATGTCAAAATCATCTCTTTACTTTCAGATCAAATGACAACTCAAAGTCAATGAATCCAGGAGTGTGCATGCGTGGAGAAAATCGCTTTCATCTTTCTCTCACTCATATGCATTGATGGGACCATATAAGCCGGAGTCTATACAGCCAGCGCTATCTATTATTTACAAGTCATCTATTTGACAATGCCGGTGGAGTATGGGTTTCCTCTGAAAGATCCAAACATCTTAATTACACTCCTGCCACCTAATAAGGAAGTGAAGTCTGGATGATGAGAGTGTGAGGCCAGTTTTGGCATTTTCACCAGAATCTTGGAAAATAAACAAATAAATAAATAGTGATGAAACAAGGGAAATCAGTTATGTCAGAATATCTGTACCATTTTTAGTGCTGTTTGTTTACTGCATAATGCTAATTATGAGCAGAAGGCACTTCTAGAAACAGGGTACAGAATAGTGCTTAAAACAAAAGGTGCCAAAGGAGGCAGTTAACCTTTAGCAAGTTTTAAACGTCAACCTTGGGAGGTCAAACTAAATATTATATGAGCTGCTGTATTTCCTATTAATTTTCTATGAGGTCCGCCATGTTTGCATCCCTGTTACCGGATTTAAGAAATAAAATCTAAATGCAGTTTAAAAACCTTATTTTGAATCAATAAACCTTAAATGAACACTAAAATTAAATAAATAAAGAAATTAATATTTATTTATTTGTTTGGCCTAAATCTAGCTGTTTTTCACATTGACCTGTTGGTTTGTAGCTATTAATAAATATGTTTCTGGTGTAAATATGTTTAAATATGTGAGCAATGTGCTGAAACATTTGCTTGCTTGCTCGTGTCCATCTGTTTTTAATTCACATGCACTTTGTACTTTTGCACAATGCAATTTATAAAAATTAAAAATATGTTTTTTGTAGACTTTTTAGTCTTGAGTGGATCAGTGTGCGGTTAGCCACCCTCTTGCTCATTGTCTAAATATGTTGTCATTAAATACAGTTAACAATTAAAAACAATTATCAATTAGAACAGATTATTGCACTGTTAATTGTTGGATACAGTAGAAACGGTCAAGACCTCTGAGGTGGAACAGGCCAAAATCTCTATTTAAAGGAGGATAGGATTGGATTAGGAACGTATTTCATAGTTCTAGAGTGTGCTTCAACAAATCATCAGGCGCCAAAGTAACTATGTATTCATGGAAAGTGCCAGAATGAGACTGAGTAGATGTTACATAAAACAACAAAATAAAGGCTGAGTTTCAGATTCATCATCCAAGCCATTGTCAGAGCAATCATTTCATCGAACCAGGTCTTATCCTTCTGGCCATAAGCAAATTATGACTTTAAAAAGTATTATGTACAATAATATACGAAGGCTGAGTTCTCCCATGCTGGAGTGATGTACTATTTTAATAACATCCTAAAGAGATTCCACCCATTAAAATCACTCTACTGTGACTGTACAGATTTCCATTAAACATTTATTGATATTGAAGGCATATAAAAATAAATTAGTAAAAGGACTGGATTGTTTTACATATGGCACTGAATGCAGCGGGGAACAATGGATCACGATGAGTTAGAAATGAGAGGCAATTCCTTTCATGATGTTCTCCTAGCAGCCCAAGTTAATAGCAGGTCCTCATTACTGGGACCAACTGAATTATACATCCAGTGCAATTTCTGGTGAAATAGCTCCACTGATGGCCTGAAATAGCTTGGCAGCTGAGCCCTAATGCGGCTGAAATTTCTCAGTGGAATATCTTCATTCTAAATAAGTCTGGTGGAGTCACTGTGGCTTCTCAGGAACTGCTTTTATTGCGAAACTTATACCAATATCCAGACGCCTACTGGGAAGCTTTGAGGTCATATTTCTTACCATGTCATCTCAAAGAGAACCTCCTCGAGCAGGAACCCCCTTGGCAAAGGTGATGTCATCTGCAGGCAGTCTTCATGTTGACCCCGTGTGGCCCAGACAAATGAAAGCCAAGCGCTTCAGCTTTGGAGAGATACTGACAGCGCTGCTTTGAAATGCTGATTATGCAGAATGTCCGCAGTCCCGCTGACTGAGTGTGTGCTCTACAAGAAGGTTTTGATCAGAGCGATGACCCTACCAGCAGGGGAAAAGCCCCACTCAGCTAATCATTATAGATCACAGAGAACCTGCGAAACACCCCTCAAGAATTAAAGAGCTTCAGATATTGGTATGTATTTGATTCAAGTCTTCATGGTAACTTTTTAGGCTTGACTTAATTTGTGCAAAATGAGATTTACACCCGTAGTTCTCAACAGGTGTTGCTTCAGGATCCAGAATTTACAGTAAGTAGTGAGCCAAAACACTTTCAAAATAGTCTGACATATAAAAGTCCTTAAAATGACTACTCTCTAAAATGTATTAATATTTCCACAAACTGCATTGGCCTAACAATAGACAAACATATAAACATTTGAACATAAGAATGTCATATAATTTGATCGTTTTATGAAAAGGAAAGGTTACTTGAGGTTGTAAAATGTCGTGTGGTGCAACTTCCCAAAACTTGACATTTATGGATTTTACCTTGAACAACAACAAAAAAAATGATTAAGATGTGTAAACTCATGTGTATTCAATGTTTAAGTAAAATAGGTTATTCCTTATAATTTGATGGTTACTCCATATGACAGCTTTCCTTGAAAATGTTATAAAATATTTGCAAAACATGTGAAATTAACATAAACATAGTACTTTTTGGGGGGGAAATGGCACACTTGTACATGCTATTGACCCAAATATACAAATTAGATGTTCATGAGTTAAAGGAATAATTCACATAAAATTACAACATCTCAACATCTTTAACAATTGTTTTTTTTTTTTTTTTTTATAATGATGATGTGTACATCGGCATGTATTCAGAGTTGAATGACACTAGGTTTTTTTTTTTGTTTGATATCTACGCCACATGACATTTTTAGAGTTTTTAAATTAAAAACTTTCCTTGAAAAGTGTATAAAAGACTGTCAAAACCTGTGAAATCAACATAAACACAATAAGTCCATTTCCAGAAAACCTTTAATGCCTTGACCCACAATAAAAAAAAAAAAAAAAAAAAAAAAAAAAACAACAAATTACATATAATATTTTCAAGAGTTAAATGGATGGTTCACCTAAAAATACAAATTCTATACATTCTTTCTTGATTGGAAATCCAAGAAAAAAGAAGTGGTTTGGGACCCCCACGTTCTTCAAAAAGAAAGCAAGTCATACAGGTTTGGAATGACTTGAGGCAGAGTCAATGATTGAACTATCCTGTTAAGGACCCTTAAGCATCATACTTCTTAACATCTAAACCAATTCTGGGACACCATCAACCCCAGAACAAGGTCAACATCAGATACCTCGTTCATCGACGGACCTTGATTAGAAATACTGGCAGGTGAGAAATTGTGCTGAGGAACCAGGTAGGAGGTGACATGGAGCTTCTTCACCATGAAAAACAGCTGCGTCTGTACAGTGAGTCTGGATTAAAAGCCACGATGAGGAAGTGAGCCGTCACTCAACGCAAGACAAATGGGCATAGCGTGTCTGTATGTACGTAAGCATTCCCAACACGGTCAATACCAGCAGGTTGGACACAAGAAGGTCAGGAATGGAACAAAAGAGTAAAACAGGTTCCCCGATGTTTCTCACCCCATTCACTCTCTCTGGTTTACTCAAGGGATGTCTGGAATCTGCCTCAAGGGAGCGAAAGATCTGGCTGCATTACTCAACCCATGACCCCATAACCTCAGTGCCTTACAAAGAGCAAGCATCCTTTAAGAGAATGATGAATGACTCCTAAAGTATGGCTGTTCACTTGTGATTTATAAGGAGGTGGTAATATTTGTGCTTCTTTCCCAGCTAAAAAGACCAGCCATAACCAACCATAGGTGGTTATACGTCCTTAGATGGTTTAATCTAGTCAAAGTGGTTTCCCAGTCTGGTCAAGCTGGTTTTCAGTTGTTCTAGTTCATGTTCAGCTGAGAAGCCTGCAACCTCTCTGAAACCATCAAACTTGACCAGCCTAACTGGTGGTGTTATTGTCAAGACCAGCTCATTCCTAGACCTGAGTAGGTTGAGTCCAAGCCAAGACTGAGACCAGAAAACGGTCGAATCAAAGTCAACATAGAGACCCAAATAGGGTCTGAATGAATCAGACACTGAACATATGCACAACAAATAACACAGTGTGCTCTGGTCCAGAGACACCATTGCACAGAATGGATCATATTTAAGAGTCGGCAAAGATCACAAGATGTATCAATAGTGTTGAGTCAAGACCAGGTCCAAATGCTCCCTAGTCCATGACAAGACTAAAATCGTGAATATATGGTCTTGTACTCAAACTCAAGACTTACTCCGTCTGCCATCATGTACTATAACACTGTTGTCTGGTCACCTTTGACTGAAAAATTGTAAAATTGTAAAATTTAACTTTTTTTTTTTTGCTTCATCGAAATTACACTTGGTGACTTTTGTTGTATTAACTAAGTAAACACACACAATAATGTCGTGATTCGGATATGTTAAAGGGTTGAAAGAAAAACACTTGGTTACCTTTGTCGCATTAGCTATGTGAGCCTACACAAAATAAAATAAAAAATCATGGACAATATTTGGATATATTAAAGGGTAGAAACATAAAAAAGTAACAATTGGTACCTTCGTGGACAAAAGTGACCAGAATAGGAAATTAAATTAAATAAATAAATAAATAGCTCATAAAAATGTATGAATATTGCATTGTATCATAAAATACTCTCAAAATTCAAAATAATAATCACATTATTGAACAAAAATATATTAGATACATTTTCGTTGGGGAGGGGGGAGACTTATATTTCAAGGCTTTAGTCACTTTTTACTGTGAAGGTATCAAGTGTGACCCAAAAATGAAGAGACCCAGATGGTTAAAGGGATAGTTCACCCCAAAATGAAAATTCTGTCATTAATTACCCTCAGCGTCAACCCAAGACTCGTTCATCGACTTCAGAACACAAATTAAGATATTTTTTGTGAAATCTGAGACCCCTCTGACCCTCCATAGGCAGCAACGCAACTGCAATGTTCCCAGTCCAAAACATTTTGCAAAGCTACGAGAATACTCTTGTGCGCAAAGAAAACAAAAATAACATAATTTATTCAACAATTTTACTCCCAGAGTTACCGTCTTCTGCCATTTTGAGAGTACCACGACACATGTGCACGCTTTCCCCAGAACATAATCAACGTAATCAGCGTTGCGCGTTTTTCTCTGAATAAACAACACACACAAAGTATTCTTGTAGTTCACACAAATGAAGTTGAGCACTGATGTCAACCTGGAGTTTACAGAGACTAATACGTTTCTGGACCTGGGAACATTACAGTTGCATTGCTGTCAGGGTCAGAGAGCTCTCAGATTTCATCAAATATCTTAATTTGGGTCCGAACTGAAATTAGACATTTAAAGTTGGGGTAAGTGATTTTTCAAAAACGCTTTTTGAAAACTGATTCGGGCCGACTAACAGAACAAACTTGTAGCCAATCAGCAGTAAAAGGCGTGTCTACTCATGATGTGGAGGAAAGAACGTTCAGTGCACAGGATGGACATTAGCGAGCCGAGCGACAGAAAGATGGAGATGGCGGATAAAAAACAAAAGATGAAAACGTCTGTGGAACAAAAGAAGTCTTAAGGCAATAAGGCAAGAAGTAGGCAATAAGGCAAGTAGTATCCGTGTAAATATCGTATCAGCTTTCCAGCGCTGGAGAGAACTCAAGGAGCGGAAGGCCTGCGATCGGACGCCGAGGTTGCTTTGTTTCTTCTCGATAGGGGAGTAAAACCGTGTCTACACAAGCTAAAGTCTGTCTACACTGGACGCAAAAAAGCGACTGTTGAAAATCATTTGAAATTTGTGTCAATAAGTCATGAATAGAACGCAGCAGCAGTTTTCTGTTGAGGATTTGTCGTGTCGTGCCACGCCGCATCCAGTATAGACAATGAATTGCAAGATAATGTTATAGAGTCCATATATGTTGTGCCCGCAGCCACTCGCGTCCGGGTAGCCACGGTTGTGTAACTGGTTGGCTTGTTCACAGAATAATCGTTTTTGTTTCTTTTGCTTTGTATGTTGCATGGGGTGGTAAAGCGTGTGGGGCGGAGCTATCAAAAATAGGGGCGAGACCCTTTTGGGGTAGGGGCGTGTTTGTGTTGGTGATTTCAAATGTCAACACTGGCTACCAGAAATCGCTTACCCCACCTTTAAGGGTTGGGAACAACATGAGGGTGAGTAATAAATGACAGAATTTTCATTTTTGGGTAAACTAACCCTTTAACCTAAATGTAGTTTTCTGAAACACTCCAGAGTGAGAACAAGTTGCTTGTTGAGTATTTGTTTTACCCACAGGCATTGATTAATTTTGGATTAAGCTCAGTGTATCATTGTAATAAAAGGCATTTTATTAATATTAATGAGAGATTGCTATACTAGACAATTATAAGAAACACATTTCTGGTTTGGTGTCAATTAAGAGGTACTAAAGCCTAACTGATGGGGGCTGTAGGGGGTGAGAAATGTTGAGAATCACTGTTCTACTATTCCGTTCTTCCCCATTCTGACGTACTAATTAGATTTCTGCCTGAGGGCCAATCCATCATAATAAGTTGATGCAGAGCAGATTTAGAGATACTCAATATCTATTCTGTGTGACTTGTGTTAGCCTGTAATAACTCATATCTTCAACTTTTATGTGTCAGCATTTTGCACTGAAGTTTTATCATTCCTACGGGCAAGAAGCTCACCTAACTCTAGAGCTCAACAGGCTGCCCAGGGCGCAGAAGAGCAGTGGAGAAGTACAGACTCCAGAGAGCTGCAATCTAGGTCAAAGACTATTACATAACACACTGACAGGTTCGAACAATGGCATTCACAGTTTCCTTCAGATAACTGGCCTCAAAACTACTATTACTTTGTGATGAACTGAATGTTACTTCTCTCTCTTCTTTCTCGCTTTCGTGCACATTTTGACATTTGTCATCGCTAGTCCGTGTCCTTGTCAAAATCAAAATGCACCCAAGTGCTTTTGCGGCAGTTTGGCTTTTTTGTTGTAGTGAATAAGGGAAAGTATGAAACTGTTGTTGTGTTGGGAATAACTATCAACATTAATAAACGACTATTTTTCAACATCTGAGATGTTTTTTTGTGTCTCTAAATGCATATATCATTCAATACAGTAAGATATAACTTTACTGCAACTTAAACTTAACTTTAAAAGCAACTTAACAATGGGTAGCAATTTGACAGAATTAGAATTAGTTTTTGTGCAATACAAACATTTACCAATAGTAAGCTATAGCCCCTTTAAATAGCTTTATTGTGGTAAGCATTAGATTGTAGCTTGAGAAGTGACAATTTAAAAGTAGTATGGCATGACAGCAGCTGAGTTGCATTAAAAATAATCTAGCTTTCACAGAAACAAACTACTTTTTACTGATGCATAGCATAGTGCGTCAAAAAGATGTTGTGACAAAATAAAATGTTTTTGTGCCACATTTATGTCTAACTATGTTAATTATCCCTTTATTGTAGTTAGCATAATCTTATAGCTTGAAAGTGACAGTTTCAAAGTAGCTTGACATGACAGCAGCTTGCCTTAAAAATAATCTAGCTTTTACAGCAACAAGCAACTTTTCACCAGTGGGTAACAATGTAATAAAATAAAATGTTGTTATGACAAAATGAGATGTTTTTGTACCGCATATACATCTCTAATAGCATATGATAATTAGGTATTGCCCATTTGAATAGCTTTAGTATTGTTAGCATTAGCTTATAGCTTGAGAAAGTGACATTTTCAAAGTAGCTTGACATGACAGCAGCTGAGTTGCGATAAAATATCCTAGATTTTACAGCAACGAGCTATTTTTTACTGATGCGTAGCAATTTAGCATTTTGCCTAATGTAGTATAGCAATTTAGCACAACGAAATGATATTTGTGACAAAATGAAATGTTTTTGTGCCACATTTATCTGTAATCTATGTATTTCATCCAATAGTAAGGTACTGCTCTTTTAAATAGCTTTATTGCAGTTAGCATTAGCTTATATAAGAATCTACTTTTCACCAATTACTAGCGCTGTAATGAAATGTTGTTGCGACAAAATTAATGTTTTGTGCCACATGTACAGTACATCTCTAATTACATTTATAATTAGCAGTTCTTTGTGGTCCTCGAATTTGATTGGCTGAGAGGAGTGCGGTATTCTAGTGATAATAGAAATCCAACCATTTCACCATTTGTATTACTCCGCTTCGGTAACACAGCGAGTGTCATGGCGGATGCCCAAATCCACTATAATTCTATGAATAGTACTGTTTTTGTGCCACGAAATGTAGTTTTGAGAGTTTTTAGGCCAGAATGTACTTGTTTAGACTTCAACTATGCGGTTTGTTAATAAAGATAAATGTCTTTTTGAAAATACGGGAATCACAGCTGTGCCGATATACAACTATATTGCACTGCTACTCGCGTGATATTGCTCATATTTCATCCGATAATAAGATATTGTTGACAAAATGAGATATACAATAAGATAATACAATGTAGTAGTACGATAGTTTCCCTTTAAATAGCATTATTGTAGTTATTATTAGCTTATAGCTTGAGAAGTTACAGTTTCAAAGTAGCTTTCCCAATACTGCTACTGATGCGAGGTAAAAATTGTTAAAAACAAGGCAGTTTGAAGTTATTGACATGACACTGTTGATAAAACCATTGTTAGCCAAACAAATGGGATTGAAAGCACACTTCTTGCCTTTGGCGTAGTTGGAGCCCAAGGCGTTTGTTTGGACAGCAGTGCACTGTGGGTGAGGACGGTCTGTCTAATGAAGACTATTTAAACCAGATTTTGAGGTCTGTTCTTCATAACCTACTGACATCACCTCATCTCCCTCAGTGTCACATTTGGGAATAAAAGGATTTGTGGTATTATATTAGAGGATATGAAACGTTAAGGGAGTGTAATGTTGACTCCACCTATAGTTGAATCACATGTCAAGACATCTGCTAAATGAGTAATAGGATATGCTGTAATTGTAAGATCTACTAATGCGCGCAAATTTACAATCGCATTAAATGTGGGTTGTTTCACGTACGATATCTGACACTTTCTAAAGTGGAAAATAATAATAAGAAGCAGCAGACGAATGTAAAATTCCATTATATCTCCCTTGTGAGGGTGCTGCGTTCAGGTTAAAGGAGCCACACATTGAGCGCATGTGTTTTGTCATGTTACTGACTCATACCGCCTGTGGAGAGGTTTGTCAGTGTTGAGGTGAAGGTCGTGCTCTTGGAGGTCAAAGGTTAAAGGAGAAACCATGCTGGAACAGGGTTTAAACTTAAGGACTGATAAAGATGGATTCTTTTTACTGTCTACCTTTATTTGAGCTGGTTTTGGTCACTGAAGACCACCGATAGTGCTTTAGACAACTCGAGTTGTGCTTGTACTTGCATCACGTCAGTTTGAAGAAGCAACAGAGTTGCAAGAATCTGTTGAAGCAAATAATTTTTACTCACTCTCATGTTGTTCGAAACCTGTCTATGGCCAAAACAAACACACACACACACACACACACACACACAGCACCAACATAAATATATATATATATATCTACCTTTATATCGATATTGAGAGATAGCTATATATATATATATGTGTGTGTGTGTGTGTTGCGTGGTGTGTGTGTGACCCTCGGACCCAAAACCAGTAAGAAGGGTCAATTTTTTTGTATTGATTTTAACATCATCTGAGATTATCAATCATCTGAAAATAAATAGGAATAGGAATAACTAAGAAATTAATAAACAACTAAAATATCATAAGCAATGTATATTACTAATCTAAAATTAAGTTTTAATATATTTACAGTAGGAAATGTACAAAATATCTTCATGGAACATGATCTTTACTTAATATCCTAATGATTTTTGGTATAAAATAAAAATCTATAATTTTGACCCATTCAAAATTATTGGCTATTGCTACAAATATACTCCAGTGATTTAAAACTGGTTTTGTGGACCAGGGTCACATATTGTAAACCACAAAACTAAATGAAATATGTTCAGTTTCAGCCTTCGTATACCAAAATATATTTAAAAATCTATTTCAGGAAAGTACACTTACATTTACCTACATTTAGTCTTTATTGTTATTTTTTTATTTTAATTCACACATGTTATATGTATGTTCACAGCTGTTAGTATTGTAAAAGTAGGTGCTTTCTTATCATTTTTGGCTCTAGTTACCATCTTGGGTGAGTAACGACCAGTAAATACATTTTTTTTTTTTGCACTAGTCAGAACTTCACAATTAAATTCAACACTAGCTTGGACAATATGGCTCTTTAACAAACAAGGACAATATGGCTCTTTAAATCTCATACGCCTTATTGACATGTGCACATTACAGGCTTGCAGGAGGAACATTAAGTTCCCAGGATGTCTCTTAAATTCCTAGAAACAAAGCCGTGCCACACCAATCCTGCACATCATGATCAGAGTACAAGTTCTGCCAGTTTCCGGCATGTTTGTAGACGACACACGCCAGATCAAGGGCAGAAAACTAGATGGACTGACCCCTCCTTTCGACTACTCTAGAGATCTAGGCCTTTCATCAGATAGCTGCAGTGCAAACAATCCTGAATGTTATTCCTGTAGTTCTCAGTTTGACTCCTGTTCTCTCAACCAGCAAATCTCGCTCTCTTTCTCTTTTCTGGGTTTGTTTGACAAATAAGTCCCAGTTCTGAGATTTATACGGCTCACAACATGCGTTTTTAAAAAAAGGCATCTCAGAATAGAGACTTCCAGAGGAGCTTGTTTGCACTTTTTATAGTTTAGAGAGAAAAAGGAAACACTAAAACTGAGTCTGAGTCTCTCTGATCATCGGCAGGAGGTCGCAAAAAACGTCCAAACGGCGGTTATTACCGCATTCAAAACACAAGCCACTGGATGTCTTTAGCCTTTATAGGGTCACACTGTGTATTACATTGGAAAATGGCCTGTAAGAGCATACCTGGCCATTAGGAGGAATGCAGGAGGTGTCAGAGGCTCAGAGTCTGTCATTTACTGCTGTCTGAAGCCTACAGCAGCCCTCTTATAAAGTTACACAAATGTGCCGGGAGCGCAAACTACCACAGATATGAAATGAGGGTGTTTGTGTGTTCTGCAAAGCACAGCTTTTTTTTTTGTAACCATTGGTGTTTTTAGTTTTTTTTTATGAGGAAACCTGATCCCTTAAGCTACGTCTTACATTAAATTATTCAACATCTACAAATAGATCAAAATCATTGGCCCATTATTAATTCAGTGAATTTAAATGTAGTCAAATTGAGTGTTGTACAGCAGACAGAGATATCTTTGCAGAGTTTTTTATTGTTAGGATTTTGTAAAACTTGGAGGGATTTATGTGAAATGAATGGCACAAAAGCTATCAAGACAATATTTGAAAGTATTTCACCTCACACAAAAAACAAAATTAAGCTTTAAGGATATTATTATGATTATATTATATTAATAGTCTGCCTAACACACACACACACACACATATCTAATTATTTAGGGGGGAAAAATCATTACATAATCTAATACAAAGGCTAAAGATATTTGCGGGATTTTTTTAAATGTTTAAATTATGTCACCCTTCAAACTTTTTTTTTCTTCTAATTTCCCCCATTCCCCCAAACAAATATTTATCATTTCTGTACCATTAAAAATTAAAATAATAATATATATATATATATATTACATACATTACGCAAAGTGCAAAGACCTACTACTAAAGAATAATAAAAAGTTATGTTTATGAGTTATTTATTTAGTCATTTTTTAATGTAAGAATTAATTTTTTTTTTATTAGTATTTGGATCATGTTCACTCCACACTCAAGGAAAGCGACATTTAAGCCTTACCATGGTTATGTTGTATAGCTAAATTTGCACATACAAATATCAGGTTATTGATGCAAAAAATTCTCCCAGTTTCATGGCCATCATGATAAGTAATCTAGCTATATGACTGCGAGCCTTGGAACTGGTTTCTCAACATGCAATGTTCCAACAGCGATACAGCAGATTCTGTGTACAGATAGTTATGGCAACCCAATAGGAAGAAGACTATTGTTTTTAATTTTTTCATGGCAACAAAGGAATACGTATTTCCTTTGTGGTCCATTGAAAAAAATAAATAAATAGGTTTAATTGTGTTTCCACTATGTTAGGGTCGATAGCAATAAAGATAGTTACATTTGCACGTGAGGTCGGGTATAGTGCATAGATCTTCTTTACTATAGAAAGGGCATTCATGGCTCTGATGTGGTGAAAGCTATCAATTAAGTGACAGTTGAAGCATGACTAACTATTTGGAACTCATTTCCTTGGCAATGTGAGCGTGCAAAAATAGCTTTATTAAAGTTGCTGTGGGGATGAAATTTCTTGCTTGATTCCCACAAACAATCCACTCCACCCCACCCAACCCAGAACTTATTTATCTGGAAAACAAAATGCACAGATATGGATGACTCACCGAGGCGGCTTTCATCACACGCGTTCTAGACAAACGAATAGACAAGACTAGATCCGTTTCAAAACTATTGACCTGCATATCTAGACAGGCATTCTAAGCAAACAGTGTGCCCTCCAGATGACAAGCTTGCCAAAAGGTAACCCCCCCACACAAAACTGTTCATTTTTTTTATTTGTTTATAAGATTTTATTTTCTAGAAGTTGGAAACAAAGAAGCACAGTTTACTTCAGATGTTTATGTTATGTTAAACAATGCTTATGGGGAGAGGTATTGCAATTGCTAAAGCAGTTATTCATTTTTCAGTAGGCAGTACGGGCAAGCTGCGTTTGGGGCAGAGCTTTGAGTTGCCGGAGAGGTTCATTCACGGGTCTGCTGGGTCTCTACATTTCTCCAGGCAGAAATTATGTCACAAGGCTGGGCCTATTAAAGGCCACCAGCATGAGGCGGTTTTCCATCTGGATCTGGGGTTATTAAAAAGAGAACAACTGTCGGGTGAAAGGACGTATTGTATGGTGACTTCACACAAACCCCTCATAGAGCAGTTGCCAAAAAATCAACATTAGTTCATTATTAATCACCCCATATCATTATGGAAACAACTGATTTTATCCTTCCAGGGCACAAAAATTTGTTTTGCAGAAAGTCAAGTTGGTCTTTTCCCTAAAATAAGAAGAAGGTTGCATTTTATTGAGTGTTAATGTTACAAAATAAGTACGGAGCATATAATCACTACGACTATTTTATAGTAGGTACATGTACCGTGCTTCCATACAGTTTAGATGCCAATTTGTGTCAATCTCCCAAAAAAAAAAAATCCTAAAAGTAGTTCATAGACTGTATGATTATTGCAAGTTGTATATAAAATAAAGATAATTTGAGTATGTTTTCGAGTATGTTTTAAAGAAAATACCATTTCAGTATATTTCAGACTTAAAAATGTAATGTTTAACACACATACATGGAATATAGTGCATAAATATAATATAATAATATAATATAATAATATAATAATCGAATTGTAATCTGTTATTGATTCTAAATTACAAGACAGAAATTGTAGCTANACTTCAGTCTTTAGTGTCAAGTGATCCTTCAGAAATCATTATAGTATGCTAATTTGATGCTTAAGAAACATTTTATCGTTATTATTATTAGCAATATTTTTGTGGAAACTGTGATCCATAATTTTTTTCAGGATTCTTGATAAACGTATAAGCAACAGCAATTATTTGAATAGAAATATTTGTAACAATGAAAAAGTCTTTACTGTGTCTTTGTCAATTTACAAAGTTGTCTTCTTTCAAAGAAAAAAAAACAACATATTTTTTGAACAGCAGCGTATGTAAATGGGGTGAACTGATAACTAAGATATTCACACAACTATAAAAAGTTCCTTTTATTAAAACAGTTGTGTGCAGATAAACTAAACTTAAGATTGAAGCCATATACTGACAGTTGAAGGGTAAACAATCTTACAATGTAACAGTTTAAAAGTAAAACAGTAGGCTTACAAGGAAAAGGACAGTGTGTGCTCATAGCATTATAGCTTAAATAGATTTTGTTTTCACTAGTTATAAGCTGTAAATTATTTACCCTTGCTCTCTAACCTGATTTGCAATCCAGGAATAGTCTAATTATACACAGAAATGACCACTGTATTGGCTAAGGAGTCTAAAGCTCATTTGCATTCAGTGAAACTCACAGTGAAGGACAACGTAAAACAGCAGACGCGTCTACTGTTCGTAACATGCTGGGACAGTAGTAGTAGCAAATACAAATATTAAACCAATGTATAATTCATAAATCAAGAGCCCAGCTCTTGGAGCAACACAATTGCGTGCCGAAACAAAACAAGATTGACCGCTCTGGTAAATGTTGAGTGTGGAAGGACACAGTTCTTGAAGGGAAAGGTTAGCACTGTCCTTGAGTCACATGAACAGACTGTGTGAATCACACAAGGGTGGATGAAGCGGTCAAAGTTCTACAAGAACAAATTTCTTATGTAAAAGCATGACTGCGTTTCACCCTCCAGCAGCAGATTAAAGGAGAAGCGACTTAATGTGGAGTGACAGTCCTAACGGAACTGGCTGAGAGTGGCGTGGTACGGCCACGCGGCGCTGACTGTCCTGGCCACAGATTTACAAGGATTTCTGCAAGATCTACAACGACACTCAAGGAGGAGCTGAACAAGCCAGGAAAGGTTCTTGCAAATATTTCCAGACCTGCACTGTGAATAGAGCCATCTTGCTCTTCGTGTCTCATCACCTGCCTCACGCAAAGATTCCTGACACCGAGTGCTGACGGTGCACACTGGAGACCTCTTCAACCAACTTCAGCAAGATCTTGGGGCGTTAAGATTGCATCAGGAATCTTTTTCAGACATAGGCAAGTATCAAACTTAGTCGATTTAATTGATGCATTAATTATCAGTTACACCTTTTTACAAGGTGTTTGAACTAAGAATCTGACGCTTACCTCAGGTGTAGATCTGCTGAATATGAAAATGGTTCCATAAATTTCATTCCTTATTTCTCTTCTCTTTACTGCTTAAGATTTAACCCTTTTCCTATACCAACTGTAGTGTGTGGTGTGTATGTGTATGTTAGACCAGTTAATGTGAGTATGTAGGATGTTAGACCAGTTTATGTGTTTATGTAGTAATAAAACTTACTTGTATCACACTTGACGTGTTCATTGTTTACTCATAACCGTAGTCAATAATCATGCGGATTTACGTTACAAACGTATAGAATTGTACAGTAAGAAAGTTAACGTTTCTTAGAATTGAAATTAACGTTCTTAGAATTGACAAAACAGATGACCCTGAGAGGTCAGCTAAATATCTACAGAGATCTAAAAAGTAATAGTTAATTATAACTAGTTATGATTAATTATTAATATTTTCCCATGAGCTGATTCGCTACACTGTTGATAAAACCATTGTTAGCCAAACAAATGGGATTGAAAGCACACTTCTTGCCTTTGGCGTAGTTGGAGCCCAAGGCGTTTGTTTGGACAGCAGTGCACTGTGGGTGGGGACGGTCTGTCTAATGAAGACTATTTAAACCAGATTTTGAGGTCTGTTCTTCATAACCTACTGACATCACCTCATCTCCCTCAGTGTCACATTTGGGAATAAAAGGATTTGTGGTATTATATTAGAGGATATGAAACGTTAAGGGAGTGTAATGTTGACTCCACCTATAGTTGAATCACATGTCAAGACATCTGCTAAATGAGTAATAGGATATGCTGTAATTGTAAGATCTACTAATGCACGCAAATTTACAATCGCATTAAATGTGGGTTGTTTCACGTACGATATCTGACACTTTCTAAAGTGGAAAATAATAATAAGAAGCAGCAGACGAATGTAAAATTCCATTATATCTCCCTTGTGAGGGTGCTGCGTTCAGGTTAAAGGAGCCACACATTGAGCGCATGTGTTTTGTCATGTTACTGACTCATACCGCCTGTGGAGAGGTTTGTCAGTGTTGAGGTGAAGGTCGTGCTCTTGGAGGTCAAAGGTTAAAGGAGAAACCATGCTAGAACAGGGTTTAAACTTAAGGACTGATAAAGATGGATTCTTTTTACTGTCTACCTTTATTTGAGCTGGTTTTGGTCACTGAAGACCACCGATAGTGCTTTAGACAACTCGAGTTGTGCTTGTACTTGCATCACGTCAGTTTGAAGAAGCAACAGAGTTGCAAGAATCTGTTGAAGCAAATAATTTTTATCCCTCTCATGTTGTTCGAAACCTGTCCTATGGCGTACAAAACAAACACACACACACACACACACACATACATATATATATACTATATGTGTGTGTGTGTGTTGTGTGTGTGTGACCGGACCACTAAACCAGTAATAAGGGTCAATTTTTTTTTATTGATTTATACATCATCTGAAGATTTATAAATCATCTGAAAGAGGAATAAATAAGAAATTAATAAACAACAAATTAACTTCCTAGCAATGCATATTACTAATCAAAATTAAGTTTTAATAGAGTACGGTAGGAAATGTACAAAATATCTTCATGGAACATGATCTTTACTAAATATCCTAAAGATTTTTGGCATAAAATAAAAATCTATAATTTTAACCCATACAATATATTTTTGGCTATTGCTACAAATATACTCCAGTGATTTAAAACTGGTTTTGTGGACCAGGGTCACATATTGTAAACCACAAAACTAAATGAAATATGTTCAGTTTCAGCCTTCGTATACCAAAATATATTTAAAAATCTATTTCAGGAAAGTACACTTACATTTACCTACATTTAGTCTTTATTGTTATTTTTTTATTTTAATTCACACATGTTATATGTATGTTCACAGCTGTTAGTATTGTAAAAGTAGGTGCTTTCTTATCATTTTTGGCTCTAGTTACCATCTTGGGTGAGTAACAACCAGTAAATACATTTTTTTTTTTTGCACTAGTCAGAACTTCACAATTAAATTCAACACTAGCTTAGACAATATGGCTCTTTAACAAACAAGGACAATATGGCTCTTTAAATCTCATACGCCTTATTGACATGTGCACATTACAGGCTTGCAGGAGGAACATTAAGTTCCCAGGATGTCTCTTAAATTCCTAGAAACAAAGCCGTGCCACACCAATCCTGCACATCATGATCAGAGTACAAGTTCTGCCAGTTTCCGGCATGTTTGTAGACGACACACGCCAGATCAAGGGCAGAAAACTAGATGGACTGACCCCTCCTTTCGACTACTCTAGAGATCTAGGCCTTTCATCAGATAGCTGCAGTGCAAACAATCCTGAATGTTATTCCTGTAGTTCTCAGTTTGACTCCTGTTCTCTCAACCAGCAAATCTCGCTCTCTTTCTCTTTTCTGGGTTTGTTTGACAAATAAGTCCCAGTTCTGAGATTTATACGGCTCACAACATGCGTTTTTAAAAAAAGGCATCTCAGAATAGAGACTTCCAGAGGAGCTTGTTTGCACTTTTTATAGTTTAGAGAGAAAAAGGAAACACTAAAACTGAGTCTGAGTCTCTCTGATCATCGGCAGGAGGTCGCAAAAAACGTCCAAACGGCGGTTATTACCGCATTCAAAACACAAGCCACTGGATGTCTTTAGCCTTTATAGGGTCACACTGTGTATTACATTGGAAAATGGCCTGTAAGAGCATACCTGGCCATTAGGAGGAATGCAGGAGGTGTCAGAGGCTCAGAGTCTGTCATTTACTGCTGTCTGAAGCCTACAGCAGCCCTCTTATAAAGTTACACAAATGTGCCGGGAGCGCAAACTACCACAGATATGAAATGAGGGTGTTTGTGTGTTCTGCAAAGCACAGCTTTTTTTTTTGTAACCATTGGTGTTTTTAGTTTTTTTTTTATGAGGAAACCTGATCCCTTAAGCTACGTCTTACATTAAATTATTCAACATCTACAAATAGATCAAAATCATTGGCCCATTATTAATTCAGTGAATTTAAATGTAGTCAAATTGAGTGTTGTACAGCAGACAGAGATATCTTTGCAGAGTTTTTTATTGTTAGGATTTTGTAAAACTTGGAGGGATTTATGTGAAATGAATGGCACAAAAGCTATCAAGACAATATTTGAAAGTATTTCACCTCACACAAAAAACAATTACGCTTAGAGGAACAGATATATTATTATATTAATGTATTATTAATTACTATTGACACTAACACACACAACCCACAACATATATATATATAGATATAATATGGGGGAAACTGTATATAATAACATAATGTATAAAGATATTTTGCAGGGATTTTTTTAAATGTTAAATAATGTCCCAATTCATTTTTTTTTTTAATTTCCCCATCCCCAACCAAAAGATTTATCCTTCCTCCCCTGTACCATTATTCAAACAACTTTAAAATAAATAGAGATACCGACCCTATACCTCCACACTGTAAGACAGCCAACCACCCGACCCCCTACTCCCCCCCCCTCCACCCCCCCATATATATATATATATAATGATAATATATATATTATTACAATAACGACAAATGGCAAATATCACTACTTAAAGATAATAAAAAGTTTATTTTTCTAGTTTCTTATTTAGTCCATTTATTTAAGGAAGTTATTTTTTTTTTATATATTTGGATCATGTTGCCTCCCAATCAAGAGAAAGGAACATTAAGCCGTACCATGGTATTTGTAATAGCTAAATTGCCATAAATATTGTTATGATGCAAACAAAAAAATATACCCCATATACAGTATATTAAGCTATTGCTCCGGCATGGAATTGTGTTTTCACACATGCCATGTTCCAACAGCGATAAGCAATTCGTTTCCATATGGTATGCCTAACCCAATAGGAAAGGACTACGTATTTTTTTTTTTAACTTTCAATGGCACACAAGGAAATATACGCGATTTCTGTTGGCCATTGAAAAAAAAAATAAATAAGTGGTGTATTGTGTTTTCCACATAGTTAGGGGTAGAAAGCAAGAAAGGAATTTACATACTGCCACGTGAGGTCGGTATTATAGTCCATAGTAAAACTCTCTTTAATATAAAGTAGCATTCATGTCTCTGGTTGAAAGCTATCAAATATAAGTGACGGGTTGAAAGCAGACTCCGCCTGGAACTCATTCCTTGATATGTGAGCTGCAAAATTAGATAATATAAGTGTGTGGGGATTACAATTTCCTTGCTGCTGATCCCCACATCCACCTCCACCCACCAACCCCCCAGCTTCATTATCTTGAACAAATGCACAGAAGATTTGGAGTTCCTTCACCGAGGATGCTTTCATTCACACGCTTCTAGACAAACGAATAGACAAGACTTCAGCTCCGTTTCAAAACCTATTGACCTGCCTATCTAGACAGCATTTAAGGCAAAACAGGTGCACTCCAGATGAAAAGCTTGCTCCAAAAGGTACACTGTATAAAGGATTTTATTTTCAGAAGTTGTAAACAAAGACAGCACATTTCTACTTCAGATGTTTATGTTTATGTATACACAATTCTTATGGCTAGAGGTATTTCAATTGCTAAATGCAGTTTTATTTCATTTTTCAGTAGGCAGTAAGGCAGCTGACTGTTTTGGAGCAGAGCTTTTGAGTTCCTGAGGGTTCATTCACGGGTCTCTGGGTCTCTACATTTTCTTCCAGGCAGAAATTATGTCACTAATGCTGGGCCTATTTACAGGCCAGACATGAGGGATTTTCCATCTTGGACTGGTGTTTCTATTAAAAATAGACAACTGTCTTGGTTAAAGTGACGTTTGATATGTTGACTTCACAAAACCCCCTCATAGGAGCAGTTTGCCTAAAAATTCAAATTATGTCATTATTTACTCACCCCTATATCATTATGAAACAAACTGATTTTTATACTTCCATGGAACAAAAATTATGTTTTGCAGAAAGTCCAAGTTGCTCTTTTCCATAAAATAAATAAAGAAGGTTGCATTTTATTTTGAGGTGTAATTGTTACACAAATAAGTACTGAGCCATATTAATTAACTACAAGTACATATTTATGTAGGTACGGTACGTGTTCCATACAGTTTAGATGCCAATTTGTGTCAATCTCCCAAAAAAAAAAAATCCTAAAAGTAGTTCATAGACTGTATGATTATTGCAAGTTGTATATAAAATAAAGATAATTTGAGTATGTTTTCGAGTATGTTTTAAAGAAAATACCATTTCAGTATATTTCAGACTTAAAAATGTAATGTTTAACACACATACATGGAATATAGTGCATAAATCAGAAAGATTAATAATATAGAAGAGGGGAAGGAATATATAAATATAAAAAAAGATAATTCGAATTGTATCTGTCGGAGTTATAAATTGCATGACCGGAAAGTAATGTATCTAAAATTACTTAATTAGGTAGTGTATTGCTGCACATTTTTGGATTACTTTAGAGTACTGTTGGACCTTTTAATGGGTTATAATGACGAAGAAGACGAACCCAATTATAATCTAAGAAATAAGTCATGAAATGCATTAAACATTACTCCAGGGTTTCCCTGCAGAGATTAAAAGCCCAGGAGGTTTTCTGGTTGATGAAATGCTAATAATTAATTAGACCATTAAAAAAAAACATGTAAAATGGTCGTTAAAAATTTTTTTTAATAAAAAAAAAGTAATAATAAAAAATAACACCTTAAACACCCAAATTTGAAAATATTTTATTTGTTTACATGCATGTCAATATGACCATTAACTGATATCATAAAACATGCGAATGTGTTAAATTATTGAAATATTATCTTTAAATCTCAGAGGGACTTGAAATCCATAAAATAATAACTGTAATCTGATTATGAGCATGTTAAATCATAATATAATCCAACTACAAGTAATCTGATAATGTAATCCAGATTACTTGTAATCAGTTGCTACCAGCACTGAATATAATGTAATATATAAGCAATATCACAAGAGTAGAGACCTGTGGCCTTGTGCCTACGGCCGAATCACAGCTGTGCCTATATACAGCCATATATCACGTCTATGAGTGTGATATTGTGTTTATACAACAGTTCAACGGCACAAGTGTGTAATCACATAAGAAACAACAACGGAGTGCCTTTTAAATCCCTTTTTTGTGCAGAACTACTTCCTTCCGCCACGGATTCAAATCTCAGTTTGACAGTTAAACAGCTGAGTCCAAAAGCTACAGGTTACTAATTCCAAAACAGTTAATTTAGACCAGTACACGAAGGAATACATTGAGGTTGATTATTGAAAGCTTATGCATGATGCCCCCAGAGAGTAAAAGCTCACTGTATTCTGGAGCAGACGAGTGTATATGAAGAGAGAAGGACTGAGCAAGACGTATTGCCTAGCCACTCCGATCAGATTCATTTTTAGCCCTCGGTATCTAAGTATACAACCATGAACATTAGTTTTTACTGTCTGTAGGAAAGCCCGCTATATTTTATCTGTTAAGGGTTATTTGCTGCTGCTCAGTGGGGATTTGTGTGCTTCGTCACGTGTCACTGACAACTAAAAAACAATAACTTTTGTTTATAGCCTTTAAGTAAGTCTTTACTGCTGACTCACTCATAAAAAAACAGGTCTCACACATCAAATGGATGGCGAACAGTTGTAAACTACATCACCGCACAGTGTTCTCAATACTAAACCACCTTTATTAAATACTACTGTATTTAAAATATTATTTATTGAATAATAATGTTTAATAAACAACAACAACAGCCATCATAGAAGTTGCTAGGCAATTCAGTCAAAAGTACAACGGCAGCGCTCTGATATACAGCATTAATATTAATTAAACATGACATGTTGTCAAAAAAAACTATCTTCCTCGTAGAACAAATAATAGATAAGTGAGACCAAAAAAAGGGACTGCCTGTTAGAGGACCCAAGACTAATTACAATCTAGTGTTTAACACATAAGAAGACATGGAGCCAACGGTACATTCACAGAGTCTGGCCGCGGTGAGGAGATCCCGAACACAACGACATAAATTTTCAAAATAGCGTTCTCTCTTTATTAAGTGGCAAGAGCAAATGCATATTAACACTATAAACATGTCCATTTCGCCTGACGAGAGGCCTCTTAAAACGACAACAGTCCTGCGTGAAAGACACAAAAACAGTAATATTTATAAAATGATACTGGATTAGGGCATCCGCCATGACACTCGCATAATATACTAAATATACGTATTGACAAGAATATAAGACATGTTGTTTTTTGAAAATACAGCTGAAAAAACGCAGGTCAAAACGCGGTGTCTTAGATCCGGGTCTAGACTTTGACGGAAGGCTGTGAAATATATACCCCCCAACAATAGGATGAGCGAAATAGCTAAAAACCAGTGTGTTGCCATGAACTCCGTAATGTAAATTGTAACGATTAATTGTAAACCTGGTTGTACAGATAGTGCGAGAAGAGTAAAAACAAAAGAAAAGAAGAGAAAGGAGGTAACACTTTATTTTGATAGTCTACTTTAGACATTCTGCTAACAGTAAGTAACGTTGCAACTACATGTCAACTATAAGTCATTAGAGTATTAGTAGTCTATCTGCTTAATATCTTCTAACACTTTCTGTCAACTTATTCTACTAACACTAAACCTACCCTAACAGTCTACTCTAAGAGTTAGTAGACATGTAGTTGCAAATGAATGAGAATTAGTTGACATGCAGTTGACTTGTAGTTACAAAGTTGCTAAGTACAGCGGAATAGTTAGATAGGACATGTCTAAAGTGGACTATCGAAATAAACTGTTACCAAAGAAAAGGCTTACAGGCTGATGGAGTCGTGACTGTCACGTTAGCCTGTTGGGACCAAACTCTCTTTGTGATTTTAAAAAGTAAGACAGTACCCAGATTTGAAGACTACAGTAAGATTTAACTTCTACTGTTAATAAGATTTGGGTAGGCTACTATTAGATGGATAGCCTAAATGTACTAATTCAGATGGGCTACCTGTTTTTTAATGGTATATCAAAAAGTGTATATTTTTAAATGTGATTGTTGGTACATTTTACAGTTTTTACCATACTTTCAAAACAAAAAATAAAATAAGAAAAATATGCAATATGAAAATAATTGAAGACAAAATGTTTTACTGAGAAAAACAAGATTTGGTTTTTAAAAAGCCTCTTTACAAAAGGTACATCTGGAAAAAGGGGGGTCGTCTTATAATCGGGCCAATACGGTAATATAAATAACATAATATAAGATAATATAATAATTATAGATGTTTGGTGGTAAATAATATTATTCAGTTTTTGTAGTATATGGAACCTGGATGAAAGTTCTGAGACTGTGAAAGTTTCTTTTATCGGACCATTTTATTGTGTCGTGTGAGTGAAATGTAAGGCAGTAGTGACAGGAATCAGGAGGAGTGCTACTCACTGGAGACTGTTGTGTTAGCTTGAGTACAGAATGCCATGTTGATAATGTTTCAGTTCAGCAGCCTCACAGAAATGGA
Organism: Sinocyclocheilus anophthalmus; assembly: GCA_018155175.1. Taxonomy (NCBI): domain Eukaryota; kingdom Metazoa; phylum Chordata; class Actinopteri; order Cypriniformes; family Cyprinidae; genus Sinocyclocheilus; species Sinocyclocheilus anophthalmus. Next base: position 146,683 of record JADLZN010011827.1, read on the forward strand.
GTGTGAGATTCAGATGTCTGTCTGTTCCTTCCACTCTCTCTCTTTCTTTCTTCCACAGTCCCGTTCCTCCGCTCATGTCTGCCATTCCGTGGCCATCTGCCATGTTGGACCAATGCCTTGAGACAAATAACTGAAGTGTGACTGGGGAAGTACAGCGCTGCTTGAAAATCAACAGCAAAACTTGGATTGATTCTGGGCCTACTGTGAACCAAAGGCCTGTATCAGAACAAATGATGTATTCCAGCCTCAAATCCAAATCACATGCTCACCGCCGCTCCTGAAGGACGGCGGTTTAGCTGATTTTTGGCAGTAAGCTGTTTCATTTTTTCTGTTTCTAGTGCTGCTATTTAGGATTTGACTGCATACTAGATGATTTCATAAACATGCGTTGCAGGGAAACCTCAAGTCAGAGCATGTGACTGCGGTAATGCGAAAGGGAATCCCGAGATTTCCCCTCGCTGTTACTGTAATCGTCCATCAGAGCGTGAAACACAAAGGTCTCCATGGTGATGTGTGTTTATTACAAAACACCCATCCAGAAATGACAGTCTCATTCACTAATGTCTATTTATAAAGCCTGAGGAAGGAATGCGTGTGTGTGAGCGGGCAGCGCTGTGGAAAGCTTTGCTCACACTCGTCCGCTGCTGCTCATACTCTCGTACACTGGTTTGGTGATTCAAAAAAAGAAAGGGAAAAAACGGACGTCGTAGCAGCGTGCTGAAATCACCATGGCAACTTTGTCAAAGCAAATAATCGTCTGTTGTTTAAACAAGCAGGGCTTCCTCATCTTGTGTAATTACCCTTTTACTTCTTTTTAGTTCTTTCTCTCTTTTTTTAATCACTTGAACCAGTGTTATTTAAGTATTTAACTACTATAGTTATATAATAGCTATATATATGTAGATAAGAAAACTAATAGATAAAGTTATTTAAAACAATACAAATAAGATACAGTATGTATATATATAGTATATATATGTGTGTAGTTTGCATGGGGCTTTTGTAAGTTTATTATTAGATTTAGGGTTAATTTATTGTAATAATTTAAACAAATTCGTCGTGTCTTATTATTTATGGACTAATATTGTTAGATTAACTTTTTTAAATTTGATTGTGCTTTTGTAAGTTTATTTTAGTTTTTATTAGTATTATATTATAGTATTATTATTCTTATTTATCGGTTCTAATTTTTCTCTATGTGTTCCATCACTTTATTATTATTTACTTATGTTGTAGTATTAGTTTTGGTACTTTTGAAGTTATTGCATATTATTATTATCTTATTAATTTGACGGGTTAATAATTTTATTTTATTTTGAAAAACAGCCACCCACACCCTAGAAGGTTGCATGCACACTACCTATTTTAACATAAAAAGCGACGTCAATTTGCTGTTATGGAATATATATATATAGATCCTATATATAGATATCATAATTGTAATCACATAAACAAAATATTCACTTCAGTAATCTTTCTGACTGAAGCAAACACAGTGATAGGAAACTGTGTATAAAAATTAAAATAAAAAAGTTTGTGTGTCTCTCTTTGAATTTTCGAGTTATCTCCATGAGACGGCAGTGCCCTGACTCCAGATGAACGCGCTTTCGAGACAATCTAGTTTCTGTGTCAACACACACACACACACACACCCACCCACACCACCACAGAACACACGACACACATACAGACACACACACAACACAGGGACACACACGCACACACATACAGACACACACCCCACACACACACACACCAAACACAAACACACACACACACAACCACAGGACACACACGCACACAATACAGACCAACACACACACACAGACACACACAGACACACACACACACACCCACAGACACACACGCACACACATACAGACACACACACACACAGACACACACACACACACACACACACACAAAGAGAGATAGAGAGAGACACACACACACACACACCCACAGACAAAGCACGACACACATACAGGACACACACACACACAGAGCAAAGCCACACAAAGACACACCCACACCACACTACACACAGAAAACATGCACACACTACAGACTACACACACAAACACAACACAACACCACCAGACACACACGCGGACATCAAATAACAGACACAGGCCCCGCAGTGCCAGACCACATTGTCACATTCACTTCTCTTTCATTGCTAAAGAAATCAGTTAGAAAAGTGTCTGTCACAGCACAGTAAGAGAAAAGGAAAGCTCTCATTTACGCTCAGATTTAACGAGAAACTGTGCTGTGACCTCTCTCTCTCTTTTGCCAGCAATTTACAGAAAGTTAAAAATGCAGTATTTAAATACCTTCGTGAGACGTTTGGATTTTAGAAACCTCCTTGTGACTTCCTATGGCTGTTTAAAAAGTAATGAGACTGAATAAAAAGGCACTCAAGTTAATAGCCTTGAAAAATTGTGCAGGAGTCATTTATCAGCCCTTCCAGGAAGATGCATATGTTAGAAACGTTGGCACAGCCTTTATTATAACGGTCATATGCATTTGATAACTGTTGCCAGTGTGAACTTCAAACTACTAATCATTCATGAAAAAGAAGGGATTTCTTTCTAACCTCACAGAAATAGTCAGCAGATTTGAATCACTCAGAGGAATGTATGTAAATGAGTAGTTGACAAATAACATGGGCACCAACTTGTATTACTAGAGATTATAAATTCATGTAATGCATCCTTACTAAATAAAAATATGAATTCATTCATTCATTCCTTACTCCAAACTTCTGAATCGATACTATCTAATGCAAGAAAAATTGTTGAAGAAAATGTGACACTGAATACTCAAGTAATGGCTGCTGAAAATTCAGCTTTCCATTGCAGGAATAAATTACATATTAAAATAGATAAAAGTTATTTTGAATCATAATATTATTTCACAATAGTATTGCTTTTCAGTACTTTGGATCAAATACATGCAGCCTTGCTGAGAATGAGAGAGTTCTTTAAAAAATGTGAAGAAATATAATATGAATAAAAGTTATGAAACTAAAAGAGCTATTAAACATATACATAGATCTACACACAACATGTCCGTATGTTTAAAAATGTATGCATAATAAACAAGAATTAAAAAAAATGTTTAATGTTGTTTGAGATGAACTGTAGCATGTCATACAGCAGCGCATGGCATGCTCACCCAAAGAGGCAGGAGTTTAAAAATTCGAAGAATAAAAACTGAATTTGTTGGAATTAATCCTCGATTACATAACAGAAACCAAGCCAACTGTAAACAACCCTAAACAAAGCTGTGCTTTTGAATGAAACAGAACACAGACACACTTGAGCACACACCCACCACTCATTGGGGGCTCCATGCCTTTGCAGTGAATCATCAGGGCAGGTCTGGGTTTGGTTGGGTTGGGATAGTTGGGGTCGTGTGTGTGTGTGTGTGTGTGGGAGGGCCGGAGCAGGGATATCCCTCCATGGCTGCATGAGTATGAGTCATTCAAGCCACTGCTTAAAGAGAGAACGTGTCCTGTTTGTATTACCACAGGAAGTCCATTGCAGGATGTAGCAATGCCTCACTATCACGCCACTCAAACAAATATGCACGCATGCAACCGCACACACACACAAAGAAGCTTCTCAAAGAGGTCTCTGCTAACCACAATAAACAAACGTTCTTTGCACAATGCTACAGTATGCTATGACCTCAGAATACGTTTACCATAGTGCATGATTTGTAGACTAACATATTTAGAATTTTGCATCAGATAAAAATAAAACAGGTCTGTATTTATGGCTTTTCTGATGTAATAAACTTGCTCTGTAGCTCATCCGGTACAGCACTGCACTTTCGATACAAAACCCTTGTTTAGGAGTCCCATGAAACCCGAGTCACAATAACAGCTCAAAGACTTGCAGAAGCAAGCTAATGGCATGATTACTTCAGAAAATGTGTTTTTATTTCACATTTGCATGTGTTAACACTATCGGTTAAGTGATGGATTTAGTGTATATGCTACATTGTTTTCGAACACAATAGAGCATTTACCTTTTGGGTGATTTTCAGCACATCTTTATGTGGTTGCTAGATAATTGATAGCGTTTTCTGGAAGGTAGCTAACTGGCCTAAGCTCAGCCACAGGTCACTAGACTCTATATAAGGCTTTCCTCTATGTAATTCTATATTTTTGTCAACCAGGCAAAAATTGCCCAATCGTTCAACACAATTCAAAGTATCATTAATGTCTACTGCACAAATGACAAATAAAAGTATTGGCACTTACCTAAAAGACCTTGAAGGCAAGTTCCAGGGACAATCTTTCAAAATCTAACCAACCGACAGTAGTTTAGAGCAACTCAATTTCTGTTTTCTTGTTGTTTTTTTCTTCAGAAAAGATGAATTTGCTTTTGTGGCATTTAAATAACACAAACAAACCCAGAGCTGGCCAATGTGTAATGAGAAACATATGTTCCTGTCTGGCCTGGCTTGAGGTCTCACATTTAAGCATCGTGTTAGTCCTCAGTTTCCAATGCCCCCCTCAGCTTGTCCATCTATGCCACACTGATTTTATGCAAGTTCTTTTGAAGTCAGAAAGAGGAACAATTGCAGATCTGTAAATAATGAATCTTTTGTTGTAGCAGCATGCTTATGAAACGCAAGTCGAAAACACTCATAAAGTTTTAATGAACTTAATGGATGACTAATGAAACCAGAGCTTTTGAGGGCGATGAGTTCAAATCCAAGAGTGCACGGAATACTGAACAATAAATTCCATTTTAGTAATTGTGCAAACAGCAGGGATTAGATAAAGATATCAAAATATACCAATACTCTCGCACTAAATTATTCCATCGTCCACGCTGGCCACCCTCTTCCCAACACCAGCATCCAACACAAGGCACGATGTTGGGATTTACTCATACTTTCCGGGGGTCACAGTGTCGCCACTCGTGGCTGATGGGAACGTGTTGTTTTCCTCTGTTTTGATTGGCTGCAGTGTGCATGGGAAAGGGCCACTAGTCCTCTGAGGTTTCCCTCCTTCCAGCTAACCAAAGTGGAGTTTATGACTGGATAGGGCTTCCGCATACCCTAAAGTGGAAATGCACAGATATTCTCTTGCTGGAATGTGACCTGAGAGGATCCAATCATGGGAATCGACCAGAATACAGAGACAAAACTACGTCCTAACAAATCATTTGATTTCATATCAATAAATGCTAAGTTTGTGAAGCTCAGCCATTCAACCCTGTTACTACAGCTATTTAAATATAAGTGAGCCAATAACTGTAACTTTGTTACTCATTCAAAAATGGAATTTCAAAAGAAAATTTTTTATAAAATTTATTTGCGTGTATATAATGTTTATTTTTATAATATATGCAGCCACACGCACCAGTATTTTAAGCTGCATTTAAAAAAATCTTTGAGGTAGACAAACAGGATTTTAAGCGCCTCCTTTCACTGATCCTTTCTTCAAAAAAAAAAAAAGAACAAAAAATTGTCCTGTTTTGCATTTTCATAGGAAGTGGCAAATTAATTTGTCTATAGAAAATTGTCTTTAAATGTCTCAGCAGAAATAATCTGTATTCTCCATTTAATGGAAATGGAACAAAAATACCACCAGCCTTTGCGAGTTAAAGATGCCTGAATAAAGCAATGAAAACTAATACAAGATCAAAATATTCAAGATAAAAGGAATATTCTACATATTGTTCTGAATGAGGAATTACTCTTTGGAGGACTTCATTTTTTTCTTGCCTTTTTCTTGCTAAAGGCAAATGTTAATAGGTATTTGAGCTTGTAGTGCATTCTACAAATTGTTCAGGAAGTATTTTTTTGCCTTGTGCAACAAACTTTAGAATATAACCAATCAGGACTAAGCAAGAAGGTTTTTAAACTGCTTACAAAAGTGGCTTAAAATAAAAAGTTATTTAGACCTGTGCATATATGTGCGCTTTGTTAATAATAATAATAATAATAATACTATAAATCTGCTGCTACATATCTTTCAGATTTTTCCACCATATTTTTTCAACAATCCCCGACTGGCCTGAATGTGAATGAATGAATGAATGAATGAACAGTCTATTAATGATTCTCGTAATTCTCTGACCACATCAATTTGTGCAGTTTTAAAAGCATATGATTTCATGCACAATGGAATACTGATCTTATCCTTAAAATGAACACATTCAGTCCCATTCATATCCACATGCTCCACTGTCCATTAAACATCACATAACAGAATTTATAAAATACTCCGACATCATAAATCTGCCCTGAAGATCCAATCACTCAATGAAAGAGCTAGATTATCTGAAGCTGAATAAATACATGTAATCTCAACATTGTATCACAACCTGTCCTTTATGCAGCCTGAGCATGTGTGATCTTTCAAACAACTCACCAATACAACAAACAATTATGTTGTGAAGACAGAGAAAAAAGTCTTTTCAATAGCATGGTATATGCTGCCAGTCAACTCAACAAGTCTTCAGACACAACACCAAGCACACCCTGATGTGTATATGAATATATTTCAAGATTGTTTATCTGAGCACTGCAGGAGCATGCAAAAGCTCTAATAAAACACTTGCATGCTTAAGTAAACCACACCAACATAAAAACACGCCCGAGACTAGCATTTGGTGGTATTCCCATGTTACATTTACATTTACATTTAGTCATTTAGCAGACGCTTTTATCCAAAGCGACTTACAATTGGGGGATACATAAAGCGATTCTTCTTAAAAGAGGCAAACAGACACAGGAAGAGCTCGTAATACCAAGTTTTAGGCATTGTTCAAAAAAGAACATGCTAGAAAAGGGAAGGAATAAATAATGCGAAGTTTTTTAAATTTTTTTTTTACTGATGAAGTCAAGTAGCTTCGAAAGAGATGAGTTTGCAGCTGTCGCTTGAAAATTGTCAGGGATTCAGCATTCCGGATAGGGGTGGGAAGATCGTTCCAGCAGCCAGGAGTGGTGAACGAGAATGTTCTGGAAAGTGATTTTGAGCCTCTCTGTGATGGTACCACGAGGCGTCGCTCACTAGCGGATCTCAGACTTCTGACGGGGATGTAAATTCGTAGTAGTGAGTGGAAGTAGGCGGGTGCTGAGCCTGTGGCTGTTCTATATGCAAGCATCAATATCTTGAACATGATGCGAGCCACAACCGGCAGCCAGTGCAAGGAGATAAAAAGAGGTGTAACATAGGCTCTTTTGGGCTCATTGAAGACCATTCGTGCCGCTGCATTCTGAATCATTTTTAGAGGTGTGATTGTGCTTGATGGAAGTCCAGCCAAAAGAGCATTGCAATAATCCAGCCTAGAAATGACAAGGGCCTGAACAAGAATTTGTGCAGCATGCTCCGTTAGAAAGGACCTGATCTTTATGATGTTGTGCAATGCAAACCTGCAAGATCGAGCAGTCTTTGCAATGTGGTCTTTGAAGGTCAACTGGTTATCAAAAGTTACACCAAGATTTCTGACCGAAGTTGATGGGGTAATTGTAGAAGAACCTAGCTGGATGGAGAAATCATACTGTAGAGTTGGGGTGGCAGGAAAGACAAGAAGCTCAGTTTTTGTCAGGTTGAGCTGTAGGTGATGTTCTTACATCCATGCCGAGATGTTCACCAGGCAGCCTGGGATCTGTGCAGCTATCATTGGATCATCTGTTTGAAATGAAAGATAGAGCTGTGTGTCTTCAGCATAGCAATGGTAGGAGAAGCCTTGTGCCTGTATGATGGGACCCAGTGATGTTGTGTATATGGAGAAGAGGAGGGGTCCAAGAACTGATCCCTGAGGAACCCCAGTGACAAGTTGATGTGCTTTGGATACCTCCCCTCCCCAAGACACCCTGAAAGACCTACCAGTGAGATAGGATTCAAACCAGCACAGTGGAATCTCTTTGATGCCAAGTGATGAGAAGGTGGACAGAAGAATCTGATGATTTACAGTTTCAAATGCGGCAGAAAGATCCAGCAGAATGAGAACTGATTATTTGGAATCAGCTTTTTGCAATCCGCAAGGCTTCAGTGACTGAGAGTAGCGCAGTCTCAGTTGAATGTCCACTCCTGAAACTTGACTGGTTAGCGTCCAGTTTGTTGTTCTGTGAAAGAAACAATGATATCTGGTTGAAACAACTCTTTCGAGGGTTTTCGCTATGAATGGAAGGAGAGAGACAGGTCTGTTGCTATCTGTAAGTGAAGTGTTTTATGTAGGTTTTTTGAGCAGTGGGGTTAACCGAGCCTGCTTGAATGCAGTGGGGAAAAATGCCTGTTAGAAAAGATGTGTTGATGATGTGTGTGAGTGTTGGTAAAAGTATAGGAGAGATTGCTTGGAGGAGGTGTGAGGGGATTGTGTCTAGATGGCATGTTGTAGGATGGCTGGAGAGCAGATGTTTTGATACTTCTGTCTCAGTGAGGGGTCAGAAGGAGAAGATGGGAGTTTTTGCTGTGTGTGGGGTTGGTTTGAAGTCCTGTGTGTGTGGTGCTGAGAATTGACTACTGATTGTTCTTGTTTTGTCTGTGAAGAATGTGGCAAAATCAACAGCTGTTATAGAAGTGTTGGGAGGTGGTGGAGGGGGACAGAGGGGAGAATTGAAAGTTTTGAAGAGATTATGTGTCTGGAGCTCTGTTGATCTTGTTGTGGAAGTATGACGATTTGGCAGTATGGACTTCAGCAGAAAAAGATGAAAGCAAAGACTGATACATAATCAAGTCTGACGGGTCTTTTAATTTGCGCCATTTTCTCTCTGCTGCCCCGAGTTTGGTCCGATGCTCATGAAGAACATCGGATAACCAAGGGTTAGAGGGGGCAGCCCGTGCTGGCGTGGAGGAGAGAGGACAAATATCATCTAGACAAGAGGTTTAAAGTAGAGCATAAAGTGTCAGTTGCTGTGTTAACGTCCGGAGATGTGAAATGGGTAGGTGAGGGAAGAGAGGGGGATACAACGGAGGAAAGATGGGAGGAGGAAAGGGTGCGTAGGTTTCGTCTAAAAGTAACCGTTATGGGGGTTGGTGGCACACAGGTAGCAAAATGTAGTTTAAATGTAATGAAGAAATGATCAGAGATATGTAGGGGTTTTACCATAATGTTGTCTGCAATACAATTGCGTGTGTATATTAAGTCAAGTTGGTTGCCTGATTTTTGCGTGCTTGTGGTGGTAAGTCGTTTTGAGATCAAATGAAGCAAGGAGTGAATGGAAGTCTGTAGCATAAGGCGTGTCCAGATGAATGTTGAAGTCGCCAAAGACTAAAAGTGGACTGCCATCCTCCGGGAATGAGGACAGCAGCCCATCCAGCTCTTCTAGGAAGGTGGATAGAATTTGCCCAGGAGGGCGTTAAATTACCACAACCTGGAGTTTTATGGGAGCTGTTATAGTGATCACATGAGATTCAAATGAGTTGTAATTGCATAGGGGAGAGTGGGTTGAGTGTTTCCAATTGTTAGAAATGAGCATACCAGTGCCCCCACCCCGGCCAACCTGCCGGGGGGTATGAGAGAAAGAGAAATTGTTTGAAAGAGCAGCTGGGGTTGCTGAGTCTTCTGGACGAATCCAGGTCTCAGTCAAGCCCAAGATGCTAAGTGTGGAGTTTAAAGAAAAAGAAGAAATGAAGTCTGCTTTGTTGACAGCTGACTGACAATTCCAGAAACCCACAGAGAAAGAAAGAGGTGTAGTAGAGGATGTAGAGATAGGATGCAGGTTAGCAACTTTGCGTTGCCATCTGCGTGTGACCTTAGAGCGTTGTCGAGAGACAATCGGAATGTTTTGGAAACACATGATAGAGGTGGAAAAGAGAGGAAAGAAAAGGAGAGTGTGTACAGGGAAGGGCAAAGATATACTTAAGTGCCTTGGCGATTTCTTTGCTCGGTGAAGTCGCAGTCTTTACCCTCGTTGGTCTTCACACGAGGAGGCCTGAACGCTTCCGCTGATGCTTCCGCGTCAGCGCACAGACATCAGATAAATACACAGTCTAAGACACTACAGTGAAAACAGCTGTGGCCGCCTTCTAATTAGCACAGCCAATACTCTATAGCAGGGCAATTCCTCAAATCGAAACTACAGTTCGCACTTAAACACAGGAAGGGAGCAATTAAATTACACGCTCTCCTTCTTAGCCGAGGGCAGTTATTGTAATTACCAGAAAGTGCAATCAAAAATAAAAACGCAAACAAAAATATAACGTAGAATAGGCAGAAAACGAAATATTCCTTCTTAGCAGCAAGTAAAAATTCCAACAGCAGATCTATAACCAAGTATTACGCAGGACACTCACGTGCAGCCGTCTGTCTCTTCTGTTGAATACTCATCGGCTTGATGTTAGCGGGGAGTCTCAACTCTGAGAAGCGCTTATACATACGACACATGATACTTTGATACACATTGAACATCTGGTAACAATGAAACAAAGAACCGTGCTGTTTGAAAAGACTGCGACATGCATTATAATTCATTAACGGATTTGTCCCTTGTCATATGCTTCTTTTGCCTAAATATTCAAATTTGGGTGAAGAAACTCAGATGCATCGTCCCTGAAACTTTGATGTACATCACGCTATTTTTGTAGAGAGCACCTGGAGGACAAGTGTTATTGACATTACACATCTGTTTCAGACAACAACCTCCGCATTTGATTTATCGCTAAGATAGAGTGAGACTGATTGGGCCCTCCTCAAACGTTCCCATACATTTCTCGCGACTTTTTAGAACATAACAAGCACCCATCTTCCCAGCTTAGTGTGAGTGCCGCGCGGGTATAAAAAAGGTTGAAAATGAATAAAGGTGGCAAACCTGTGGTTTGAAGGTAGGAAAGCGGTGGTAAGCGGACGAGTCAGCAGCGTTGTTATCTTTGAGTCACTTTGAATCCTCCGCTTTGTATTGATTCAAACCTCGGATCTTCTACCAAAACCCCGGCTTCACCATGTGCCCAAGGAGTAGATCAGAGATGTGGTGTTCTGTTGTAAAAGCTGTGTGGTTGTGCAGGCCCCGTTCACTGTTACAGGACAGAGTAGATCAACCACTTGGTTATGGTAAGCCCTTGTCTGGTCGTGTACCTCTAGCGGAAACGATCAAAGGCATGCCGCATATACCACCTACAGTTCGTTCACGGCTACCGTCTGAGGGCACGAACTGCCTTTCAAAATATCGTCTAGGAGTCCGAAGTTGCCAGCCAGACGACCGAAACATTGTATCTGGAAGAACAAACCCAAGCTGGAGACTTGAGGACTATAACTGATTTGCCAAATGTTGGATTAACAAACGTCTTGTGGGTTGATATACCTGTCTCCTCCGTTTCTGTAAATGAGATGGTTTTCTGGTCCGACATACGGCTCACAAATTGTTGGACCAGACCAGTGATTCCGACCCTGTCTCCTGAGGTCACCCCAAATATACACATTTTTGTCTATGTCCTCTCTCATCGACCCATATCATTCATCGTGGGAATCTCTACTACCCGGATGCTATTCAACGTGATTTGGTAGTTGGATTCAGACTGTGTTTATTAGGACGGAGTTCATAAAATTTGGTCGAGAGCCCTCTCAGTGAACAGGGTGGGAACGAATGGATCACATTGACTACCTCCAGTCTCTGCCATGGAAGTCTGTGAAACGTTTCGTAATCCCTGCTGTTCTTACTTGTTTTCTTGCCCCGGCTCCCTAGCTCCCATTGTTATGTCTATCCTAAAGCTGAATCAAGTCCGTGATGAAGAACAGCCGGTCGGGGTTGGGCCATATTTTGCGGGCCTTAGCTGGTCAACAGGAGGAATGGAGATTGAATTTTAAGTGGTGTACTGTATTCCACACCCTGCATCCAGTTCCTTCCAACCCGCGCTCGCAAAATTTGCACACCACCTCCCCCTGGTTCCTTACACTTTCGGAGCTTGACTGACATTCAGGAAACGAGTGGGCCGTTCGGCCTATCGTGCTAGGTACAAACGCCTTTAGTGGAAAGAAGCACACTGGTTTTACTCGGAATGCCCAGAGGTGTCCCTCCACTCTATCACTTGGCCAGGGCACCGGAACCAGGTGACAGACATTCACCTTATACCCGTATTGATTGTTCCTAGCCTGGAACCCGTCGCATTCGTCCGCCTCCATTGGGACCTAAACCTCGTTAGATCATTTATTTCCAGGTGATATAAGTGGACTGATCTAGAATGCGGTCTGATTGATTTGCTTTATGCATGTGCCGTGGCACTCTGAGATGATACAGCCTGGCGGAAAGTGAGCAGCACTCCCTGATCTTTGCCCGGACTCTCAGACAGACGGGTATTATCGTCTGGTGTTCCAGCGAGCATGATGTTTGCCACCGCGCAGCATTCTGTGAATGTGACCAAGAGTCAGTCGAGAAAGAACATGCAGCATTCATTATGGCATTCCTTGTGTTTGCCAAATAACTGCAGTGTCTCTCAAAAATGTACCTGTATCTATATATGACGTGGTATGTTGGGCACGCGGGGGAAGTCGCCTGAAAGTGCTCCCTCCTTCACTACGCTGCGTCTGATTTATTATTCCGTTGAGATTTCGACCTTAACGCACCGGTGTGTGTCATGGGGGGGCTTGGCAGGACACGCCGCCGGCGTCTCTTGACTGAAGAGTTCCGATCCAAGTATTCTAATAAGACCCTCACTTCACTTGTGATTGACTCTTCTTTCAGACAACAAAGTGAATTCGTGTCCTTCGTCTCGAACCCTGACAAAGGAAGCAGGAGTCTCCGGCAGGCCTGCCACTGCGACTCTTCATTATGCTCTCCTTGGCCACCCCACTTTTTCCCCCTACTGTCTGTATCTGAACTCAGGTGTTGCTGTCATCAAGCGCATCTGCCCTCTCATATATATGCAGCCCCGTCCCGTTCCCTTCCAATTACGCGCTCGGGAAACCGGCGTCCGACTCCCATCAGCGGGTGTGCTCCACTACCAGCACCCAATGAAGCCGCTGTACCCTCCACACAAGCATGCATACAACCAGTGAGGAATACCAACAAAAAAAAAGTTGAAAAACAAGCTGGGAGCCGTCGCATCTCATCTGCACGTCGTCGTTGACACTCCGGTTTGCCGCGGTGGCCCGGTGGCTCCTTGCGCGTCTCTGGAGGGGCGGCAGCACAATAAGGGAAGGGACAAAATATGGAAAACAGTGATAATGGGGGAGAAAATCGCTCGTCCTGGGCGGTGCCACATCAGACGTATCTCTTGTCTAGCTCGGTAGTGGGGAGGTAGGTCGCCAGCCCCTGTGGCCGCCTACAGGTGTTAACGCGGTTTGGACCCCGCTGGTGTGTGTCTCACACCGAACTTCGTGAATCTCGCGGTATGCTTAGCTACGCTGTCGTCATGGCTGTCGTCGCTTGTCGTCTACCACCTCTGACGCTTCTCCGTTGTGCGTTGTTCGTCAAACACGTCGCGTAGCTGCTAAGTCAAAGAGGTGCAGCTTAGTGGCCTCTTCGTACTGTATTGGGCCGGTCCTGTTTCTGCTGGCCCCTAATACGACCACTAGCGGAAACCAGCTCTCCGATATTTCCGATCGTCGCTTGCCTCAGCGACCCCGTGGGGCAGCGTCGCTACCACTCTACTTGAACTTTTCCGCGGTTGCCCAAGAGGATGCATGTGGTATAAGAGCCCGCGTCATACGAGCTCGGGTCAGGAGCGTTCGCGCTGCGGTACCATCAAGGTACATGGCTAGTCCGCTACTCGGTGAGTGGCAGCAAAGTCACCAGATATAGTTCCGTTGCGCTAGGGTGAGATACCTATAGATAGACGATGGGGCTGTTATCAATCGGTGATTCCCCACAGATTCCGAGCCACCTGTTAGCTAAACTTTTCCAATTGCCCGGTGATATTGTCACATGTACTTTCCTTCTACATGGTCCCGCACTTCCTCACTGATGAACCTCATCGGCCGACATCCATAGTAGGAAACAACACGGTGTGTGTGTGTGTGTTGTCCAGGGGACGGTGTGTGGGGGGCCCCAACTCACCTTCGGCTCACAGTCAACTGGGTTAAGTAAAAGAGTGGTGTGTGTGCAACACAAATAGCTCCAGTCGTCACAGCACACAGCGGCGAGGAGATGGATTGTCCAGCACTAAAGACTCAGTCCTAATCCTCTCCATTCTGTATATCTGTCACCGCTACTATAGCACATTTGGGCCCCCTCCACCGAGAGACGCTTTAGCTGTATACGCATACATTTTGTATCGGTGTGTCTCACAGAGCCGGGGTTTTTGGGAGAGGAACCGTATTTTTTGGAACACCGGGTCCGAGTGGTAAATCTGAAACCACGCCCACCCTTTGCGTTTTTCGTGTGGACAACCAGCGTATCGTATCTTTCTGAAACGATGACTTCATCCGCCCACTACTCCCCCCCTAGTCACCACCACTACTCAAGTAAACAGCCCCAAAACATGAACAAACCTGAGCATTATGTCTTTTATATACTACTTACCACAGATTTATAAATTTATTGTTCCATGTTCGTTTGTATACCATGCGCTATGTTTATGTGCATAGTCCAAGTCTTCTCCGTTTTTAGTGTATCTCTGTGGCAGAATTACAGCGCCACATACTGCTCTGGCATGTATACTACATCGTTTTGTGTCGTTTTCGTGGTTTCGTGTGGACGCAGATATTTATTGAGACGAGGGAAAAAAAATGATTGGATAGGGAAAGCTCTGGCTTTGTGTGGACGTAGCCTACAGTCCAGCTGATGAGTCATAAGAAAGCTGTTTAATTACACGTAGACAAAATGTGTCTCTTTTCCTCATCTCACCCCAAGGTCTTTCAGAACGCTATACCCCGTCTCCCTATCATTAGCTTAAGTCATTTATCCTAAATGCTGATACAGGAACTGGGGGAGGGGCTTTAACCACCCACCCTTATGACTTATTCAGCATGATGTAGTGCTGTGTCACCATAATGGCTCCTGATGCCGTCTGTAACGGATGGGGGGCTCAAAGTGGCCGGCCGGTAGATTAATAAGCGGGGCTTGTGTCAATCGATTGGGTGCTGGGTGTTCAGGGTGTAAAACTGACCAGGAACAGGGCTGATGAAGAGGAAGTCACCCATGTGACCAGATAGCAAATCCCTGCTAAGGTTTACACTGTCAAACGGTGCACTTAGAGACCATTGAAGCGAGGTAGAATGTCTTTATCCTTCCTGTATTAGCCAGTGATTTGAAGCTGTACGCTTTTATCTTACAGACAACAGCCACTTGCTGTGGATCTGTGACAGGGAAATCACTGGGTGTTTCTTTAACTGTGGCCAATTTAAAGTCTTTAAAACACTTTTATCACGCACTAGTTTATTTGATTTCTCTACTAACAGTGTCTAAAAGTGGACATACTCGTATCACATGAGAATTATGTCATTTCTGCACCAAACCGTCATGAACAAATGTAATTTCCACTATCACATCTTCATTTATTCTGCAGTAGGACAATTTTTTGTATATTTTTGTAAAAGCCTAGGCACGTTATGTGTCCAAATCACATACACTTAAGCATACTTTTTTACAATAATAATCCATATTTATATATACTATAAATATATTTTATATATAGTCTATATAGATATATATATATTCTAATATTACAATTATTGTAAATTATTTTCACTCACACAAACCAAAACATAGCAGCAACAAACAAACCAATCAATAAATACTAGGTATTTACATATTGCCTTGGTTGGTGTTCGTGACAAATTGCCGCTTCATATGGGTTCCGTGCGTCTATGACTGGAAAAATCACTATAAAATCATTTCAACACAAAACGAAATAGCTGCTACTAATTATTTTCTACCTTCATTAGATTATCATATGTAAAAGTATTTTTTTAGACCTCTTTATTGCTGGAGTTAAAGTGATGCGGTTCTTCCCCTTCGTAAAAGTGTTGTGCAATCATTCAAATATATCTTTAATGTTCTAAATTAGTATTTATATTAATATATTTGATTATCTAACAAGTCCGGGGTCGTCTTTTTATCTCCTTCAGTCATTTACTTACTACTTACATACAGTACCTACAG
Source organism: Sinocyclocheilus anophthalmus (assembly GCA_018155175.1). Classification (NCBI taxonomy): domain Eukaryota; kingdom Metazoa; phylum Chordata; class Actinopteri; order Cypriniformes; family Cyprinidae; genus Sinocyclocheilus; species Sinocyclocheilus anophthalmus. The sequence continues at coordinate 162,688 of JADLZN010011827.1, forward strand.
TACTTCTTGTTTAGAGATAGGAAATATCTCCATAAATTTTGCATTATATTGATAAAAAACTAATGGTAAGACTTTTTACATTTATTACAAATTTATAATTAATAATATATAATAATAATAATAATGCTTTTCTTTTGACTTTTTTTATTCAAAGAATCACAGTTGTATAAAGAATCACAGTATATAAAAAGCTTTGAAAAGTAGAAAAAAAATAAAATAAGGCAAGGCAAAAAGTTTTAATCTTCATGTGCCATAAACAAAAAGGTGAAATGTGTTGGTTTTAGTATAAATCAACCCCTGCAACACGAAAGAACACTGTCTGCCATCAATGATGTGTCAAGAGGGCCTATTTGCAGGTCTCTTTACTCTTAAGAGGGCATTCAGTTTGTTTGATGCTGGCCCAACTCCGGTTAAAAAAGGCTCTTCGACTGTTTGGTGGGCTGCCAGAAAATGAAAAAACATAAAACACGGACAACAAGAGGAGGCACCGAGAGCAAACCTTTTAAGGAGCCGGCCTGATCTCTTTCTCTCTGTGTCTCTCTATCTGGGTAAACTCCCAAATGATGACAAGCCAATTAACCTGCATCATTAGTTTGAGGGCCCTTTTAAACAGAACCACAAGGAGGGAGCTTAAGAAGGCTTTTGCATTATTGATCTAATGTCAGTGCCGGAAGGACCTTGTCATTGGGGAGAGGGAAGCCAGGATGGGGCGTATTACAGTAATGGCTATCTGCAGCATTTGAGAAGCTGCGCTCATTGTTAACCTCTAATGGGCAGTAACATACTGTTTGCATGTTTGCTAATGCATTGCAGATTATCTGAGCCATTTTCTCTCCTCCCTTCCCCCCTCACATTTCCTCAGAGAAGCAGGAGAACGTGTAGTTCAAGTACGAAGTTTAATACAGCAGTTCTATAATTTTGTTTACATACAATATTAAGGCTGTGGAATGATTGCGGGCAACCAACTTCACAAACAAGCTTGGTGTTCTGAAGATGCCTGTGGAAAACGCACTGTCAATAATGCGTTCTGAATGTTTTCTAGGGTGTTCCTGGGGGAAAGGATTGCTAATATGTTCTCAGCAGTTACTTACTAGTCCAAGTGAAAAGAGCCCACCCCACAGTCTATATATTCCTACACAATCTCATAAACTTAGCCTAACCCCACTCTTACACTTACATTTGCACAAAAACAAAGTTTTTCCTTTGCATTTTTTAAAAGTTCAACGCACAGATGACAACCTTGTCAAAGCGAACCCTAATGCTGTAACTTTAGTTGTACTGAAAAGTACAACTAAAAATGTTGTATTGTGTACGCCAGGCCAGTAGTTGGCAATGTCACTTTGTAAAGAAACACTATGCGCCTACGCACATATGCATTCCTATAGACTGATCATGCAATACACATGTGCATTTTGTTATAGTTTTCACAAATTCGCATTTTTGTAGTTTACATGAAACAATAACAATATCGTTTTCAAAAAGTTGCACTTTGAAACCAATTTTCAAAAGTTTGCGTTTTCAGGCCCACTAAACGTCATTGCCATGTAAATGAATGGCCAGAACACATTAAAAAGTTTTTATTTAGTTTTGACGTTGTAACATGATCATGTCACGTGAAAAAAAACCATTTAAATGTCGATGGGGTGTAATAGTACATTCAAGTCCTCTTGGGAATTTTGTATTAATGAGTTGTAAGTCGTAATTATGACAAAAGGTCATAATTTCCCTAAACGTAATAACCCTAACCTACTCTAAAAAAAGCTTTTTTTGTTTTTATTCAATTTATGAAGGTGCTGTAAGTGTAGCCTTGTATGTTACTAGTTAAGCTATTGTAATTATCTCAGTGTACCATTGTTTTGTTAACAAACCAAAACAACAATGCAACTTGGACATGCAACTGAAAGGCCATGCACACACTACATCTAAATTCGTTGTCACACATGTCACTATTTTAGTGTGCTTAATCTTCGATTCGGTACAGCACGCAGTTTCGGTAATTGTTTACAGGAATTGACAACGCTCCATTCTACAAACCACATTAACTGCCACCAATAATTCAGTAGCGACCAGCTGTATCGTCCGTTTACACGAAAATGGTTTGACCGTGTGATGGAACTGAACATTGAAAACTAGGTTTTAATGATTGTTATTTAGTTATTAGTGTGTTGCTGTTACTCGTCTATAGAGCAACAGTGACATAGAATTACACAGGGTGTGAACGGTGACTGCTATACAACTTACCTCATTACTGCTTGGCCAGATCTCTGCTAGTTAGATATACAAATATTAAACAAGCCACCTGATAAACTTAAATCCAAACGCTTCATCTTGGAAATAAACCACAAACCAAGTCACTGGGGGGGGGGGGGGGGGGGGGGGGGCATGCACCTGCCTAAAATTGTCTATTTCCAACCAACTCTTGATAGTGAGTCGCCCCAAAACAATTCCCAAAATTACTTATACAGTGTGCTTATAGACGTGTACGCTCATGTCAAGGCAGTCCGTCCACACATAACAAAACATGAAGGTTACAACACCTCTGTTGATGGTGGTTAGTAAAAATCACCAAACATAACAAATCTTTGGTCGCTGCAATTTACTTTGGTCAAAAATAGCAGATACAAGCCATGTGAGATGCCAGAACTTTGCTATGGTTACCATAGTGTCAATGTTTACAACTGCGAAAATGAGTTCCATTCTGTACACTCACAAAACGATAATTTTTGCCATTTTTTTCCCAGTAATTAAAGCACTGGTCACTTCACAGTGCGTATGTGGCCAGAAAGAGTTTTGAGTTTCCTACTCATAATGACGAATTTGTGTTGTAGTTAACGTCCATTCAAATCATAAATACGATCTTTCTGACACGACTTGAACACATCATACGCATATCATAAGAAAAAGTACAAATGAAATAGTACTAATTGTAAAAAAAAATCCTAAATGTAAAATACTTAAGAATTTCCACAAGAGTGTACTTGACATTCTGGTTCTGAAAAATATTAGCATTAACAATAGCAACGGAACCAAACATTTTCTCCAATTACTTGTTTGGCAGAATTGTGCAAATGGATTTTAAAATGATTATATTTCTATTTTAAATGGCGTAAACAGAGCTTATACTCAGCTAATAACTGTTAAGGCCTTCAAATTCTTTCTTCAAAATTCTGCAGGTGCTGATTCTGTGCGTGACCGCTATTATTTTGGCTAGCTGTGGCTGCCCATTGTCCATCCAGACTACTTGACCAAATGATACTTGATTTTAAGGACCCTTCTGAGGTGCTTACTGGAATGAGTGGGTGCCGTATTCCATTAGAGCACAGGAGACCCTTCGGTGAGGGTCATCTCATGCGCTAATTCACTTCAGACACCGTTACTGATTGAAATGAATTCTATACTCCAATGAAGTATAATAAATTAGGGTCGTTGAGATGTTGACCTCCGTCTACGTGGGTTTTGTTACCGCACATCAAATTACAGTTGAAAAGTTCAGTTCATGCAATTGTTAAGTTGCTTTAGACAGAAAATCAAGCGGCATGAAAAGACAAGCTCACGCTAGCGGTTTCCAATAACTATGTATGGCAGCGAGCCAAAGCAAACAATCATATCACATAACAGCAAAGCCAGAATTTCTTTGTTTTAAATCCTTGAAAGGCCATGAAATTTCCCATTAACCTTCATTCAACTCAACAGGACAGTAATGCAGTGTACGTCTGTTATATGGAAAATCTAATTCACCCTCAGGCTGGGAAAAAAATTAAAAATACTAACTAGAAAGTTCAACAGAGAAACGTAATTTATTTGAACTTTACAACGGCACTCTCTCTTACATGTGAAAAACACCTTTTGCTTATCAGTGCCTGAGTAATTGGGAAAAAAAGGCCTAAATCGGAAGTCCGGAACATTCTTTTCATCTTAATTTCAAATGAAAGCGTTAACAGAAAGAGGGTTTTGGGGCCACATGTAAGGGGCAAGGGAGCACACGATTACACTGCACTTTACATCTTGAAAACATGCACAGCCAAAGTGTTCAGTAAGCAGAAAATCACCCCAGTTGGGAATTTTTTTGCTGTCTCCACGTCTCCGCCTCGCTTGCAGCACTGCCTCCATGGCTCATCAGCGCGCACCAGCATCAAAGAGCATTTTCGATCCGCCTTCCCCGTGTATTTCTCGACGTGAGATAAGTTTGCCAATTGCTTTTTTATTCTTGCTCTACCCTTTGTACTGCTTTCATAAAGTTAAGATTGTAAATATTTACACTGGTTTCTGGTGTCTTTTATTGCGGATTTATTCCCGCTCCCCCCCAGCCTAGTATGTACGACTACTATGTTTGCCAATTGCTTTTTAATTCTTCTCCTCTAATGTACGCAGCCCTTTCAATGCTTTCAGAAGTAATGTTGTTAAGTAAACAACTGGTTTTCTGTGGTCTATTCTTGTGGGTTATTCTTAGGAACATGTGCCAGTTGTACACCATATACGCATTATGAACTTGTTATAAAATTGATATACATGTTTTTACTAGGTGTGATTTGTTATGAATCACATTATACAAACAACATACACTTTTCAGAATAAAAATAAAAAAGCCAAAAGAAAAAAAAGAAAGCAGCTGTTAGGCCCCACCATATACATATCTGTCACTGAAACCTAACTATATGAATGGCTACATACGAATTCATACGAATTAGCTACCAATTCATTAAGATAAAATAGTTACGAACTGAGTAAGAGTAGGCCAGTTTTATGTATTTAGTTATTTTTAATTTATTTGGTTTCATTTACCCTCTTTATGATGATTTATGATTATTTTAACACGTATATGTAAGCACAATAGTTCTGTAATGTGATATTTTTACAAATTTGTTTATTAAATCAATCAATCAGTCAATCAGTCTTACTGACTTCAAACTTTTGAATGCTAGTATATGGGTGAGTTAGATTTGCATTTATTTATTTATAAGAAATGAATTAATTTTCTTCAGCAAGTATAAAAAATGGATAGGATTCACTTCAATCACGTTTCTTGAACATCAAATTAGCATATTAGGATCATGTGACTTACTGGAGTAATGGTTTCTGAAAATTCACTTTGTAATTCAGTTTGTACTTTGGGACTGAGGGGAAGAAAATACGATTCATTGATAATTGAGCAGTATCCATTTCCAATTACATTATTTCAAATAAACAAATACATGCATTAATTTCCTTAAATATTCCAGCAATGTCACCATTTTTTTCATTTCATTTCACATTTTTCATTTGGCACCATTTCAAGAGAATGACTGCACAGTGAGCAGAATTCACAAAACTTTAATTTCCACAGAATGTGAAATCATCTCTCACATATATAATTAGCACATAATCATTAGTCATAATTTCAAAAGGTGTAAGGGTCTAAATCATTTTGTGCTCTAGTTGTTTGCTCCTATTGGCCACTAGATCGACGAGCACACTAGCAGGCTACGTTTAAACGACAACGGTGTAGTCAAAAACTGAAACGTTTTTCAAAAAAGTTTCACATATACACAAAGGTGGGGGGGGGTGTTCTTTTCAAAACGTTTCGCGTTTACACAGATCCGCGAAAACGGCCAAAAACGCTGTACATATGCCAGGCCAGTAGTTGGCGCTGTCACCTTGTTAGTAAACAGTACCTGTAGGGAAGTGACGATTATATGTTGTATATGATGCGTCTCCGCTGTTGGTTGTAATATTGGTGAAGTAAATCCACACTTTGCTGAAGAAGCGTTAGCAAACTCTTGAGCAGCAACAACAGTACTATGTACTCCTCCATTGTTGTGTATGTTTGTTCGCACTTGTCTTAGTTAGATTCCCGTATTGGGTGTTTACACGGAAACGGTGGCGTTTTCAAAACCTTGCACTTTGAAACCTGTTTTCAAAAACGTGTTTTCAGTCCCCAAAATGCCGTTGTCGTATAAATGAACAGTCAAAACACATAAAAAGTTTCCCATTTTTGGCTGAAAACGTTGTGTAAATGGCCCCCAAGTGACAGACTCTGGCTTTAGCCAATGTTTTATCTTTTCTTTGCATCTCTGCCAGCCCCACTCTCTCAGGTAAAGCACTCACGGCAGGCAGCAAATGTATCCTTAATGCTACAAAATCGCACAAGCACAAGGGGGATAGAGCTAACGCTCTTGCCAAAAACGAGCACACAGCCTCTCCCACTCTCTCTTAGGACCTCAAGTCAGATACGAGCTTTAAATACAAGCGTGCTCAACCAGTCAGAACACCATTTTGTTTAATTTACTCTGACTTCATTGCAGTATTGCCAGAAAAGCCCTGAGGTAATTTTGCCCTCCTTTTTTGCAGGTGGAGATGCAATTATAGATGCTCTTTTTATATTGTCGAGATTGCAGTGTGCATGTGTGTGCGTCTGTTTGTTTTGCATGTGTGTATGCAAAATATGCTCTCTGCACAACTGCGGTACAGAGCTGGATTATGTTCAGGTAGGGCATTTGCTCTCTCTCTCTTGTCAATGACATTTCCAATGTTCCCCTCAAGGTGATTTTTTTCCCCTGCTGCACCTGTAACCTTTCTCACCTGTGTTTCTACAATTCTAGGCCAGAGGGGGGAAGTGGAATTTGAGAAAGCAGCCCGGCCTGACAGATATGACAGTAAACACTTTTTTTGGATCTCCTTGGCCCATACGCACTTTGTGAATTGGGAAGTGGGTGTTTGTGGGGGCGTGTGTGGGCTTGCTGATGGAATGGCATGAATCCTTTGGCTTTATTTTCACATGGCTTTGTGTATACTGTATTAACTTTTTTTAAGTTCTGTTGATAAATTGCTGATCTTGGATGTAAGAAGCCAAACTGGATATTTTCTTTTTGAAGTCAACATGAAATGGTATTTGCAAACCATTTTACTTCCATGACATATTTCAGTAAAAAACAAGATATTCAAAAAGAAAAAAAAATGAATGGATGTATCTGGAATCGACTGAAATATCAAATGTAGACAGTGCAGAGTCATTTTTAATTTAATGTTGATTTTAACAGCGAGCATTAGTGGCATCCCTTGTGTGCTTCACAACAGTAGCACAATTTGTATGGCGTATTGTGTAAGCGACCTTTAATGGAGTTGCTGTGGATTCAGTTCAGTCACTTATGATCAGTGCTGGAAATTGTCAAGATTTATTGGGGGGACTCTAGTTGGGGAGTCATGGGGATTTTATATGTAACTAACTTACCAAATACTTATTTCTATACTTTTCATTTAAGGTGGACATTTAGGTTAACGTAACCATGAACATAATACTTAACCATAACAGTGATAATAAATAAAGCTGAGACTGGAAGTTAACTTAGCCTGAAGTAACTTCTCACTCTGAAGCTTGTTGCGGAGGACATGCACTGATAGAATATTCCGGCAGCATTCACGAAAGTCAACACTGTGCAACCCCAGATGCAAATGAACTTATGAACTTCTTTGGGCTATAAACAAGACTGAAATACTTTTCATTCTCCTTTAAAAATGTAACCAGTTTGAACCAGAACGGCACCCCCCTCCCCAATAAAGTTACATCCCAGACTCTGTTTCACCCCATTTCCAGCCCTGCTTATGATTGTTCCATTTCAGTTATGAAGCTGCCTTAGGAAGTAGTTGGCTATGAAGACAGTAGACACTGTGGTAGCTCACTATTGGAACAGAACTATGGAACATCATTCAGGCCAAATAGCACGTGTGTCTTGCAGACTGAATCTGGCATGAATAAAGGAACAGTGTGGAAAGAGCAGGAAAATAACTGTTCCATGACCTTCACATGAATGTCTTTGTGTGACATCTTTTCTCTTTTACTCTGTATAAGGGTGGAAAGGGTTTTTCCAAAGTGGACATATAGTATGCTTTTCCACAGCAGTATCTCATGTCACTCAAGGCAGGGTTAGAACCGATGTCTGCAGAAAGTCACCATCTGTGTGGTACTTAATAAGAGAGTTCCCCCCAAAACGACAACATTACTTTTTCACTCCTTGTCATTCTAAACTATTATGACTTTCTTTATTCAATGAAAAACAAGAAGCGTTGACGAACATCTTGGCTGTTCTTTTTTCATCTAATGACAGTAAAAGTAGACTGGGGGGTCAAGCTCCTAGATGACAAATAGCACTTTAAAAGTGTCATAAAATAGTCCATGCAACTCATGAATAGGCCAGGACACACAACGCCATTGGTTTGACAATTTTGGGTGTATTTCGTATTATTTGCACTAATAAGATCCCTGTTGGTGGCCTTTTTGGGTGATTGAGCATGTTGAATCATGTTAGGCAGGCTTGCTGTTCAGCTTAGCGAACCAGTGCAAAATGGAAGTGAAGATGGCACACAAGAAGATTCTTCTCATTTTTCTTCATCTCATCTGTGATGATTTTCATCAAAACCATCTGAATGCCGAAAACAGACTACTGTCCCCTGCTGGTATGGAGAGTTGTTTTCACTTATGCAGACACTGTACATTCACTCTACTTGGCTGTTGGCTGTAGTCTTTGTGATGTGTTCAAGCACAACATTTTGTGACCAGATGCAGGCCGACCTTTAAGTGAGAAAGATAATTTCAATTTCTGCCAAGTCTTTTGTTTGTTTGTTTTTTACTATGTTCATCCGAAACATTATGGGACAGAAGAATACATATGATACCAACTTAAAATCTGGCCACAAAAAGGTATCACTGAAAGCAACAAATACTGCCTGTACCTTCTGGAATAGCCTTCTTGTCAGGAGAGCACAAATGATGCTATAAACACACTAGATTTTTGGAATGGAGACAATGAAAGTTATCAGTGTTGCTCAACAGTCTAAAAAAGGCTTGGTAGAGATTTGACGCAAACATGGCATCACTCTCATTCCTAACTGATGTTCAATGTGAGGATCTCTGCAGGTCTGAGATCAGTATCAGCGTGTGTGTATGTGTACACGTCTCCTGCTGTGATAGATCTGGAAGGTTCTGGCTCTCTGAGGACGGTATCAAAGGAAGGCCAAGCTAGAGCCAAGCCGGGGGCCTTCAGCAGACCGGGGTTCAAAGGCTGTTATCACCTCTTCTGTCAGATCCAGCAGAGCCCTGCGCTTTGATTGGCTTCTTGTCTTGTTAGAACTCTGCGCTTTCTCTTTCACTCACACTCCCTCAGACGAGACTCAATCTCTCTCAGGAGATACAGAAGAACCTGATGGACAGTCTCAAGAGCGGTGGCTGAGGACCTGAGGATGGGAACTGATTTGTTCAAGACAAAAACTAGAAGCCTCTACACATTGAAAGTGACACACAAGTTCTTGGGACAAATGTTTTTTTAGTGGTCATAGGCCTTATAACAAAACACAACATGGCCAAATTCATATTAAAACAGCTTTTCTCTGTTTAAAATGAGGACAAACACCACTGAAACAGCTAGGGAGCTACAGTATTTTATGTCGTTATTTAAGCATTATTTTGCAAATTATTAAATATGTGCATAAGGTTACAAAGTACTGAGCCTTGCACTTGACATGCAGAGAAAAAAAAATAAAAAATAGAAAACAACAATTTAAGAATTTCTTGCCGTAATTTAATTCATTCTCTCGGTTTAGTTAAATCATGGCCACATTGTATTAATCTGGTCCCATGTTATAAATGTAGTTATTTAGTCAATTTAAAATAACTATTGTTGTAAGTATCGTGACAGTTCAGAAATGAAATATTTGGTGAGTGACACTAAAATGTTAATGCTCTATTGCATTTGAAATTAGCATACCATCTACACTAGACCTGACCCTAAACCTAACTGATAGAATTAGCAAAGCCAAACTTGAGATAAAAACATATTTGCTGAAACAACCAAGCCATATTAGCTTCCTTATACAAGGCTTTGAGCTCTTTTATGGAGCTTTGCAATGTGTGCTTCGCTGTACCAGGTGCGCTACCAAGCAAGTTTACTAGGTCAGAAAAGCCATCCGTATGGAGTTGGATATATGATGCAAGTGTTAAAATGTATTAGTTTACAAATCATTGTAGCGACGCAGCTCATGAGGAAATATGAATAATTAACCTAACTATGATTAATTATTCATATTTTAGATCCGCTGTAGATATTTAGCTGACCACTCAGTGTCAACCGTCTTGTCAATTCTAAGAAAGTTAATTTCCTAGTTAAAGGAAATAACCTTCTTACTGTACAACTCTACACAGAGCTTTTAGCATAAATCTGCATGATGAAGTGACTCCGGTTATGAGTAAACAATGAACATGTCAAGTGTGATAAAAGTAAGGTTTTTATTAACTACATAAACACTTAAATTGTCTAACATACTACATAAACACATAACTGGTCTAACATCCTACATAAACTGATCTAACATACACATACACACGCATACAGTTGGTATAAGAAAGGGTTAAAGCTTAACTCAGTACAGAAAGGGGCATAAGGAATTAAATTTATGGAACCATTTGCATATTCAGCAGATCTACACCTGAGGGATACGTCAGATTCTTAGTTCAAACACACCTTTGTAAAAAAGGTGTAACTGATACTTAATATATAAATTAATAAGACTAAGTTTGATACTTAGTCTCGTCTGTCTGATAATAGATTCCTGATGCAATCTTAAGGGCCAAGATCTTGCTGAAGTTGGTTGATGAGAAAGAACCAGTTTGCGTCAGAGTCACTTGATGAATGAAAAGAACTAGGCCGGAGCCTGGCACGAGCTTAGGTATCCTGGAGCGTTTCTCACATCTTCTCAGAATTCCAACAAACCACCGACTGGGGCGGGTCCCTGGAGCCGGGTCTTTAAGGTCGGAGAAGATCTCCGCCTTTTAAGATGGGCTTGTCCAATGAGAAAGATGGGAATTCCAAGCGGGAGGTGGCAATTGCTTGAGGGTTTTACAACCTTTGTCTCTAAGCATGGTAATTTGCAAATGGGCTTGAATCGAAATTACTAAAGATTCTCAGGACCCTAATATATATTTCCTATGTACCAATATATAATATACACGCTTTTTTTTCGATCATAAGAAGGCAAATTCATAGATACTAGACAAGGTAGGATTACAAATAGTGAAAGGATGACAGGAGTGTGTTTCGATTATAAACCTGCATCACAGTATACAATTTCAAAGACAAAATACACGATGACAATAATATACCCAATGGACTGAAGGATCATGTGTGTTCATTCAAGAAAGGTTTTCCTATGAATTAATTAAATAGAAAAGTCCATTTCTGCTCTGCCTTTCCTTGGTCCGGGGGGGTTATTGCAATGAAGCGATTTTCTTCACCTAAATTCCAGGAGGTCGTAAACGTATCAGGTGTCTGCATTGCTATGGACCAGGGGCCTGTTCAGCATCCTGGGGTGTTACAGAGTATTTGTTAAATCTAGCTAACAAAATATATATTGTGTGTTTGAGTGGTCCAGACGCTACATCATGCAATACGGTAAAAGTATTACCATATTGTTGTGCAAGGAGCCGTGCAAAAATAAGCCTTTATTCATCAATAATATGCCTCAGGAATCATAATTTGTGTGAAAATGAACAAAAGTTGTTGATGTTTTACTGCCTGTAAGTGCTTGTTTCATCTAGAAACAAGTGAATTAGATAATAGATGGTAAAACTACACTTCACGTACAAATACCTAAGAATATTAATATGATCATGTTAAATAAATGGGTACTTTGTGTATTTGGCCATTGATTTTTGTTTCCAAACATCTATACTGTATTTAAACATGTATTAAATATGCAGGTTTTTTTTAAGAGGTACTACTCATTTCTCTTATACGCATTTGTTTAATGTGGAAACAAGATTAAGTGTACCTTTAAATATTAAAATTTATACTATACTACATGACTTTTGATTTGATATACAAAACCAATTAAACCCTGTAACCCTTGAAGAATATTGCTCTGAAGGAATTTCTTAATTAAAACTAAAAGTAATTGTAGTAGAATGCGAATGAGAGCCTTCTTTGAAAGCATTCAAATATATCTCCAAGCACTTTTCCATTTTTAATGTCATATTTGTAGAAACATTTCTCCCTTAATTTGTACATATAGACGCCCAGGGAGCCCTTTGTAAAATTCTATAGTGCTAACAGGGCAGATTCAGGAGTTTGACTGAGTGAGGCTGCTAAAAGTAAATCAAGTGAATGGCTGTGAAACGCGGTGGCGTGTGATGCCTGTGACAGGCTGGCCAGCAGCGTCACACATGGAATGCATTATAAGTATGTGGAGAAGAGGGCGCCTGGCTCATTCACTTTCCTCTGATGTCCTTCTCACTTTGAAGATGTCCTCCAGGTCTGCTCACCTTAGAATCTTTATCTAAGCGCAATAGATGAGCAGTGAAATATACCCTCCAATAGCTGGGGATTCATGGATTTTATGCTGGAATCTCTACTATTTCAGAGATAGGATTTCACACCATGAAAATAAAACTTTGTCATGAAAATGTAGCACTTATTTTAAAAAATATTGACCGGTAAACAGTATTGCAGTTTCAGAAATCACAATGTTTTGCATTTATATTGTGATAGGTCATTCTTTAATTTATTTGCATACTGCATTGTGATTGGTCTTCTTCCTTGCTTTTATTTTTTCAAGAATTGTTTTCTGAAGCTTCAAGCAAACGTGAAATGTGTGAATGATGCACAGTAAATAGTACAAATTACAGTTAATTTAAACAATGAAATTACAGACAACATTTATAAATCCATTAAAATATGTTACAACATTTCTGATTAATCAATTGAAAGCACTGCAGTTATTCACATAAGTGTTTGCTGAGAGCCTCTAAATAATATAATTCAAATATATTATATTATTGTGACAGACAAGTAAATCAACAAGTTACTCCAAAAAAAGTTTTTTTAGAAGTCAATGTATTGTTTATTCCATATAACTAAAAATTTGTCTGAACTACAATCCACTTTCGTGGAAGAAAACAAGGTTTGGTTTGTTTCTCAGGTAGCTGAACCTACCTAAAACGATTACGAAAATGTTGGGTTAAATACAACCCAGCGCTGGGTGAAATATGAACAAACCCAGCTAGGGGGGTTGTGAACCAGGGTCCGCCCGTGTCCTGTCTACTTCGCGGTCACCTCATCTCCGTGTCTCATGGCAATGGGTGTCTCCTGGCGGTTAGGACATATTTTACAAGGTGGTTAATTCGTATGAATTCGTACAACCTCACTTGTACAAATTTATATGATTTATGCTAAATCGTATGTATTTTACGAGTTGCACAATTCGTATGAATTTGTATGAAGGACCTACACCTAACCCTGCCCCTAAACCTACCCATCACTGGGGTCTAGACAAATCGTACAAAATCGTATGAAGTGAGGTCGTATGAATTTGTATGAATTAGCCACCTCATTAAATACGTACGAATTGGTCGTGAGATAGAGTTGGTTATTACCCAAACATTTAACCCAACCGCTGGTTCAAAACCCAGTCATTTGTTTTAGAGGGGTAACTAACGTAATATTTTCGCTGCCAATTCCTGAAGCATTGTCCTTAGTTAATGTGAAATAATCTAGTTTTCATTAAGGTTGTCATCTGACATGAATAAAATAGAAATACTTAGCTTGCTTCAATTACCCGAAAACGGTTTAAAACCATTGGTCCGTTTTAGTTAACAATAACAACACGGCAGTGGATTCCTATGTATTATTGAGTTTGAACTAAGCAAATTAATGATATTTAATTAACCAAACAGACATGCACATTAAATTTTTATATGTTTCTTCAAAACATACTGTAACTGCATTTTTCCTTCAGCTGATTGGTTTCACAAGTCTACAAGCGCCGCTTATGGCGTCTGGGACTGATCATAAACCAGCAATCTCTGTGTGGAATGTGTTCGTTGTTATTTTTTCTTTAGCACTCGAACTGTTCAACTCATGTGCCTTTAATCACTCCCATACTATCACACACTCCCTTCAGGACAACTAGAAGAATTGGCCAACTGATGCAAATAAACATGAAATATTTACACACCCACCATCATAAAATGAAGGCGGCACACGTCAGGTCTTAAACCGGCTGAGGTGACTTATCCTGGACCAAACGTGGGATGGAAGCAGCTGGGAAGACAAAGGAAAAAAAGAGAGAGAGAGAAGGGGGGTGAGGGGTTTCCTCGGCCGGATCAGGTCAACATCTCTCTTATCTCAACACATCTGTTTCCTCAAGCTTCCACCAGGGTGACGATCCCTATTGGATTACACAGATTGGAGGAAACCAGAGCTAGTGTTTGACCACTCATTTAGAGAAGACGTAGTGGAAGTGCCCAGCATGAAGCTACTGACATGAAGTCATATCCTCCAGCAGCATTGCATCATCAAAGTATTGTTATGAACGACTGCTTTTTACAAAGTTGCTACTTGAACAAACTATTATTAGCGGCATTTGCTAATATTTTGGTTATAGGGATGTGAAGAAAATCGCATAGACTTGCACTGAAGGAAGGCCTCGAGACATAGCTAGAGACCAGAAATCCACAGAAACCGTGACATGGATCAGTGAGAAACCATCTAGCAAAGACCCAGAACATCCCGTGTGCGGACAAACATTCAGAATACATTAACCACAAAGCAACGCCCTGGAAACAGTAGAACTAACATTACACAATGGATAGAAAGAATGTTAATGAAAGATATGATGTTAAACATCAACATCTGATGTTGTAAAATAGCTAACAGCAATACCGCATGTCACGAGTTAAATTTTAAATAATAATTCCAGTACTACTTCTACAACTACAACGAATTAATAAATATAATAATAGTTATAAATATGGATTAAATTTGTATATTACTCCTATTTTAATCTTTTTTAACACAAGTAATAGGCGGTATTACTATTATTGCTAATACAACAACAACAAATAATAATAATAACAATAACTATAATATTTTTATAATAATAGACATTATTAGGTCTTGTAAAATAGCTAATTTCCATTACATGTCAATTAAAAACATGAAAATAATACTAGTAGTAGAAATAATTATAATAAAATAATAACACACAATAAGAGACTATACTGGTTAATATGTATTAAATAATAATATGACATTTTTATGTAATTCACATTGTAAAATAGTTAAGACTATACAGTATGTAATCTAGAAAATTTTCGACTAATTTACTCATAGTTTCTAAAATAATCGACACAAACTTAATTTAGAATTAACTACTTTTAATTAAGCAGTTTTATTAAAACTTATTTTCATTATTATATTTAGATAATGTTATATTAAATTACAGTTATTAATATTGTTATTATTATTTACTAACTACTGTTAAGAGTAGTAGTATTGAAGTTATTATTTATAGTAATAATATTAATATTCATATTAATACATAAGAAGAAGAAGAAGAACAAATAATAAGAACTATGACATGCAGATAAGGTATGATAATTATGATACTCAAATGACATGCAGTATTGACATGTTTATTTTCACATCAATGTTTGCTAAGAAAAGCCTCCAAAGAATATAATTCAAAGATATTACATTATTTCAGCAAACAAGCAAATCAGTTTCTACAGTCTCACAGTACATTTGCTTAAAAAACTAACAAGGCATGTAATAAGTTTTCATCATCGCTAGCAGCACCTTTTTAATATTAAGGGTCAGGGTTTCATTTGAAATGACCTGTTGGCGCAGCAAAGCGTGAGGCTAGACCTCACCTGAACTCTTTAATGACTTTTACAGAATAACATATTCCACTTTAGGATGTTAGGCACCCAGAGCGGGCTGGGAAAAACAAAAAAAACAGAATTAGTCATGTATTGTGCGGTCAATATGACATGGCACAGAGAGATTTACGGCTGATCCACTGGAGTCTCTCCATCCATCTGTACGGCAGAAAATGAGAGACTGATTGCATTAGTTTCTCTTTCTCCTCTCAAAGGTCTCTGCAGATGTTGGAAGGAAGGGGGAGGAAGCGACACTTCACAGACGTGCTGGGATTCGGCCCACGGGGGTTAGGAGGAGTAGGTTATACAACAAGAAAACCAACAAAAAAGAAAAAACGCAAAAGCTGTAGCTGATAAACTCCGTCTTTCCCCATCCCATCTGTGTGTACAGAGAAGAAGAAACCACATTTCCTCTGCTTTTTGAAAGGGTTGGAAACACATCATTTGACAGAGCTCATGTTATATGTTACCTAAGCAAATGCTGGGCAATAATAAAGAGCCACATGTACTTTATATTGCAGGTTATTTCCAGTAACTCTCAGTTTGTCCAACTAACAGGAAATGCATTTACAGTAATACACTTATGAAGTTAATGGAAACAGGCAAGCGGGTCGGAGGGATTAAAAGCAGGAATGTGACGCTTGTAGTTTTGTTAAAGCACTTGAATTTTCCAGTAAAATGTTTGAGTTACTCAAGTTATGTTTGAACTACTTGAGTCATCCTTTTGAGGAAAGACTACTTTAGTAGTGGAGAAAATCTTGACTTATTTGAGTGGACTCAATCAAATAAGTCAGATATATCATATTTTTTTTGTTAAATAATTTGGGTTTTGCACGCGCCCCCACACACACACATGGTTGGTTTTTATGGCTTTATGAGGACTCTCATAGGAGTAATGGTTTTTATACTGTACAAACCGTTTTTTCTATTGCCCTACACCAACCCTACACTTAAACCTACCCCTTACAGAAAACTTTTTTTGTGCATTTTTAGATTTTCAAAAAAACTAATTCTGAATGATTTATAAGCCTTTTGAATTACGGGACACTCAACCCTTGTCCCTCTGGATGAGAAGTCACCTTCTCCTTGTAATACCTATCATACCCATGTCATTATACAAATAAATGTGTTATCATGAGCCACATAAACCAGCACACATTACCTTGGCGACAGGCACACACCACTAAATAATAGCTTTTAATCAGTTTGTTATTTTTAATATTATAGATTTTATTATTAATATATTTTTCAATTTATTAAACATTTTAATAATTGTTGAAATCTTGACTTATTTAATTACACTAGATTAGTTTTTCTTTTTTTAAATGGCACATTTTTACACACTACAACACTAAATAACTAAATAAATAAATACATGATTGTTAATATTGAATACTATATTATATTATAAATTTAATAATTCATATCTTTTTTTAATTGATTAACATTAAATGTTGAAATATTAAAATAACTATTATACTAATTAAATAATAATTTAGCGATCATTATATTTAATTGTATTTATTTTTATATATTTAGATTTTAATAATTATATATATTCCAATGAGTTAAACATTTTTTTTAAATAATTAAAATAAATAAATATCCTTGTATTTAGTAATTGTTTAATTTGTAATCTTTTAATTATATAAATATTTTCACAATTATTGAAATAATTAAATTAGCAAATTAGCAACCGTCCTGGCAACTACATTGTAAAAAAACAACATCTAAGCAATCACATATATTTTTGCATAGGCACTCGTGTGTAACAAATTGGTAATTACACTCTAATATAAAGTATTATGAACAAAAATCTGTAACACTTTATTTTAGTTGGTCGGCTTGTTACAATTTTAGCAGATACTTTCTACAGCAAACAACAGTAGAAATTAGCAGAATTACCAGCAACTAAGTAATAATTGTAGATAAATTATGGTTACACTTTATTTTAAGATGTCATTGTTACACATGTTATATGTACTTACTCCCATAATAGCAATATGCATAATTACATGCGAGCAACCCTAACCCAAACACTAATCCTAACCATACAGTAAGTACATGTACCTTAATGTATAATTACACTGTAACAAAGACAACTTAAAATAAAGTGTAACAATTTAATACTACTCTGTACTTAATTGTAGAATTACATTGTAACAAATATACTTTAAAATAAAGTGCAACTCCAAAATCTTTAGCCGTGGATCAACTCTCTTCCCGTCTCTCTCTTTTGATTTGAACCTGGGGCCTCTCTGTCATATTATGATGCATTCATTCCACCTCCAAGTACAAACTTAACCAGGGTGATCCATTGTACTCCTCCAGCAGGGAGGTGGGCCAGTTCTTGCTTGCTCTGCAATCCTCCACAAAACTCAGGATGCCCCCAACCCCTTTCTATTGAAACAGGGGTTCGAATAGCAATGAATGAAACCAAAGGAGGATAAGGATACGGCTTTAACAGGGCCACAATACCACCAAACAAATCTAGACTTTAACATTTTCCGAAGAAAAAAAATTGTGAAAATTCCCTGCCATGATTGCTAGGGCTTTGTGATGTGTTTTATGTGGTTGTTAGGTGCTTTCTTATCAACCCAAGTCTTCTAAAATACCTCTTTCAATGTAACTATGGCATCTTTTGGCCTATTTTGTCATCTTGTAGGTTGAAAATTGTAAGTCAGATCACTTAGAAAAGTAATAGCACACATATTCTCAAGAAGTCGCATGATTTGAGGTTTCATTCATGTCTCTATGACTGATGCAATGAGTTATACACTAACGTTGAGGGATGAAGTCATTGCCATCATCTATAAATGCTGCACCGCTCCCCTGCTGAGCTGCATTCTTCCTTCTTTGAGAGCAAATGTAAAAGTGAAATCTTCAAATGATCTTAAGGAACATTACAGGATTTTTGCCTATTCATCTGGAGCAAGAATCACTCGAGACGAGTGTTGAATCTTCATGAGAAGATTGAGCGATGCCAAATCACTTTCCTTCCCTTGATCCCATCTCCAGTCTAATGGTTCATTTGAAGCTCTTTCATGGTGTAGAGGAGTATCTGGAGAACATCATGTGATCATGTGATCTGTCAGCTATTCGATCTTCAAGAAATAGGAAGATCAGGAGGATCACGGAGGTGCCATCAGGAAGCCAGCGAGAATTCGCAACTCTAAGCACGTTCTGCTACAGGAGAACTTTTCCTTATTACTCTACCCTCCTCAAATGTTGTTTTTCCCATCTGTCAGACTTCGCCTCCCAAGGGCAAGGCAGGGCAGAAATCAATGCCTGTCTTTATATTGCCTCACACATGGGAATAAGAAGAAGAAAACCCAAAGTAGTCGCTCCTCAAGCAACGCAAGCACCACTACAGAGCAGTTTCGCAAACGCTCAGGCTTTGTTCGCTATTTTCGTTTACATCTGTTCTTGTTGTCGCCGTCTTGTTCCACAATGGCTTCAAATGAAGTCACGTACAAGACATTTTTAGCATGGTACCAGAAGAGATTCGATACTGAGGCGGAAGAACACGCGGCGTATTGTATCGCTGAGCTTTTGAACATATGCTGGGGCGTTCTCATCTTCAAAAGCCAAGAGTAACAAACACAGTGTGGTGTTTCCAAAACAGAGTCTCCTAATGATGTCCGTCATAAGCCATCACTCGCACCTGAGAGCAAAGCAAGAGTAAAGCAAACAGATGCAACTGATTCCTCCTGGTTAACAAGACAAGCAACAACAAAAACAAGCCGATCTGTGTCAGTCACATCTGCGTCTGCCTGAAGCCACCTCCGACAACTTGACTGAAACTCTATTTGATCTCTCAAAGGCATTGAATCTAATATGACAATTATACACTTGAACCGCATGCTAGCTGAGAGCTCTCCACGATAATGAAACTCAATATGAGTTAATTACATCCTTCTGTGGCCACAAGCCTGGTTATGGAGCGCGCCAGCATTTCGTGCCACTTCAGAATGTGATTATTGCAAGGGCCATTGAAGAGATATCAACAAAAGTTTATTACAAAGGGATGTCCACAGGACCACTCAGCAAGTGTCTTTTCCAGTCTGGTCCACACCTCTCCGCCGTCGCGACATTGTTCCAAAGATACTGGGATCCCATAAGCACTATTAAATCAATGTAAGGGTGCAGAAATTAACAGCTGGCTGCTCTTGGGCCTCCAGGGCAGCGCCATATGGAACGAGGAGGAAGGGCGTATCTTACACCAATGCCTGTGGTCCAAACATCTTCCTGCGATCAGCTGTACAAGAACTGACCAACAGCTGCTGCACTGCCTTTGCCTTGAGCTGTACTGAAGAATAGCCGAGTAGAAAATCAAGGCCAACACGTTTGGCATATGGGTCAATGACCTTGTCTATTTAGTTATTCAAAAAAATACATTAAAAATGTGATTCTTGAATATGCCTCTTCAATAACAAGCGTGTTTTCAGTCTCTCAATGGAAATTAATTGTGATCATTTTTGTGGGGCTAAAAAAAATCCAATGCGTCTTTGAAATTCTTTGAAGATAATATTTAAAAAAAAAAATGTAAACGCTACTATTAAAACTATTAAAATATTTGTACTTTTTAAAGAGAAACCCCTGTAAACCCTGAACTTTTTTATTTATTTATAATATAATATATATATATATATATATATATATATATATGATATATATATATATATATATCATATAATTAATTTTTATTTTATTTTTTTCAAACAAACATATAATGGATAACCTACAAGAAAATGTATGTATTCATGGTTCAAGCTATTTCATGGTATTTTGACATTACTTTGCCTTGAAACATAATTGAAAACCTTTTTACAAATGATGATAGGATTGCAAGGTGCTAGGAAATATTTACTTTTAACTTTCTTGTTAAACCACTTGACATTTCACTTATTTAATCACATTTTTATTGAAATGGATTAACGCATTTATGGAAAAATTTATAAAACCAACAAGAATACAAAGATTACGTTTCTTAGAATATGGCGCACATTTTTAACTAGATTTTTCTCTCTTTTTCATCATTCTTATTTGTCATTGACCCAAACACTATTAACTCATCACTGTGACAGTAGACTGCAGCACATTCACACAAAATGACAACATTTGATAATCCCAAGCATCAAGGAAAATTGCACTGTTTTGAGTCTCATAATAATAATATATATATAAAAAAACTTTTAATGTTCCATTTAGTCCCATTCCATGACTATATCAGCACTTAACTCAGTTAATTATTTTAAAATACAGAAGCTGCAGGATTTAATTTTATTTTTATGTGCAATGCAGGGCTCCTGGGGTAAGGGCCCAGGAGCCCTGTTCGGTATCCATTTGAGGCAAAAGTAATCAAATGATTCGTA